>JAJTUV010001099.1:0-435459 GCA_021653895.1 Mastomys natalensis
GGTTTTGTTTTTAATTGGGCTGCGGGTGTAGCTTAGTTAGTAGAGGACATGCTTTGAAAGCGTGAAGCTCGTGTTCCATACCCGGCACCACATTTAAACAATGAGGTGGTGCGTGCTTGTATCTCCAGCACTTAGTAGAGGCATGAGAATCAGAAGTCTAGGTTTTCATTTTGTCGTTGTTGTTTTGTTTGTCAACTTGCCAAAAGCTTGAGTTTGCTGGGAAGAGGACTCAGCTAGGACTAGAGAAAATTCTTCCATCACAGGCTGGCCCATACATAAGTATATGGGGGTATTTTATTGATTAATGAGTGCTGTGGGAGGGTCCTGCAGGGAGGGTCATCTCTGGACACTCAGTGGTCCTGAGTATTATAAGAAAGCAGGCTGGGCAAGCCATAGGCAACAAGCCTCTCTAAGGGTTCCTGCATGGCCTCTGCTTCAGGTCCTGCCTCCAGGTTCCAGCTTGACTCTTCCCTTCATAATGGACTATTCTGTAAACTTAAAGAAATCCTTTCCTCCCAGCTTGCTTTTGGCCGTGGTGTTTATCACAGCAATAGAAACCTAACTAAGACACAGTCAAAGACTTAGTGCTAGAGTATCTGTCTGGTACTCACAGTGTAATGCCATTAGTGTGATTCACAAGACTGAAGGGGAAAGAAGAAATAGAGGAAAGGAGGAGAAACCATTGCAAATTCAAATTTCAGTCATGAAGATTTGGCCCTACCTTTTTGTTTGTTTGTTTCCCTAACGAGTTTATAGTTTTAGATCCTAAAGCAGTTTGCCTCTGCTTTCCCAACACTGGAATTACAAGTGTGCACACCATGCCTGGACTTCTTTTGGGGGTTGTTTTGTTTTTGGAGTCATGGCCTGGCTATGGTAGCCCCAGCTGGCCTGAACTCACTGTGTAAGACTGGGCTGGCTTCCTACACACAAAGATCCACCTGCCTCGGCATCCCAAGTGCAAGATTAAAGGTATGACTCCCAGGCTAGGCCTAGATCTTCTTAACCAGGGGTTTAGGGATTGAACTCAGGCCCTTATGTTTTCCAGGCAGGCACTTTACTGCCTGAGCCTTCTCCCTGATGCTTTAGCTTCGGGGGTGCATGCTGTCCAAAGTACACGCCTGGAAAACAGATGTCCGTTGTAACTTGACTCTAGATAAGTTCTTCCGGGTCTCTGGGCCTCAGTTTCTTCTTCTTTGGGGGAGAGAGGGCAGGTATCTCTGATTGGAATCCACATTCCCATAACCTTCACACTCTCCACACTTTCACCTGGATCTCTGCAGTGGTGCCCCACCCCTACTCCTCTTCCCCTATCCCCACCCCCACAGAGTGGCCATCCAGGACAGACTCTGAACATAGGAGAGTCCTCCAGAAGAGCTCCCCAAGACATCCACTTCCTGGGCAGTAGGAAACCTTCAGGACTGTGGAAGTAAATGTGCAAACAGCTGCCTGCAGAGGCCGACAGTTTTCTTCACAGGTGGCAGAGTGAAGCTATTTGGGAATCAGCTTGCAAAGCACCTGTCCCTAAATACCTGCTTCCTACTCCCGCTTAGCCAGAGAGGAAGCAGCTTTGCTCCACTCCCAAGGGAGCCCTGAGGAAGGGCCCCACAGTGCATTCCAGGCCTGGCTGAGTGAGGGCAGAACAGATGAATGAGATGAGCCACGGCCCCCTTCTTCTGAGGGCTTTAGCTCAGGATGAAGCAAACTTTTTCCACCAAGAGCACATTGCAGCTGCTCAGCTGTCGTAACAGTGCCACAGGCACACGGAAGTGAATCTGGGCGGCCGTATCCCAGGAAAGCCTTACTCGTGCTCACTGAAGATTTAATTCCTGATTGATCTCATGAGACTCTTTTTCAGAACTTTCTCCAGCCATTTAAAATATAAAGCCTAGATTTAATTCAATTTCATTCAAAAAATAGATGAGTCCTGGACCTTTAATCCCAGCACGAAGTAGTTTGAGGCAAGAGGAATCAGTTCAGGACCATCTCGGCCAGGCTTAGAAGTGCATGCTTTTAACCCCAGCACCCAGAAGTCAGTCAGGTGGATCTCTGTGAGTTCGAGGCCAGCCTGGTCTACAGAGTGAGTCCAGGACAGCCAGGACTGTTACACAAAGAAACCCTGTCTCAAAAACCACACACACACATACGTACACAAAAAGTATTTCTTGATGCATTTGACCCATGAGCCAGTTTGCCAATCTATGCTTAGATATTTGCTTTGGTGTTTTTGTTTTTTAATTTTAACTATTTTTTTCTTAGCAGAGGAAGGTGTGCATGTGTGTGTGTGTGTGTGTGTAACTTCATAGCACACGCTCACAATCTCAGCACTCAAGAAGTTGAATCAGCAAGATTTAGCCAGATGTGGTGGCACATACTTTTAATCCTAGAACTTTGGAGGCAGATGAAAGCAGATCTCTTGAGTTCAAGATCAACTTGGTCTACAGAGTGAATTCTAGGACAGCCAGAGCTAAATAGAGAGACCCTGCCTCAAAATAACAGCAAAAAGATTGCCAGAAGTTTGAGGCCAGGTTGGGTTATATACCTAACAATAAAAAATAGCAATTTTAAAAACAAAATAAAATTAAAATAATTCATAATGTCAGAATGCAGAGGCATTTATTTCTACTAATGATATTATTTACCCATCCTGCCTCTCTAGCTAGCTTCTTGTATCATTTCTGTCTAATAGGATAGCTACTCATTTTGTGTTTGTATGTTTTGAGTGGGCAACAGGGGTGATGCTTAAGACAGAGTCTCAGGATTCCGCATTGTAGCCAATGCTGACCTAGAATTTGATAAACAGCTCAAGCTGGCCTTAGACTCATGGCAATCCTTCTGCCTCAGACTCCTGAGAGCTGTGATTGTAGTATTAACTCATTTTACTGAGTGAACATCTCATGTATTTCAGGCAGGCCTCAAAACTCGATTTTAGTCAAAGATGACCTTGGACTTCTGATCCTTCTGCCTCTATCTCTTGAGTATTGAGATTATATGCATTGTGTGTGTGTGTGTGTGTGTGTGTGTGTGTGTGTGGTGTGTGTGTGTGTGTGTGTTTAGAGACAGAGTCCCACTATGTAGCCTTGGTTGTCCTGGAACTCACTATGCAGGCCATTCTGGTCTCCAACTCTGCCTCTGCCTCCCCAGTGCTGGGACTAAAGGCGTGTGCCGCCACACCTGTAATGTTTTTTAAGGTAAAAATATCCAATTTTTCTCAAGAACGGCTGAGATGAGGCTCAGCCAGCAGTACATGAAACTGCGCAGTTCCTCGAAAGCTCACGGATAGTGATGAGGCCAGAGCCATCTTGGGGGCTGAAAAGGCCAGATGTTCCCATCCTTTTGCTTTAACTCGCTTTTCTTTGCAAAGTATTCCTTGTCCATTTTCTCTCTTTGGGCAAGTCTCGAGCAATAAAGGGATTATCTGCAGGCTTAGGTTTTAAGGAGAACTTGCTAGATTTACAACATAGCCTCTGGAAAATGTTGTATGATGGGCCAGATGACAAGGTTGACATGGCAAAGCAACTGGCAGGACCTTCTGGGTTCCCAAGGGACCAAGGATCCCGGCTTTCACCTGCTCCCTTCAATTAGTCTAGTCATTGTCTCCTTGGGGCTCAGTTAGTGATTGCAGTAGATTGCTAACTTGAAGGTATTTGATTTGTTCATTTATCTCAGGCCTATCTGATCCCTTTACTTCCAGGTTTACAATCCATAATAAGTAGGTATGAGGCTCCTTGGATTCCTGGACTCAACAGGAACCTCCAGGCTCTGTAAGAGTTGAGCAGACACAGTTGCCTGGGATAAGCTTAGAGATGGTCAAATGTTTGTGTTCTTGATTTTATCAATGAATGATTATACCTCCTGTCCAAATAACTGTGGAAAGTTGTGAGATGGTTAGAAAAGAGCAAGCAATTGTAGTCCCAACACACTTCATCCCATCAAATCAAAATAAATCCTCCTTCTCTTTAAAAAAAAAAAAAGGAGCCAGGCATGGTGGTGCCTTTAATCCCAGCACTCTGGAGGTAGATGCAGACAGATCATTGTGACCTGGAGACCAGAATGGTCCACATTGTGGGTTCCAGGATAGACAGGGCTATGAAGAGAAACCCTGTCTAATAAATAAACAAATAAATAAATGAAACAAGAAAGAGAAAAGGAGAAAGGTGGGAGGAGCTGGCCGAGCAGCTGCGGGCACACACTGCTCTTCCAGGAACCCTGAGTTCCATCCCCAGCACCCCATTCAGTCAGCTCACAACCACCTGTAACTACAAATCCAGGCAATCCCAGGATTCCAATGGCCTCCTCGGGCATCCATACACATGTACACAGACAGATAGACACATGGTTAAAATACATCTTTATTTTTAATGAAAGAAAAAGTGTGGGACTTTGTCACTCACATATTAACTAGTTTTCAGTGCATCTTCGATTCTCTGAACGCATCTCTATTACATCTAAGATCTTGTTTCTACTCATAAAAGACATACAACCAATTCTGCCTTCCTTTACCATTAAGGAAAAAGGAAGGGTTGGAGAAGAGACCTGCCCTGGGTCCTGGTCTGACTCCCAGTTGTGCGCTCTTATTTACCTACTGTGCACCACTGATGGAGGGCCACCGCCGACAGGTGCTTAGCCCTCTATTTCAGTTTCCAGAGACCAGATCCAAAGCACAGGGGTCGGGGTTGCGGCGGGGGGGGGGGGGGGGGGTTGGGGGCAGGGCAGCTCCATTCATCAGCAATACTCAGGATCTTAAAAGAGTGATGTGAGGTGGGGGTACAATGAAGATTCGTGTTAGACTGTAAAGTCTCTCCCGCCTGTAAGGAGACGACTCCTAACCTCCATCTGACTTGCTAGAGGATCCTCCGGCTGCCTCTCCCCCAGCCTCTTGCTCCGGCCCTCGCGGCCCTCCTCCGAGACCCCCGGCGCATCCTATCCACGGAGGTCGGACTCTGCCCCCGCCCCGCCTTCCCCCTCCCCCGGGGGCGGTGGCCCATGGCGGGCGCTCTCATTGGCTAAGACGCAAGCAAGGGCCAGAGGCAGTGGTGCTGATTGGCCAGGGCGGCTCGGCGAAGCTTGGGAGCCTGGCGAGTCGCTGGGGGAAGCTGAGCAGACGCCAGGCGCAGCCGGGAGCGTCGGAAGGTGATCGCGCCAGTCGGACCCGCGGATCGCAGCCTGTAGATCGCGGCCCGGGCCTGGAGGTAAGTGCGACGCGTCTGGACGCGCTTGGTCGGCCCTTCTGAAGGAAGCCCTGCACCCAGGAAACCAGAGTCGGGCATCTTCCTCTAGAATCCGGGCCCTCCATCCAACCAGGACGCGGGCTCCTGCTGCGAAAGGAAAGGGTCTCCCACTTCCCAGGCCCCAGAAAGCAAAACCGCTTCGTGTAACCTTCAGAAATGGGGCTGTCCGTCCTGGCCGCTGCCTGGAGGGGAAATCCCTCCCTTGTTTAGTCCTTGGAATAGAATGTGCCCCCTCCCAGCCCCCAAAGTGGAGTTCTGCCTCCGCAAATATCTAGACCCTCTCCCATCTCCTCCCTTCCCCCCCCCCCAAAAAAAAGCTAAGTTAGGATCTCTTACTTCTCTCTCATTTTTGTCTCCTTAGAATGTTGAGGTCATAGCTTGTATAGAAGGGTCCTATCCCTCCCCGACTGTGAAAGTCCTGGAGAGTAAGACCCTCCCTTCAACAAGGACATCCCAGGCCAAATCATCTGCAAGCCCATTCCAGAAACTAGGTTCTGGATTCTGGGGGCAGATGACTTCTCTTCTATCCCCATGAAGACCCTTTCCCACCCATAGGAGAGGCCATACCCCCCAAAAAAGGCTCTGAGGGGCCTCCACTTCCCAGGCCTAGAGCTCCTTTCAGGAGCCTCCAAACTGTAAGAACACAGATGGCCTTGGCACTGCAGGACCAGCAGGCACCCCCTTTCGCCCCCACCTCCAACACAAATATAAAAGGCTGTTATTCAGTGTTACCCTACAGACGCAGGTATCTCTCCTCCTGGACAAAGGGCTATCAACATAGAGAAGAGCTGTTGGCCCACTTCCAAGGGTCCCCTGTTTGTTTCTTGGGTCTGCCCCCATCAACTCCTATGGCTATTGCCCGATGGAATTCCTGGGCATTACGCCAAGAGAAGGATGCTGCTGGGCTTGTCCTGATCTGGGGACACTGTTGGCTTAGCTGTGTGCCTCCCTCACACTAGCCTGAGGAGGTTTGGTGGGGGCAGGTCAGGAGACAGGAAAGCAATGAATCTTGGCCGGTTCTCTGGATTTGGGCTCTGGGATGTGGGATGGGGAAAGATATGTTTCCTGGAGGCCAGAGGACAGCTCTGGGAGAGACAAATGACCGTGTCTGCAATCCTATGATACAAAAGAGCACCCACATTAAGACTGACCATTCGTTTGGTACTTGAACAAACTGAGGCACAAAGAGAGAAAGGAACTGGCTCAAGGTCACCCAGCCATTCACTGACAAAACCAGCGTAGCTCCTATAGGGTCACTGGGGCTCCCCAACATTAGCTCCAATCCTCATGTGCACAGTGGGCACTTCTGGGCACCATGTCCACTCATCACAGGACACAGTAACACTGAGAAAGTCAGCCCAGAAGGAGCTGAGCTTGTAGAATGTCTGCCGACACTCCGCAGGCGCTGGTGGAACCCATTCCTGGGGGCTTAACGGTTTCTCTCTTGCACCTACTGCCATGCAAAGCTTGCCAGAATCCAAATCAATTCAGTAGAATGGGTGTTATCAGTTACAATACACTAGAGCCAAGGCTACTGTGAGGACCTCAGCTGCACGGCTGGGTTTGCTCCAGGAAGGGGTGCCTGAGGAAGGTGCACCTCTCCCCTTCTGCCTCTGTTCATTCCCTCTGCTCCCAATCTCTGCAGCAATTGCTTGTCCTGCTCACAGCCTGCACCCTTTCCTGGCACGTGGGTGATTTTCTGAGACCATTTAGTGATCACCAAGCAGTGGTGATCAGACCTGGGGTACCAACTCTCCTTGCTCCTTCCTCTGTCCTCTCAGCTGGAGGGTAGCTGTCCTACATCAAGGGAGAGCCAAGAGCTGAGTTCAAGGTGAAAATGTAGAGAATAGAGTGATGGTTTCCATCTGCTTCTTGGTGTATGATCTTGGGAAGATTTTCTTTTCTCTCTCTTTCTCTCTTTCTTTCTTTCTTCCCTTCTTTATTTCTTTTACTGGTAGTCGCACATAGGACAGGCTAACCTCCACCTCACTGCATAGTGGAAGATGACCTTGAACTTGTGATCCTTCTGCCTTCACCCTCTGAATGCTGGGATTGTGTGAGTTTACATCATCACAGCCAGCTTCCATGCAGGACTGAGGCTGGGGCAAAGACCTTGCACTTTACTCGCGGAGCTCTATCGCCTGACCTTTGGGAAAGTCCTCTCTCTGTTGGTTATCCTCAAAGTATATAGCACAGCTAATAAGTAGAGATAGTAGTCACAATTTCAACTACAAAGTCAAGCCAGGCAGTGGTGGCACAAACCTATAATCTCAGGTAGATCTCTGTGAATTGAGGCCAGCCTGGTCTATAGAACAAGTTCCAGGATAGCCAGAGCTACCCTGTCTGGAAATCATCCCCTCCAAAAAGAGTCAGCTGAAATGGGTAGTGTGTCAGCAGTGCCTCTGGGTATGGCCAGGATCCTCAGTTGCAGACAGTCCACCAAGATGAGGGCAACAGACAAACCCGGGCCATGGGAGAAAAGTAAGGATTTCAGGCAAGCAGAGCTGTGTGTGCAACAGACCACAGACCTTAAACCCAGTTGGAACCTAGGGCCAGCCATCATTGGCTACATTCTGCCTGGAGCAACATGCACAATCATTGACTTGTCTGAGCCTCCGTTTCTTCCCTCTAGCCTGGAGGGTGGGCATCAGGTAAGGGGTAGCTTGCATTGAGGTTTCTTATTCTTAAACCCACTGGCACTGTGAGTTGGGTGATTCTCAGCTGTGAGTTTTACGATCTTCATGGCATTTTACACACTTAATGCCAGTAATACTACTTCAGCTGATAGAAAAGAAAATATCTCCTGTTAGGATAGAGAGATGGATCTGTGGGTATAATGTCTGGTGTGTGAGCATGAGTTTGGATCCCCAGAACCCACCTAAAACCAGGCTAGACAGCTGGGGAATGGAGACAGGTAGATCCCTAGTGAGCCAGTCTTGCCAAAAGAACGAGCTCCGGGTTCCATGAGAGACCCTGTCACAAAGAATAAGGTGAGTAGCAGTAAGACCTCTGGCCTCCTCCCACACACACACACCCACAGCCAACACAACGCATACCACCGACTACACCACATCAACACACCCGCAATACACCAACATACACCATACATGCCACCTAACCACATACACACCACACACACACCACACACACCACACAGACACACCACACGATACAAAACACACACACAACACCACACATGACACACCACACACACACACACACACATACACACACACAGACATGCACCATATACCATACATACACACACACCACACATACACACACACACACACACACAATCTCCAGATGACTCAGTGTCTGGTAGAGAATAAGATTTTCCTCCTATCCCTCCTCATTGGGAACAGCTGGCCTGGTGTGGCTTCCGACATGGTGGTGTGTGAGCTAAGCCCACACCTCTGCTGCAGCACCTCCTCACTGTGGTCTCTCCCTGATGGGAGGGTGGGGAGCGCTCTTCAGGTAAGCCTCCTGACACCAGTGTCCCTGTAGTCTCTGTCCTCCCGAGAACTCTGCCGTTCTCGGAGCGCCATTAGGATTCCCATTTTACAGACCATGGAGGTGAGAAGTCTGGTCTGAGTGCATCTCACCTTTCCCCACAGAGGCCAAAGAGATGCTCAAGGAGAAGGCACTTGAGATTGATTACACCTATTTCTCTGCATGAAAGGGGGTCTGTACACACCACAACGTGCATGCCGAGGTCAGAGTGCGACTCTTTTAGAGTTGGTTCTTTCCTAATTGGTGGGTCCCCAGGGTGGAACCCAGGCCTTGCTCTGGGAAGCAAGTGCCTTTCCCTGCTTGCTGAGCCCCAAATGCAATTTTAGAGACATCTTGTTCGAGAGGCTTTCTCAGAAGGATTTGAGGCTCTCATACAATGGAGACCGAGCATCAGGGAACCTGCGCCAGCAATGTCTCCACATGTATGCAGATGACTGAGGAGCACCCACTTGTCATCCCAGTGTGGGAAGGGACAGCATCCTGGTATCTCCACTGGAGAAAGGAAGTGGCTTTTTAGAATAAGATTTAGGCCCCGAGCCTGGAAAGGTCTCAGGGACATATAATTTAGTGAAACACAGACACTGGAACAGTATAGAGAGGATTGTCTTATTTTAAAAACATAATACAAATACACAAGAAAATGGGCAGTTAGGGGCCAGTGAGATGACTGAGTGGGTGAAGAGACTCATCACCAACAACCTGAGTTCCATCCCCAGGGCCTACACGGTGAAAGAGAGAAACAACTCCTAAAACCTGGTCCTCCAGCTTCCACGAGAATACCATGACGCATACACACAGATAAATGTATTTAAATTTTTTAAGAAGATGAATTGCCTTTTTAGCACTTCAGACGGCTCATCAGTCTTATAGAAAGAAAAAAAATGACAAAAGGAAGTCCTGAGAGGGAGGACAGCCCCGTTCGTTCCATGTGTTCAGGAAGCAAGAGGAGGAGCCCAGCCAGGGGCTCCTGTTTGAGCAAAGCAAATCCCATACTTTGTGTATCCATACTTGATACATACCTGAAGTTGCCAATGGCAGAGGCTCAGATCTTCCGAGCTCCCAGAGGCTTCTGGAACTAAGAAACAGGAAATGAGAGCTATCATCTGTACTGGCTGAGGGTGTGGGATGAATCTTGGAGTTACAGAAACCTATGACCTGTCACGTGGGTATCAGCCACTTTGATCTCTCAGATCCTCATTATCCATAAATCTTTGTGTGAGGTGTTAGTAAAAGCTGCAAATAAACAGCAGTGGAATCTGAGTTGGGAGGACAATAGAAGTGACCAGACTTGGTTAGGGGAGGGCTCACTGGGACCTTGTGTTCCAACCCTTGATAAACAATCGGTGCTTAATTTATGTAGCCACCGTCTCTCTCATCTCTTTCTCCTTCTGCTTGCCTGTCCCTGGCAAGAGACAGACCACAAAACCCTCCTAAGTGACAGCTGGGCAGCCCGGGGCCTGCAAGAGCGCTCAGCAGATCGATAGCCCCACGTACCGCCATGCCTGACAGGGTTCTCGGCTGAAAGTCAGGGGAGGACTCTGAGGGGAGCCGTGCTCCAGTTCCTCCTCCCATGCCTGACTGTCCTCTCTTTAACACTACAAGCTAAACTCTTAAAGGCGGGCCTCCAATTACACATTCCCTCAGTAATTCCATTTCCAAGGACAGATTGTCCTTCAAACGCTGCTTCAAGATCTGTCTTGTTTTCTTTCTCCCTTTTTCTCCTTCCCTTCCATCTCCCTTCCCTTTTTCTCTCTTTCCATACCCTCCCATCCCTCCCCTCCCCTCCCTCTCCTCATTTCTTTTCCCCACCCCTTAATATTTTGAGACAAGGCCTTACTATTAGCCCTAGCTAGCCCAGCCCTCTCTATGCAGCCCAGGCCGGCTTGCATTTGATATGTAGCTCAGGCTGATCTCGAACTGTCCTCCAGCCTCAGGATCCATGCGCTCAGTTATAGACTCTGGCACCTTTACGGGAATTTTCCTTTAACCCTTCTCTACCCTGAGCCACAAACCCATTTCTCCCTCCACTGGCCTCCCAGTCTCCCTTGGTCCCTTCACTGTTGCCTCGTTTTCTCCCCTTCATTAATTCACTCCATTAATTCCCTAGCAAGCAAGGCTTGTGACAGCCTCATTTGTGCCCACCTCTAAATGCACTGCCCAGTTTCTAGCAGCAAGAGACACTGCTGAATGAATCTCTGCATTTAGAAAAATTATTTGTGGGGCTGGAGAGATGGCTCATCACTTAAGAGCACTGTCTGCTCTTCCAGAGAACCTGGGCTCAATTTCCAGTATCCACAGGGCAGGTGACAGGTCTCTGTAACTCCAGCTTCAGGGGATCTGACACCCTCACACCGACATACATGCAGGCAAAGCACAAAGCACCAATGCACATAAAATAAAAAGAAGTCATTTAATGAAAGGAAAACTATTTGTATTTTATGTGTATGACTGTTTTTGCCTGGCGCGTGTCGTTGTGTGTTGTGTGTGTGTGTATGTGTGTGTGTGTGTGTTCCCTGAGCAGGTCAAAAGAAGGCACCAGATACTCTGGATGGACAGTTGTGATTAGACATGTAGGCACTGAGAACCAAACCCAGGTCCTCTGGCAGAACAGCAGGTGCTGTTAACTACTGAGCCATCTCTCTGGGGCTAGAGTCTAGTCAGACTCTGTGAGTTGTCATTGTGAGAAAACAGACAACACACTAAACCCAGTGTTTAAACTACTTTAAGGGATAACATTCCCTGACATTAAGCATATTCACAATGCTGCTGTGACGTAACCTAGCTCTAAGCTATCTTCATTAGCCTGTAAGGAAGATTACGTGGTCACTCCACACGCCTTGGCTCCTGGTATCTTCGTGTTTGCCTGTCCTGAGTACTTCCTATTGATGGACCCATTCTCTGTGTGACCTGTAGTGTTTAGCTTCTCCATGTCTGTGCATACTCCAGTACTTCTTCCCGTTTTCAGAATGAACAATATCATGTTATATAGGTTGACTGTGACTTCCTGCGTTTAGCCAATAGGCATGAGAAGGTGATTGAAGTCTTGCCTACTGTGAACATACATGTGCAGGTCATGGCTTAAAGACCTGCTTTTGAGCCATGGATGCAGCTCACTTGGTACAGTGCTTGCCTAGCATGTACGAAGCTCAGGCATTAAAGTCACCATCAGCTACAGCTGAGCCTGAAGCCCAACCCCAGGTATGTGGAGACTCTGTCATTAAAAGGAGGGTAGGTATTTGCTGGGGAGGTGGCTTAGCGGGGAAAGTGCTTTGCTTGCACACATGAGGACTGGAATTTGGATCTCCAGAGCCTTTATAAAAGCCAGGTAGACTCGCTAGCCACTTGTAATCCTTAGACAAACACAGAGATGGGTGGAACAAACTGGCTGGCAAAAAGACACCCATGCACTTCAGGCCTATATACCCATCACCACCACCACCATCACACCACACTAGACATACATACTAGACGTGCAGGAAAAAGAGAAAGGAAAAACCTGCTTTCAGCATATACCCAGGAGCCAAACTGACAATCTAGAACTGACTCCATGTTGAACCTGAGGAACTTGGGGGCAACACTATTTACATTGGCGCCTGCAGTGTGTGGTGGCTCCAGTGTCCACAGGTCCTCAGTAAATTACTGTCTTCTGCTTGTTATCCAAGCCTGTCTGGCAGTGTGATGTTGCTACATTGTTGCCTTGACCTATATTTTGTAACCGCTCTTGCTGTGATGTTGGGTATCCCGTTGCTCATGTGCTTGCTGCTCCTTAATGTCTCTTCAAGTCCTTTTTCTACCTAAAAAAAACCTTTCAGACTCACCATGGTGGGGCACCTGATTAACCCCAGTACTTGGGAGTCAGAGGCGGGTGGATCTGAGCCCAAGCCCAGTCTAGACTAATACCGAGCTGCACGCCAGCCTGGGCTAATCTCATTAAACTAAAGTTTCAACAAAATAAAAAAATTATTACTTTAATTTATTATGTGGTCACACATGCATTGTGTGGTTGTGAAGTCAGAGGACAACTTCCTCCATTGGGTTCTGGGAATCAACCTCTGGTCATCAGCCTTGGTGACAAAAGCCTTTACCACCAAGTCATCTTGATGCCCCTCGTGTCCCCTTTGCCTACTTTTCACTGGGTTTGTTTTTCTAAATTGAAGTTGTGATTACTTTATTTATATTTAGGTTGGTTAGCTGGCTGATTGGTGTGTGTGTGCATGTATGTAAGGCTACATGCTTATATAAAGTCAGAGGACAACTCTTGGGAGTTGGTTCTCTCCTCCATTTGTGTTCTGGGCAATTGAACTCAGGCTGCCAGGCTTGGCATCAAGCCCCTTCACCCACTGAGCCATTTTGCTAGCCAATGACGTGATCCTGTCACTATTTCCTGATCCATTTAAACAGTTGCTCAGTTCCTGTATAGGTCAGGAACTGTCTGTGACCTTGGAATACAGGCGACTCCAGTTCCTGCCCATGAGGAAATCACTGTGTAAAGCAGGTTTGCAGCCTCCACACTGCTTGCTGGCTTCATAGGAGAGGCGGGAGGGCATCTGCTTTAATGCTTCTCTCTGAGACATCGGTACCATACCTCCACACAAGTGGTGACAACCACAACCTCTCCATCACTGAATGTTCTGTGGGGACAAAACTGCTCCTGGCTGCGAATCGCCCATTTAGAGGTGCTGTGTGACTGCTCCTTAGAGACTGTTGTTGGAATACCCAACAACAGACCAAAGAAAGCATTCAGCCCGGGTCAGTCTCTACACGGGGTGACTAGCTTGGAAGCAGCTGTATCACTGAGAAGTCCCACCCCAGCATGGGTGACACTCACAGAAGCTTGTAAGTTTCCGTGGCTTCCTGGAGTCCTACAAGTCTCCCTGTCCTTGCTCCAGGAGGGGATACCACTACACAGGAGGCTGAACATAGATAGCCATAATTTCTGTCTTGAGGCATATTGTTGGATGTTGGATAGGTGGTGGGTGGATATATGGATGGACGTACGCATGCACAGATCAGTTGATGATGAGCAGATGGGTGGATGGATTCAACCGCTTTTTTGCTAGACAGATTGATGAATGGGTGAAGGAATGGATGAATGATGGATGGATGGATGGATGGATAGATGGTGATGGATGGATGGATGGATGGATGGATGATGGATGGATAACTTTGTAATATTTGGACATGTTCCTGAGGCTGTACTGAGGCTCCACTTTTCCTTCTAGAAGATGCTACTTTCAGTCGTGAGCATGATAGTCCTCACACTTTTAACATGGGCACGCCCTAGAAAGCTTTGTAAAACTGACAAGATTACCGATCAGAATTTGAGCTTTAACAGAATCGCCAGCTGATAGACCACTCTCAAACCAGCTTTCTTGCCCTCTGCAAATCCTGACCAATCCCTACCTTACCAATCTGACAATTCCCGGATTTACCATTGCCTTCTGCCAGTCTCTTCATTAGATGCTGACATCATAGAAGAGCAGCATGCTGACAGTGTCCTTTGGCTGCACTAAGTCCTTCAAATCTGGGCCCACTATGCTTCGGAACCTTTTTATTTGGACTGAGGAGATGGCTAAAAGTACTTGTCATATGGGATGAGGACCTGAGTTCAAATCCCTGTAACCCACATAAAGTCAGATGCATGACATGTAAAAGTCAGAAGCATCCCAGTGGAGATAGAAGATGAAATCAGGATAATCCAAGAAGCCCACCAGTCAGCTAGTCTGGTGAGCATGTAAAAACACCAATAACAGCACACAGTAACAACAACACAGTACAACAACACAGTAACAACAACACAGTAACAACAAAGAGACTGTGACTGTAAAGAAGTTGGAAGGCAGGGTACTGACACCTGAGGTCTTTCTCTGACCCCTACACTAGCACTGACGGCGTTCACATGACAGGCCCTGGGTAGGCCCAGAACTTTCTTCAATACAGAAAGAAAAGGAAACATGAGAGGAGAGACAGACAGAGAGAGAGAAGAGAGAGAGAGAGAAGAGGGAGAGGAGGGAAGGAGGGAGAGGAAAGTCTTTAAGAACTAGGAGACCACATAGTAGGTAAAGTGTTTGCCATGAAGCTGTGAGGACCTGAGTTTGATTCCCAGCATAAAGAGCCAGGCGTGGTGGTGCACTGGTCACCCTTGCACTGGGGATTGGAGCCAGAAAGATCCCTAATGCTCACTGATCACCAGCGTAGCCTGACTAGCAAGCTCAAGTTCCTATAAGAGAATGTATCTCAAAAACAAGGCAGAGCATTCCAAAGTAATGCCTCTCAAAGTTGACCTTTGCCCCGGCCCCACATATGTTACACATATATTCTCACATGTGCATTTGCATACAACAGAAAAATAAGTCGTAGGGAAAGAGTGAAAAATCACAGCTCTTGAGAAATGGAAAAAACAAATACTCATCATTGGGTTCAACAAGCAGATGTTACAAGTTTATAGGAAAAGCCAAATACAGTATAGTCGTACACGCAGAGAGAAATGGTGTGGATCACAGGTGGAGGCAGAAATGGTCCTGATGGGGCAGAACTGGCTTATCTATCAGTTTCCTGAAACTTACAAGGAATTTGGGGGAAAAAAAAAAAGCCAAGCTGGCTAGAATTCAAGGAACAAGGCTAGAATCAGAGAACCCGAAGGCTGGGGTTTATGTAGGCAGGGTGTAGAGTCCCACTGATGAGAATTTTCTCCCTGTAAAACCAAGGTAGGACAGAGGCTGGAGAGTTCAGGAAGGAGCAGTCAGCAGCCAGGAGACCCTTTCCCAGTCTGGGCTGGACCCAGAGATCCACTGGGGACCACAGTGGGGTTCTGAGCAAGGTGGTGAGGTGATTTCATTAGAATTTGAAGGAACTGCACAGCGTGGGGCAACCCATCTTCTTCCACCATTGAGCCCAGGTTCCACATGGGAACCAGCCAATCCTGGCCTTGTACCAAGAGCTTTTAAGACCTTAAAGCCCCTTGGGGGCAAGGTTGGCAGAATGCCAGCCAAAAGAGCAAGTCCCCACCTCACAGGCAGGCCTGTTCCCAAGCAGGAACAAAGGCAGCCTCCCCTCTCCTTGTCCACAGCTGTAAATAGCTCCCTGCTGGTTCTGCAGTCTGAGCTCCTTTGTGGGGACGGGCTGGAAATGAACATACTGAGAAGTGTTTGTGCAAATTACTGCCTGAATGCACAGTGTACACCTGGCGGCCTGCCCTGGCCCTGTGTGCACCACCTCCCGGGGGCTGCAATCCAGGCTCAAAGAACAGACACACACAAGAGCGTGGACATTGTGACCTAGGGACAAGCTCGAGGAAGGCTTCCAAGCTGAGCTAGTAGTCAGGTTAAGAAGAGAAGCAAACCCTCAAAGGACCCAGACCAAGTTCCATTATCTGGCAGTAACTGAAGAACAACAAAGGGGCAGATATCCTAAGAGCTCGCCTGAACCTATGCATCCCACAAGGTAGGACTGAGCAGATTTCAAACATGGGACAGAAGCTCCAAAAGTAGACCCCACAGAGGGCAGTTCATCCAAGCAGCATCTGCTGTCTCTACTAGCCACATGGATACCTCTGGGCAATCTTGCAGCTCCTTGGCTTCAGGGGACTCATCTGTCAGTTCAAGCAAGAATGTTTCTAGTCACTGAGAACTGGGGTGAGGCGGCCCAGCTACCACAAGTAGAAAAGTAAAGTCAAGATATTTAAAAAAAAAAAAATGGGGCTGGTGAAATGGCTAGCAAGTGAAAGGGTGAGGTGGGATCCCTGGGACCTACATAATGGGAACAAAGAACCGACTCCTGCAAGTTGCCCTCTGGCTGCCACACATTTGCTGTGTGCATCCCCAAGTAAATTGAGTAATTCAAAACTGTAATTAAAAATTCTGCTGTGTGGGATGATGAATGGCTGTAATCTCAGTATTCCAGAAGCGGAGGCAGGAGAATTGTGAGTTTGAAATCAGCATGGAATGTGGTTCTATCCAGCCAGGGATATATAATAAGATGGGGGTGGGGTGATGTGTGTGCTAAGGATGCAGCTCCATCGGTAGAGGGTGTGCACAGCATATACACATCATTAGCACCATCCAAACCAGATGTAGTGGTGCACGCATGCGTGTAATCGTATCATCAAGAAGTAAAGACGGGGGGGGGGGGTTAGAAGTTGAAGGTCATCTTCAACTATTAAGCAAGTTTGAGGTTAACTTGAGAGAGAGAGAGAGAGAGAGAGAGATTGATTGGAATGAGTGCCATGATGCATGGTTGCTCACATCTATAATCTCAGCATTCAAAAGACTGAGGCAGGAGGATCACCTTTAGTCTAAGACCAGTTTGGGTCACAGACTAAGACACCACTTAAAACACAAATGAACAGTCAGGCTTGGCACCCACCCCTTTAATATCAGCACTCAGGAGGCAAAGGCAGGCATATCTTTGTGAGTTCAAGGCCAGCCTGGTCTACAGAACAACCAAAACTATATATTGAGACTATATCTCAAACAAAACCCTCACACAAACACTCAGGAGGAAGCTGGCGGAGTTTGGCTCATGCACGCTGCTTCTGAGACCTTTCCACTACTGCCAATTCAGAGCTGGATTGGTTGGCTGTTGAGAGGTGTTCACCTTCCCCACAGAGACTGGAAACTCTTAGCAGCCGCCATGTTCTGATAGTCCTTCTTGAAATGGAGCAGGCTCAGCAGTTTGCATTCTCGCTGCTTGTTGTGGCTCAAAAGGTCAGCTTCCTGCACCCGTGTCCTGTTTGGAGTTTACTTTTCTATTTGTCGTGGTAACTGGTCCCCCTCGCCCCAGTTCCCAATGACTATTTACTTAGAATTGAACCAAGATGGGGGCAGAGGGCAAGCAAGCACACATATTTGGCTTTTATATTATAATTTTCTGGTTGGTGTTTTGCACCCTGCTCTGTGAATGAGCGCTTCCTCCAATGAATGGAAAGAGAATTGCTCAGGATCCAAAGGATATGTCACCCTAGGCCAAAGATACTTTATCCTACGTGATTGTAGATTATACCTGGGGTTCACCAAGATTGCTAATCTTTAACCTGGGAAAGCATACAATGAGGGCATAGTCCTTTGTCCCTGAACTGACAGTCAAGTCCCTACAGAGAGTCAGCTAGGAACTGCAGCTGCCCCATTCTCCTCCAATTTAGGGGAGCAAGGACAACTGCAGGAGTCAGGGGCCCCTCACATGGGTACATATCACATAGGCTGACTCTGGGAGCCACACCCAGGATCTGGAGGGAGTGTAGGGCTGTGCTTTTAATAGGGAGCCAAAGGGCACTTGAGGCCTTACACCTATTAATCATTGAACCCTACAGCAACGCCCAGAGTGCTCATCACTATTTTACAAGCAAGGAAAGTGAGGCACATAGAAAAGAAGGAAATTAAGCCTGGGTTATACATACCTGAAGTTCCCAACTGTTTGAGTAGAGATATACCAGGGGCAGGGCTGGCCCTGTAGCTCAGTAGTAGAGTGCTTAGCTACCATGCATGAGGCTCTGGGTGGCTTGATCTTCCAGCACAAGGGACTGGGGGACACAATAGGCATGTCAGTCCAAAGAAACACCACCACTGGTTGCTCTTGGGGAAGGAATTTATGCAGTCCCCTTTAAGTGAGTTTAGCACTCTTTATAATCCTTGGTTCATCTCACTGTCTCTAGCATCCTTCTAGGATCAGCATCAAAGTAAACAGATCACTGTTAGCCGATACAAGTTTGAGGCATTGTTATTTAATGCTTCTGGGATGTTCAGTGTCCTGATTTGCTTATTTTCTTTTACCTTGCCTGCCTTCTCCTCTTTTCTTGTTGTTTGAGGCAGCGTCTCGGGTAGCACACAGTGGCCTCAGACTTGCTATGTGGGCAAGGCTGGCTTTGGATTCCTGTGCCTGCTTCCTCACGTGTCAGATGGGATCGTAGGTGCCTTTCTTATAAACATTTTATACTAAAATGACTGTCCAAGTGTAAGAGGTACAAAGATTCCGTGTGCCCTTCTCCAAATGTTCTTCAGGTACTTGCCTTTCTTATAAATAAACTTTTTACACTGAGATGGCCATGAATGTGTAAGAGATACCCAGAGACCCCATGTACCTTTGTCAAATGTTTCCCCATGACCCCCATCTTACTAACCCATAGATAACACACTAGATGGACTAGGAAACAGCCCTTCAGTGGGATTTCCTCCTGTTTACACAGATCTGCTGTGCACCTTTGGGTTTTTTTGATTTTGAATTTATTCTTTTGATGTTTTTTTCTTTTCTTTTCTTTTTTTTTTTTTTTTTTGAATTATACTCAAGACATCCTAAAATCTGCCCCATGGGACAGGGCAGGGCAGCATGGGGGACCACGTGGTATTGAGAGTTTAAGCAATGCAGCTCGTTGTTTCTGCAGTTCCATCTTCTTCCTCACAGCACTCTGGGGTTTTGTCTTTGCCAAGCACCACCTAAACCCAGTTTACAGGTTTCGAATCCCAGCTTAGCTGCTTCCCAGAAGAGAAACCTTGGGCAGGTTGGAGAGCCTCTGCACGCCTCCTTTGTAAAATGGGCCAATAGTCGCGTGGAACAGGGTATTGGGGGGTTAAAGGAGGGATTTCCGGGAAGGCCTCAGGAACAGGAGCAGTCCTGGAGCTTGTAATGTTCGGTAAGAATGACTGCTATTTTTACTACCCATTATTTCTTTTAATTAAATTGGTCTGCTTAATTATGAACTTTGGCTATAGGTGAGTGGTCACAGATCTCTGATGTCTGTTTGCCTACTTCCTTTTCTTTCTCAGAGATAGAGTCTCTGTAGTCTGGGCTATCCTTGAAATCTTGACCCTTTTGCTTCTACCTCCTAAGTGCTGGGATTCCAAGCGTTCGCCTTGGCCTGCCTGGTTCTCTCTGTCTCTCTGTGTGTCTCTGTTTCTCTCTCTCTCTCTCTCTCTCTCTCTCTCTCTCTCTCTCTCTCTCTCCTCTCTCTTTGCCCGTGTGTGTGTGTGTGTGTGTGTGTGTGTGTGTGTGTGTGTTCATGTGGCAGTCAGGGATGATGTGGGGTGTCTGCCTCAGTCAGGCTCCGACTGGTTTTTTGAGACAGGGTTTCTCACTGAACCTGGAGCTCACTGGTTCAGCTACACTCTCTGATCAGTGAGTTCCAGGGATCCCCCTGCCTCTGCCTCCCCTGTCTTGAGATTACTGGTGCATGCTACAGGGCCTGGCTTTTTCAGTGGATACTAGAGATCCAAACTCAGCCCTCGTGTTTGCACGCAAGCCCTTTACCAGCTGAGACATCTGCCTAGCACGCCTCCTGTTTCTCCTTAATGCACATTAAAACAAAAATGTTGCCATTAAAATAAATGTCATCCACCTGGGTGGTGGTGGCACAAGTCTTTAATCCCAGCACTTGGGAGGCAGAAGCAGGCAGAGCTCTGAGTTTGACTCCAGTCTGGTGTACAGAATGAGTTAAAGAACAGCCAGGGCTATACAGAGAAACTGTCTCAATAAGTAAGTAAGTAAATCAATAAATAAATAAATAAATGTCATCTATTGTGTTTGGAAATTGGAAAATGCATTTCACGACTCTGGGATCCTGGAGGGTGCTTTCTAGCATACGTTGGTCAAGTCATGTGACTCTGAGCCTCAGTTTCTTTATAGGAGAAAGTGATCTGCTTGCAGAATGTATCAGAATATTTGGGTTGTTGAGCACATAATAGGCCTTCCAGAAATGTCCCTTCCATTATTTAGTGCTCACACACACCCTCTGTGTTCATGTGTGTACATTCTACATGTGTATGTGTGTGTGTGTGTGTGTGTGTGTGTGTGTGTGTGTTGTGTCATTCCAGGGCATATATGTGGAGGTCAGAGAACACCATACGGAGGTCATGTTTTGGTTTGAACTCAGTGCTGTCAGGCTTGTCAGTAAAAACCCAACTGAGGCTTTTGTCCAGCTCTGAAAGGGATTGATTCAAAATCATCAGCTGTTGCAGCTACTTGGTTAGGAGTGGGAAGGTCTTGCGCCAAAGGTCCAGTGATAGGCTGTGACAGGCACATTTACAAAGCGGAGACATCCCCAAGGTAAGTTCCGGTTTCCGTCCTGAGCTAGGTTAGGTCAGGAGTTCCTGGACTAGAAAAGAAATGCAGAAAAATGAGAACCTAGCAAGCTGCCACATCCCATTAACTCCATTCCCAGATGGAGCCCTGGGGGCCCGGTGCTTGGAGACATGGAGTCTGTCCCTGTCTGACCAGTGCCCGAGTCTCTGTAAGCGCAGTTTTTGCTGGGTCTCCTTGAGTCTGAAATGGCAAGTTCCAGCCCTGTCTTAGGATGTCCTCTGGGAACAGGAGTGTCGTGCTGATACACACGGCTCTTGGGGCAAGTTGCTGAGTCGACAGGACATCTCCCCGTTGAGCTGGTGTTGTGGCAGAGAGGAGAGCTCCTCAGAGGATTCTGTTTAAAGATGGCATGAGAACCAGATGGCTTCCGGGTTCTTTGATAAGAGCCTGGCACTAGCTGTGGTTTTAATTTCCTGCAGGAGCCAAATGATCGTGAAGATTGCCTTTCCCGGCCTCTGCAAAGGCCCCTGAGCTAGGGCTGTGACTCTGCAGAAAAAACGACCCACAAGAACAGAGGCAGGTTCCCTGAGAGTCAGTTTCTCCCTTGACAAAATAGCACCATCCTGTGTCACAAGACACATACAATGACTATCATTGGGGCTGGGGGTGGTGGCTCAGTGGTTAGAGCACTCCTGTGCAAACCTGAAGACCTTTCAGATCCCCAGCACTCATGTAAAAAGCCAGGCAAGGCAGCATGTCCTGTACCCTGGTGCTGAGGAAAGAGCAGACAGACAGACAGACAGACAGATCCAAGAGCTCGCTGGTCAGCTAGTCTAGTCCAAACAGCAGCTACTGGCTCAGTAAGAGACTGTCTTCATTAACTAGAATAAGGTGAAGAAGTGACTGAAGAAGCATCCAGTGTCAGCCTCTGCCTACTTGTGTCACCTACCCACACAAGCATGCCTGTGCTCCTGCATGCGCTACATACAAAGACTACATAAGTAGGAAAGAGTTAGCCTGTCTGAAAACTAGCTTCCATAGGGTGAGTGCATGAGAAGCCTGCCCCATGGAAGGGCTCTGCAGCTCCCTCCTCGGTTCCTCTCATCTACCAAGAAGGAGGGAGGAAAGTCTCCCTGTGGTGGAGAGATGCTGAGTCTAGTCAGAACACAAACAGTGCTGATGGCCCAGAGAGCCACAGGGCAGCGTTGGAAACTGAGGAATGGCTTGCTCCCAGGACACCCAAGCATGGACCTGCCATTCTTGGGACAGAGGGTTTGCCCGAGGGAGTGGACAACCAGCAGGAACAGAAGCTCAGTGTGATGATACAAGCCTTTCACCCCAGCTACTACGGAAGCCAAAGGAGAATCACAAGTTCAAGGCCAGCATGGACAACTGAGCAAGATTGTTGTGCTGTTTGGTGTGTGTGCGCGCGGTGCGCGTGTGCGTGTGTGTGTGTGTGTGTGTGTGTGTGTTTCTTTGGATGTGTTTGTGCCAGAATATGCTCATGTAGAGGAGAGATAACAACGTCAGGTGTCTTCCTCTGCTGCTTATCCACCTCAGTTTTTGAGACTGAACCCGGAGCTCACCAACTGGCTAGTCGAGGGAATACCCCTGTCTCCACCTCCCAGGCCACCATGTGACTACAGGTTCACACTGACATGCCAAGGTTTTTACCTCTCGCTGGGGATCAATGCAATTCCTCACACATGTGGCAAGCACTTTACCCATTGCGCCGTCTCCGCAGCCTTTTGTTTTTTTATTGAGACAGGTTCTTACTGCTCAGGCCTGGCTGGCCCCGAGCGCAGTGTGTAGCATTGAGTGGCCTTGAACTGGCAGTGGTTCTTAGGCCTCTGTCAGCTGTGTGTGATTTCGGGTATGTGTCACCATACCTGATTTTTAAAATAATTTTAAAAGTCTTGGCAAATTAACAAAGTAAAAAGGGCTACAGCTCGGAAGTAGAGTAGTGCCTGGTACATGCAAGACCCTGGGTTCAATCTCTGATAGCAAAGGATGCATAGATACATGAACAGTACACAGTTTCAGAACGTGGTACGTGGGGACCATCTGAACTGAGTAACTAATATTTAAAGCTTCTCTCCAGCAGCCTAGATCAAAAGGCATCAGCCTTGGGACCAATCTCAGAGCATGCAGGAGATTCCGGTTCTTCCGTGGCCATTTTGCAGCATATAGAACATTGCAGGTGTGGTATCAGGATTGCTGGGACTTGAGTCCAGGTCAGAGCACACAGATCACACCTGTGACCCCTGAACCCTGTGTCCTCTCCAACCCAGCCTTCTCCTGCTGCATGACATCCTACCCAGGGCTTAGCAAGGCGCTCGACACAGCAAGACTAAGGAGCCTGACTCCACCGTGCAAGGCAGGTCCCTGTACCCAGGAGTTCTCTGTAAGTTTGGGGATCAGCAATCTGTGTTGTTAGAACAGTAGTTAGTTCCCATCTGTGGGTGCTTATGGGATTGTGGCGACATTACAGGAAGAATCCGGGAGCATCTGTGGCAGCCAGATGTTTTAAGGGACATTCCTAAGAAGTCTGATCTTGTGCAAACCTATCTCAGCTGACCAAAAGTGGTCCATGTGCCTGTGGAGGAAGCGCCTCAAGTGAAGTTATCATTGGTTGATTTTTAATTTTTCCTGTTGGAAAGTTGTCATGCTATCCTCATGCTATGCCGCTGTGCTGAGCTGGCAGAGGTGAGCAAGAGAGATGTGGAACCGGTGTGCCCAAGATTAGTGCACCAATCACAGATAAAATGAAATATGGTGCCCCCAAGTGGCGGGGCCACAAGGTCCTGCTCGAGGACTGATGTTTAGCATGAGGAGGAGCCCCCAGCCTCAGGCGGAGGCCAGTCAGTGTACAGAAGGGCCTATTGGAGGGAGAGCACCAGCCTATGGTTAGAGAGCTGTCCTTTACTCTCTGCTATCAGCCCTTTGGCAGACTGCCATTTCCTCTCAAACTGCTGCCATAAAATACCTGTAACAAAAGCAAACAAGGAAACGGACTTCTTTGGTGCCTGGTTTCTGAAGGCTCAGTCTGGTCATGTGGCTCCATGTGGAGGGAAAAACATCACAGGAGTGGAGCATGCTGGGATGAAAGCTGTTGGCCTCCTAGTGGATAGGAAGCACCAGGAAGAGACAGAAACACATCCCTGTGGCAGTCCTCAGGAGGTGATTGGAAGTACACAGGAGGGCACTCACAGGTCCTGTGAAAACACTACCCTGCTCTATGCGTGAGGTTTGAACATGCACAGACTTTAATCTCACAGGGTCCCTGGAACAAATCCCCACAGATACCAAGAGCTGACTCACTGGTTTCCTAGGGTTGCTGCAAGACATGAGCATTAACTGGGTTACTTAAAGTGGCAAGGGTAGATTCTCCTACAAAGCCAGGTGTTAGCAGGACCCCACTCTCTGAAGGCCAGACACTTCCCCAGTAACTACTGAGGAAGTGCAGAGCAAAGTGGAACGGGACACAGAAGAAGACAGAAGAGAGCCATGGTGGGAGCGGCCATAGATGAGATTTTTGAACAGTGGGGAGGGAACAGCAAAACTTTGGGAGTCAGCTCACTTTAGGGACAACAAGAGGCATACTGACTAGGGCTGGCTGGGAGAAAAGCAAGGTGGGGGGGAGGGTCATGACCTGGGACAGGGACCATTGCAGGACTAAGGCCAGAGGCAGGGCCACAAGGTCACCGTGGCAGATAGACCACAGGAACAGAAAGGCCCAAATGGAGCATGAGCGGAGCGGCATGGCGGGAAGCCTAACTTTTGACCTGGAGGGTGGGGGGAGGGAGGGACTAAAAGGGAGAGAGGACGGCCATTCCGGAGCTGTTCTGAAGGTGGGGCCTGATCCCAGCCGCAATTCAATTCAATAGGGCTGAGGAACAGTCTTGTTGAGTAGTTTTTAGAGGAGCTGTTTATCTATATGAAACTATATGGGCCTTCTAGATTCAATGGTGATACAGCTGTCCACTTAAATTTATTGCTGTTAAATGTTAAGGCTCAGGGCTGGAGAGACCGATCAGTTAAGGCACTGGCTGCTGTTCCAGAGGACTGTTCGATTCCTTGCACCCACATAGTGGCTCACAACTGTCTGTTAGTACAGTTCTGGCTAGGGGTAGAATGACTGACACCCTCTGCTGGCTTCCACAGGTACCTGACATGCATTGAGGTTCATAACATACATGCAGGCAAAACACTCAAATACATACAATAATAATAATAATTTAAAAACTTAAACTTATCTACTCTATGAAAAAAAACTTATCGATGATTTCAAGAAACCGTCTTCTGTTCCCCTCCCCTTGTTTTGTTTTTAAACCAGGTCTCTGTGTGGCCCTGGCTGCCCTAGACTAGCTCTGTAGACCAGGGTGCCTTGAACTCACTGAGATCTGCTGCCTTGCTCAAGGCTGATTAAGGCTGCCACCGCCCGTAGATTTCCCCTTTTTTTTTTTTGGTGGAGTGTGCCTCTGTCTGAATCGAGACAGGGATCAGTTCTCTCCACTGGTGGGGCAACCGTCCTTGGATTGTAGAGCCCTGCACATGAACGTATTCTTCCCTTCTGTTCTATTTCTTCTTCTCTCTCTCTTTCTCTTCTCTCTTCTCTCTCTCTTCTGACCTACATTCCAGTCCAAGGATGCTATAAACAATGATAGACACTTGTGGACTTTGACTTGGGAAGAGAGTGTTGTGCTTGCTGACACGTTAGGGAAGACAGGAGATGATTTCTGATAGCAAAGGGACCAGAGTCTGGCAGCGTTCTCTGACTTGAACTCCTGGTAAGCAAGGGCAGAGCATCATCGTTCCTTACAGAGCATTTGCGACTGCACAGCTAAGCCTGGAATACCCAGACTAGGGACCATTTTCCCAGCTACTAAACTGAGCTCTGTAGTGCAGAGGCAACCAGTGATGAGCGGGTCTAGCTGTGTCGCAATGAAAGTTTATTTTAAAAGGCCGTGGCCATGGGTTGCAGGCTCCTAGTCCAGAATACGCCAGAGTAGCCTGGTCCCAGGAACACCTTCAATCCTGGCCTTCTAGGAATTCTGGGTATCGTCTTCCAAGCTTCCCAGCTGTCCACTGATGTGAGGTGATAAAGTTTCACTTTATGCTGTAAATGTGCTAAACTCTCTGATTGTGCTGACCTACTTTCAGCTTTTAATTTCTCCCCCTGGGGACTGGAAGCCATTTTGACCTGGTTCAATGCCAGAACACAAATGTCCTTTTATATCCGTTTGGACGCTCATCTCTTTTCACATTGCTCAACCAAACTGAATACAGATCAATGTCCAAGCGCCTTTGGGCTCTCTGCTAATGCCCTGTCATGTAACTCAATGGCGTTTTGCCATAATTAAATACCTCGAACTATTCGGCTGATATCCACCCATGCGTCCCTCCCACCCTCCACAGTTCCCCTGGTTATTAAGAAAAACAGACATGGTCTTTTACCTACTTGGTAAAATTATCTTGGTATCATTAACAAGCAATCAGAATGTAGGCTGGGATGTGGCTGTTGGTATAGTGCTTGCCTGGTGTGCCCCCATGTGTTAGTTCAATCCACAGTAGCACATATACCACAGGCAGAGTGTCACATGCCTGTAACCCCAGCTCTTGAGTAAGAGGTAGAAGCAGGAAAATCGGAAGTTCAAAGTCACCTTAAGCTACGTAGCAGACACAGTCTGAGTCGTAAACAGCACTGTCTCAAACTGGAAACAAAGAGGAGGAGGGGAAGGAGGGAGACAAGGGTAGAAAAAAGTAGCTTCCACCCCAGAACTTTATATCCTAGATCATATGGTATTAAACAGGCTCTGCTCTTCTGCCAGCCTTCCTTCATGGTGGGCTTAATTTATGTCTCTCAGACTTTATGTAAAATTCTCAGCATGTCTATGGCCAGGTGTCGGTGACACACCCCTTTAGTCCCAGCACTTAGGAGGCAGAGGCAGGTGGATTTCTGAGTTTGAGGCCAGCCTCTGGTCTGCAGAGTGTGTTTGGAGCTAGCCAGAGTTACACAGTGAGATCCTGTCTCAAAAAAAAAAAAAAATTAAGATTCCTTTTCTCTCTCATTCATGGCTTCAGAAATCATATTTCTGGCATTTTGCAGTTTCCGCTAACTGTCAAGAGTATGGAGCCTTCGCACGGGTGCCTTCTCTGGACAAACCTGAGTGTAGCAGCTTCCATCCCTTCAGTTGTCCACTCTTGAGAATCTTACTGTGCTGGAGAACTCTCCTTCACTGGGACTGCCTGAATTAACTGAATTCCTGGAGTAGAGATTATTTAAGGTCAAAGTATTTAAGATCTTGGACTTTGGAGAGGGCTCAGGAGCTGAGAGTGCTTGCTTTGCAAGCCCAAGGACCTGAGTTCTGATCCCAGCACCCACATAAAACCAAACAGAGAAAATAGGGGAGCAACAGAGTCCCTGGGACTCACCGAACAGGCTAATTGAGAAATGGCAAGTCTCCCGTTCATCAACAAATTGAGTCTCAAGGGGATGAGGTGGAAATGGTCTCTCTCCGAGCACATACCCTTGAGGGCAGGCCTTCACAGTTAAAAACAAAGGAACAAAACCCAGAACCTCTCTTTAGCCCTTGAAACAATATTGTTTTCCAAAAGGGTTGGACACAGGTATTCCTGGGAGAGTTTTGACTCTGACATGTGATGCACAGATAGCATTAATGCCTGGGCAGGTTCTTAACTGACTCCACACCTGAACACACACCCTCAGTTTTTTTGTTTGTTTTTTTAAGCAGTTAAGAAAGAGTACAGATTCCACAGTCCTTGCAGCTGATGATGCCGTGGCCCATGTGTAAGCACTAGCCATTTCCCATGATCCTCAGTAGAGCATGTGTTCTCTCAGAATTGGACCTTGTATACAGTACGCTTTCAGGGCAGTCCCGCCATTTACAGAAGCTACCTTCCTGCTGAGCCCTCATCTCCATCTGTAAAACGGAATAGCTACTCCACAGGGGCTTGCTGAGAAGGCTCAGTGGGTCAAAGCATATGCTGCCAGCCTGCATTCAGTGTCTGGGGGACCGCATAGGAGAAGGAGAAAACCCACTTCCCACAAGCTGACCTCTGCCCTCCGGGAGTGCACCCCACACATTCGTGAAAAGAACACACACACACACACACACACACACACACACACACACTGGGAGTCAGTTATGTGTTGGTCAACGACTCCTGAACTTGAGGTCTGCCCTGGAGTCATTGATATACCCTATGTCACTCTGTTGGAGAGAACTGATTTTGCCAATCCCGGAAGGTTTAAGTGACACGGTTCAGTAGTTAACCTTTGTCCCAGTGGTATATAAAGTATAAGATAAAACAAAAACTATCACATCAGAGGTGGACAAGATAAACCAATGAAGGAAAAGAGCCCAAGAGAAGGTAAAAGAATCAGAGACCCACTCGTTCGCACACTCAGGAATCCCATCAAAATACTAAACTGGAACCATATTACATACACAGAGGACCTGGTACAGACCTGTGCACAGCCTGTGTATGTTGCCTCAGTCGTATATGAGCAGCAAGAGCTCTTAAACACTGAGCCATCTCTGCAGGCTCCATTGTATACTTTTTAAATGATTGCATAAACAATAGTGTTCTGTATTGACCAATCAGTCAACATCATTTAAGAAGTAGAGATGATTCCACATGTGTAAAGCATGAAGTTTGTAATCTGGAAGATGTAGGAGCTGCTAGGGTGGGTGGATGTAAAGGATGACTGGGAACTAGGAAGATAGGAGAGCAGAGGGGAGAGCAAACAGACTTATTCTGTTTGTCTGTTAAGATGATGGGATGCTTCATTTTATACAAGCTGGAGCATTTTAGGCGCAGGAACGGTATCTATAGTTCAGTTTAAAATGCATGAGAAGTCAGCCACAGGAGCCCTCATGGTGGCACTGTTAATGGCTGGAGTGTGTGTCGGGGGGTGGAGGGCACACATGTATTCATTTTAGAATTTGTTTCAGCTTTGCTGTGGATTGGAAATTCCCAAGCTAAATTCATAGGAAACATTTCAGCAACAATTAACTGGCAGTTTCATGTAGCTTCTCCTAATATTTATTTGTCCCTTGGCTAAGCAGTCCTTCCAAGTTTGCCATCTATAACATCAATGTTTCTATCTCACAGGGCCTCCTTTGGCCTATTCTCCCCCAGATCTGGGGACCAGCAGTTGGCATTTCTCCTTCCTGGGGTTCAGGTTGAATTACTGTGACATGCTGATTACTGTGCCGAACACACCAGTATCTGGCTTGTAATAATTATAGATTTCCTCTGCGATTTGATCCCATTGGTTGTCCCGGCAACGGCGTAATAGCTCAACTGAAGTGCTGTCACTGTGATTTAGAACCAGCGAATCTCAGCCTCCCGTCTGGGTGCCCCCACTCTCTTGCTGTCGTTGTCATGGCAACTGATGAGCAGCACATGACCAAATGCTTTGCATCACACCCCTCACTTCCTCCCCATTCTGTGGCCATCCTCTCTTCTTCTTCTGAACCCCAAAGGCAATGATCCTGGTTTGGGCTGTAGGAGGAGGTGCTTGATTCCCAAGGTCACCATCTCACCCTGAGGAGGGAGGGCAGGTAGACTACAGAGCCAGAGAAGTCCCTGGTCCCCAGAGGCCTTGGGGTGACTAGATATACCCCTACATGGCAGGAGCTGCGTCTGCTCAGCATCAGGACAGATACCTGAGTCCAGGGAGGTCATTTAGGGATCTGAGGCTTTGCCTGTCAGAACATTCCTTGAGGATGCCTCAGCCTTCCAAGGAAATGTCTGAGGAGAGGGCCCTGAGATGAGAAAGAGGACGAAGCCAGTTTCAAGAGGTCCGTGCTTTGTTTCTTCTTTTTGGCTTGAATCAGACTAGGCTTAACATTTCTTTTTGAAACAGCTGTGGTCTACAGCCCCTCTCTGCCTTTCTTTTCCTCTGCCCATTTTCTTTGTTTAGTTTGTTGTTTTTCTATGGTTACTTCACCTTCTCTCCATCCCTTTCCCTGGGTGCATGTGCATCATTTCCCTGGGAAATGATGTGCATGACCTGGGTGCCAACTCAGTCAGCACATCATTTCCCCCGGACTGCTTTCCTTCCAGAGTGCCCCTTTTGCCCTGAGTCCGTGTTTGGGGACTCCTTGAACCTCCAAAACCCCTTATATTCTGAGAATGAGCCCAGCGACTTCTCTGGCTTGTACAGAATGACATAGTGGAAATGTTTTAAGACAGGGGAGCTGAGCTGGTTTCCCGAATGCTGGCCAGCAAGCACGTGAGTGCAAGTTTGCATGTGTTGTGCATGCATTGCATTTAAACCTGTCTCCTGGTATATATGGAGGTGTCTCTCAATGTGATGTCAGAATATGTAATTGTGTGCTCGCAGCCCTATATAGTTCTGCATGTGACCTGTGTGTGGCTTTGTGTGTGAAGAACACAAAGATGTACATAAAAATTTTGAAGGATGCTTTATGAGAAGAGCAGGTTGAGCCACTTTAAAAGGGGAATAAAATAAAGACAGTTGTAAAAACAATAGATCAGGAATGTCTTTTCACAGAGAAGATGGAGAAATGCTGAAGGCTTTGTTCTCTGCAAAAGCTGTAAGAGTCACCTTGAAAAGGCATTTTACACAAGCCCCAGAATAGTCTTTCCTTCCCTGTTCAGGACTGACGTTGTACCGGCTTCTCTTTGTGTTTGAAGCCATGAACAGGGTGCCTGGAGGCACAACCTGCAGCACAGTTACCTGCTTCCTCAAGACAGAAAATTTCCATTAAGAATCGCAGGTACAACCTGGGGAGCCGGTGCCAAGCAAGTGCGGGGCAGCTTTGGAGCCCAATTCCTTGCACGTTTTGTGCTCGATTAGAAGTTCGTTTTTAATTTTTCTCTGGGAAGCAGCCCATGCCCCAAGAGGCAGCCAGAGGAAGTGATTTCAGAAAATGAATTTTCATTTGCAGGGTGAGATGTGGGAATCCTGGCAGCTTGCCTGTTAAGATCTTGCGGCCAGTGTCAGAGCTGGCAGCCAAGTCACCCTGGCAGGGAATCCTTTGTGCTTAGTTTGGCCCTGAGTACTTGGGAGACTTGGCAAGCAGCTGCCAGACAGCAGGCTGTGTGAAAGCTGACTGTGACGTGGAAAATGTCCCGGGTACGCTGAGAGAGAGGGGCTAGACTTGAACCTCTGGGAGTTTCTACTCCAGGTCAGAACAGATCAGAGCTCCAGGCTCACATGGAGTCCCCCACTCAGAGGTTTGTGGCCATTTTCCTCCTCTCCATGGTCCATCCGTCACTCTTTCTGCACACTGTTCTGCTTCTTAGTTGATCTCTCCAGCCTCTGCCATGGCCACCTTTGTCATCTTGTGGAGATATAGCCATCTGTAAACTTCCCTGTTGATTGCTTGCAGAGAAGTGTTGGTTTGTGATGGGGCTTCATGTAACCCAGGTTATTCTTGAGCTACCGCAGGCTAGCCTTGAATTCTTCTTTCCCAATTTAAAGAAGATTTTATCTTGCCAATGATCTCATTTATTAATTGCTGATCGACTTTTAAAGATACTTAACAATTTCATACATACATTATGAGTTTTATCATATTTATCATCATTTTCTAAATTTTATTTTATCATATTTATCCCTCTTGCTCCCTGCCATTTTGTCAAGCCCCTTACTCCTCCATGCATATCTTTTGGGGTGCATATGTTTGACCCACTGAGTTAGTTTAGTGGTACTTTCACGAATGGACAGAGAGTTACTTGGAGGAACACAAGCAACTTATTTGTGGCTGTACCACTGGAGAAAATGGTTCCCTCTTTAATCATGATCTTCCAGTAGCTCCTCCAATGGGGCCTCCTGAGCCCCACCCCTGCCATGGAACCTTTGATCTTACTATGTCCATTTTCCAAATAATGATCACAGGTGGTCACTACCCCACGCCACTTCCGGGAAACCTTTAACTGCTACCTACACAGGCCTCTCAGATTGTCTGCCCTGACCTCTTTCCTCACATTTGCCCATGACTCCAGTCTATTTTGCAGAGAATTAAAGAAAAATATTGATTGACTGAGAGAGTGTGTGTAACGTAACTGCCTTCAGCTCTTAAATGTCAGTGTCTTCAAAGGCAAAACGGCTAAGGATTGCTTCCAGGTTAAATGAGATAAAAAGCTACAGATGGAAATGCAATGTGTAACCTGGGGTGGAGCTGAACCAGGAGAACCTAAAAGATCCACGGAGACATTCTGGAGACAAGCAGAGATGTTTGAGCATAGACTGTGTATTAGATAATGGTACTATCTCGGTGGTACATTTCACTCGCTTTGCTCTGGAGTGATTCTGAGCATCCACAGGGAAATGTCTGGTTCTGAGAAGGTACAGGCTGGGGATGAAGGGACGAACTATCACCATGGTGGTGACTCAGCTCTGAAGGCAGATTTAATGGCTGGGAGCTGGGGTGAGGAGGGGAAGATTGGAGATAGCTCAGTAGATTCTACAGTGGTCTTTAAAATGTAAAATATAAGAACCTGAGTTCAGATCCCATCACCCATGTGGAAAGCTAGGCGTGATACCCACAGACAGGAAACCCCCGTACTGTGGAGACTGGGGGATCACTGGGGTGTCCTGTTTCAGTGAGAGACCCTGGCAGAGCAGGAGACCCAAAGTCCTTCCCTGGCTTCTGTGTACATGCTCTAGACATGAAAGGAGAAAGAAACAATATGTAAAGAGTGTTTATGGTGAAGTGTTCATCTAACAGTTGAGGGTTCTGTGGTCACTAGTGGTTAGTTTTGTTTCTCATTTTGGTTCTCTGGGTAAACTGGAGGTGGGTCAGGGGCTTGTGTATGCTGCGGAGCAGGAATTCTTCCACTGAGCTACATGCCCAGCCTTTACATTATTAATGTTTATTTTGAGACAAGATCTCAAGTTACTCCAACTGACTGACCCTTGAGTCATTCTGCAGCCCAGGCTGGCCTTGAGTGTATCTCCCCAGTGCCAGAATTATTACCAGTGTGTTGTCACAATAGTCATTGCTGAACCGTGTTCTTAACAGTTTTATAGGCATGAAAGTCTGTGTTCTGTACATACACAGATTGTCTCCTTTCACTGTCAGAACAGCCTGTGGATCAGAGAGCCTCTCATACGTTTTCTAGTTGAGGAATAAGAGGCAGATCCATGCCTGCTGATTACTGTGGAATTACTGAGATCCACCAGCAGGGATTTAAGTACAAGACGCGCTTTGCAGTTGAGTCTGAGGGGCATTTGCTCCTTCCTGGACCGCAGGGTGAAGAGTACAGCAGAGAGCGGGGCGTGGCACTCACACCCGTAATCCCGGCCCTTGGGAAACAGAGGCAGGAAGATCAAGAGTCCAACTACAGCCATAGCTGCCTAACAAATCCTAGGCTATCTTCAACTACATGGGACCTTGTCTCAAAATAAAGAACACTGGATGGAGAGCCAGCCTGGGCGCGCAACCTTGCTGCTGCGTGATGCTGACCACTAACCTTCTCTGCCATCCTTCTTTTCTTTTAGTGAATGGTTAAGACTAGTATCTACTTCGGGGACTGTTATGAAATTTAAAGATGTTTTTATATCTCTGAAACTTAAGACAAGGCTCGGTTCAGAAGTAGTGATTAGGAAGTGAGCACTGGCATCTCTGCTGTTATTGTTGCCACGTGATCACGCCATCCCCTGATAAGTGACATCTAACCTGGTAGTAAAGGTAAAAAAGCTTCCTGGAGAGGGTAACCTGAGGTAAACCACATAAAGATCCACAAGGGAAGGCAGCTCAGTTGGTAAAGTTCCTGCCTCAGAAGCATGAAGGCCTGAGTTCAGATACCTGGCACCTAAGAAAAAACTGCCATGACATTCCCCCAGGGGTTGGGGGACAGAGGCAGGAGGACCCCTGAGGCTCACCGGCTGCCAGCCAGCTGATCCAGCTCCTGTGAGCAACCAACCGGCTCCAAACAGTAAGGTTGAGAGTGATGGAAGAAAATACTTGCCATTAACTTCTAACTCCACATGCAGGTGCACACAAATGCACACAGCACTCACACACATGTGCACACCCATGGGACAAGCTCATCTGTAACACACATACACACACACACACACACACTCAAAAAAGAAAAGAGAAAAAAAGATGCCCAAGACTCTGAAGAATGTCAGCAGGAGATGCGGTTGGAAAAGACACGGTAGGCTCAGCCCAGGTGAAGCAGACAGCAGGGAATTGGGAGCACATTGTGTCCAGCCAAGACTTTAGCCTCGTACCTGAGAGCCAGGCCATCTCCAAGCAAGAGAGTGACTATGGTAGTTTCACTATGGAAGAAAATAAAGGAGTTTGATGAAAGCCCTGAAGCTGACCTTTGTAACCCTTCTCCCTCCCCCTAGAGGACAGCTAGAGATGTCAAACCGTCCCTGTGATTGGCTTAAAGGTCTGCTTTACTTCAACTGGCAAGTTGCTTTTCCCATATAAGTGTCAATCAGAAATAAGAAAGGGGTATTTTTCTTAAAACCAAGTTGGGAGCCAGGCACCCCAAGAGCTCCAGTAGCTGTGGGCACATTAGTGGCCTCCCCCATCCTGGAAAGAATGCCACACAGCAAACATTCAGTTCCAGTTTTACTTGTCTAGATACATAGCTCAGCAGGGACAAAGTGGGGGAGAAAAGTTGATACTTAAAAGAGACAAAGTAACAGTTGCTGGCCTTGAGAGCCCATAGCCAGAAGCAGCCCATGGCGAGCCTCTTGCAGAGACTGCTTCCCCTTCCCAGCTCAACCCTCAATTCCCATTCGCTTCACTAACCAAACCTGAGCTAAACAATAAAGACATTGTGGGTGGCGCTATTAACCCTTTAATGGCTCCAGCCATCTGCTTCCTGCTAGCCTATGTGAAAAGGCGCCAAGCACCCTCTAAGTGAACGGATTCAATTTTATATCTCATGCAGACAAGCCACAGGGAGGTGGGTCCAGGCATGAGGATTTTCTAAAATAAAGACCCAAGTGCCATCCAGGTGACCTGAGAGTTTAGTGGGTGTCAGGTGGCTGTTGTAGTCACACCGAAAGCAATGAGAACAACACAGACACAGAGCTGCAGAATCAGACCCTCCAGCTATCGTTCTGGGGTGGGGGATGTAGCTCAGTTGGTAAGAGAGCTTGCCTAGAATACACAAAGCCCTGGGCTTGATCGCTAACATTACATAAACCTAGGCATGGTGGTCCACATCTGTATCTCCCAGACAAGGGAAGTGAAAACAGAAATTAAGAATGTCATTCTTGGAGACATAGTGAGTTCATAGTGAGCTAGCCTGGGGTAAATGTCCAAAATAAAAAACCGAAAGATTGAGGAACATCTGAACAGTTTTTCACACATGGAACTACCTTCTTAAAAGCTAAGGAAAGTCAGGCTTAGTGGCAAACACTTTTAATCCCAGCACTCAAGACACAGAGACAGGTGGATCTCTATGAGTTCGAGGCCAGCCTGATGTACAAAGTGAGTCCAGGAAAGCCAGGTCTGGTACACTGAGAAACCTTGTCTCAAAAATCAACAACAGCAACAAAAAGAGAGCTTAAAAGAAAAATCATTGTAGTACAGATATGCCTGGGAAAAAATTGGTAAAATACCATGCAAGTGTGAGGACCCAGTCTTGACTCCCCAGAACTCAGGAGTGGAGACTAAGCGTGGTCCCTTGTACTTGTAGTCCCAACGCTCGAAGGAATCTCTGGGATTTGCTGGCCAGTCTAGATGAATTGGTGAGCTCCAGGCTCAAGGAGATATTGTTTCAAAAATAAGGTAGAGAGTGACTGAAAACCTGCCATGGATGCCTGACACGTAAAACACACTCATACACCCCCACACAGGTGCACACACTGAAGAAGACAAAAGGAAAGAGCTTCCGTCACTCCTCCCCAGCTCTGAGGTACATCATGGAGGTATACTCTCTCACTTTAGAGGGAAGGAACTAAATTTAGGTCTTAGACTTCAGAACCACACGGCCAGTGGAAGTGAATCTCAGTATTGAGTAGAACCCCACAGTCCAACTTGCCAGACCAGTGCTACAGACTGCGCCTGTGTCGGCTAGATAGATAAGCGACTGTGGGCACTATTTCTTCCCCAACCTGCAGCAACACAAATTAGAGAAAGACTCCATCCCTTGATGTAGGATAGGGCAGTAAGCATAGGGCTTTATCCTGGAACTTATGTTTATCCTAGAACCCAACAGCCAGGCCCATGCCTGCTGACAGTGTCTAGACTCACAAGAGACCTGCAGAGACGACTTGAATTTCAGAGCATTACCTTCAGCCGGCTGCAGCGGCTGGCGTCAGACCATGAAAACACAACAGCAGGCAGCCTACAGCCACAAGCGGCCTTCACCCTGTCCCTCTGGGGCATGAGTTTTGACAGTGGACTCTGGAAACAGTGAAACATTATTGCATCCCTGGCTATGGGATCGCTCACCCATCTCTTCCCACATGCCAAGATAGCACCGAAAACACAAGCATCTGCTTGGGAAAAGAAACAGGAGATGGACACAAGTCACTGCAGCGGCTGGGGCAGTCCCTCTCTGGTGACACTCAGTGCCCGAACACACAGGCTGATGGCAAGGTTAAAGCATGAGCCACCCTGGCCTCAGATGGATATCTGAAGTTGGAAGGCCCCTTTAAGAAACACCCCAGTCTGTCCTTAATGACATTCCAACTAAGATTGGGCTTGGAGCCTCTTAACGCTGAACATTACCACCACAGCAAGTAAAGACGTCCATCAGTCCTGGACCGAAGAGTACTGTCTGCTGAGTACTGAGTACTGAGTACTGTCTGCCGCTGAAGTGCCAGCAGAAACTGCAAACAGAGTGAGCTGCCTACCTAGAACGTCTAGGACAGAAACAACTGCAGCCAGGACAGATAACTAATTGTCAATAAACTCCAGGCTTCACATGCTGGGTATGCAAGAAAAACCTCCAGGGAAAGGCCATTTTTTAATCCCCACACTTAGGAGACAGAGGCAGGTGGATCTCTATGCATTTGAAACCAGCCAGGTCTACACAGTGAGTTCCAGGCCACCTTGACTACATAACGAGGTCCTGTTTCAAAAACAAAACAAAATAAACCAAGACTTCCTGATGGCCTACCTTCAATTTCCAGAATCCACATAGAAAAGGAGAGAACCAACTGCCAAAAGTCATTCTTTGACCTCTGCCCACTCCACAAATAAACAGTGATTTTTACTTAGTGGAGGAAATGGGGCACCTGAAGTCTACCGTAAAGGTTGATGTGTACGGCTTCTCAGAGAGAGAATTTTATTCACTGATTTATTTTGCTGTTTGCCATCATTTTAAATTTTTTTTCACAAAACAGAGAATTTTAAACATTTGTTTTAAGATCTTTCATTATGGGATATCACCACCTAGAATCACAGCAATTGAGAGATGGCAGCAGACCAAGGTCATCATCTTCAATATCATGAGTTTGAGGCTACCTTAGACCACATGAGACCCAGAAGAAGAGGAGAAGGAGCAGCTTGGTTTCTGTGTCACTTAGGGTTTTACTGCTGTGAAGAGAAACCATGACCAGGGTAACTCTTATAAAGAAAATCATTTAATTGGGGCTGGCTTAAGTTTTAGCGGTTCAGTTCATTATCATCATGGCAGAAAGCATGGCAGCATCCACACAGGCATAGTGCTGGAGCAGCCAAAGGTTCTGCATCTTGATCTGAAGTCAGCAGAGGGGACTGTCCTCCAAAGGCAGCCAGGAGGAGACTGAAATCCCACACAGCTTGAACATAGGAAACCACAAAGCCTATCCCCACAGTGACACACTTCCTCCAACAAGGCCACACCTCCTAATAGTGCTACTGCCTGTGGGCCAAGCATTCAACCACATGAGCCCATGGCGCCGAATCTATTCAAATCTCCACAGTTTCCTTTGGGGTTTCCCTCCTTTCATTCAGTGTCAAGGCTGACTGTCACATCTCACTGTAGCAGACCAGAATACAGCAAACATGGTGGCTACCTTCATAGAGCTTGTGAGTAGCTTACCATGAGATAACACAATGCAAACAGAGAAGACACCAGAGGTCAAAACTTCTGTGTTCTCTCCTTTAAATATGTTATAATTTTTTGAAACATTTGTAGACATAAATAAAACCAAACTACATTGTGTGAGAGGGAGGGATAAGGTGGAAACCTAAGGGTTCTTTAGGAAGTCGGGTGTGTTAGATGGTGTTTTGCTGGGGCAAACACATGAAGGAGTGTTTTCCTGAAGTGGACACTTGTGAAAGGCTAAGGCAGAGTCGTGAAGGATCGTTTCGCTGAAGCAGACACCGGTGAAAGGACACGTGATGAAGGATTCTTTGCTAACAACACACATGTATCGGTCTGCTTTACATTACATAGTTGAGCTGCATTTGTTGGGACTCCATAGAGAGAAACTCATCAAAAAACTTCTGGTGCTGTGCTGCAGCTTCTTACTGCCTCTGTGGCCTTGGGCTGATTGGTGAAGTGATGTCAGCTGGGACAGACATGCTAAGGCAAGACGTGTGCTGAGGCAAGGACCGTAGAGGACATGTGATGTTTGGAGAGAGTGTAAACAGGACTTGATGGACGGTGATGGAGGCTGAGCTAGGTTTGCTTATAGAGCTAGCTGTGTGTAACGCTTGTAGATCTCGTATCTTCTCTGATCTTCGCTTCCCTGAGACAAGAACTTCTGGCATCCCTCTGGGTCCCTCCTGCTGACTAGAGCCAAGGCTGAGACCTGACTGTCTCTGCCGATAGTGACACTGCTGCTGATTCATATTTGCTCTCCCAACTCTACCGAACTGGACTGCTGGTGTATCTGTGAAGTGTTTGCGAGTGGCTCCAGCTGCCACTGCTGACCTGTGAACTGAACCAGACAGCACAGATGGGAGTTGCTCCAAAGAGCATTTCTAAACAGGTCCACTTCCCTGTATCCTTTCTTTCCCACTACCTCTGCTGGGGGATGGACTAAAAGGGAGGTTAAAGTGTTTCAGAACCATCACTAAAAATACGTTTTGAAGAAGTTAAAGTTACAGAGGGAGTTTATATGCATTTATCAACAAAAAAGGAAGAGTAATCTGTACTTTATAAAAGAGAAAACAAAAATATTGTAATTTTTAAAAATCAAAGAAATTGGGCTAGATTCAGTGGCTAAGAACCAGAGTTCAGTTCCCAGCACCCATGTCAGGCAATTCACAAGTACCTATAGCTTCAGCTCCAGGAGATCTGGTGCCCTCTTCTGGCTTCCTCTGGTACCTTCAATACGTGTAACACACACACATACACACACACACACACACACACACACACACACACACACACGGGCACACAAATAAAAATAAATTTTAAGAAACCATTAAGTTTTTTAAAAGACTAAGCAAATTAAGAGGAAAAACCATAACAGAAGGCATCAACAGCAGAATAAATCAAACAGGAAAATCAGTGAGCTCCATGATAGACTATTGGAAAGGCAAAGAGGAGCGAATATAAATTTAAAAGGCATTGAGGGCTTTGGTACCGCATTAAAAGTGCATATACTCAAGTCACTGGGATTCGAAATGGACTGAGAATGCCCAATAGACAGCTATATAAAGCAACAAAAAAACTTCCGGAACTTAGCGAGATTACAGATACCTGGGTAGAACTGTCAATGATGACACACTCATTCAACTCACCTAAGACCACTGTTCTAGTTTTATTCCTGGTATTATGGAAGAACTATGACCAAAGCAACTTAGATGAGGGAAGGGTTTGCTGGGTTCATGCTTCCAGGCCACAGGTTGTTTCTGAGGAAGTTGGGGCAGGAACTCAAGTCCAACTGAAGCAGACACCATGGAGGACTGAGGTTAGCTGGCTTATGCACTGGCTTATGCCTCACTACAGCCCAAGAGGACCTGGTGCAGCCCACCGTGGGCTGAGCCCTCCTGCAACAATGACCAATCACAACAGTTCTCTGCAGGCACGCCCAACCAACCAGAGCTGGGTGAACCTCTCAGATGATGACAACACGTACTGGCAAAGAAGGCTAACCAGGACACCCACCTCAAGATGTATGTAAGCTCTCGAAGGCTAACGACAAAGGCAGGCTTGTTAGAGCTACAAGATAAAGGAAACAACACAGGAGGGTATTCTGTTGAAGCCAACAGAGACTTCTCAGGCAGAGGGAGAGAAGATGAGATATCCACAATGTTGAGGGAAAAAACAAACAAACAAAAAGAAACCCTGCCAACCGAGATCACAGTGCTCTCCAAAGCTATCCTTTAGAAATAAGGGGTAGAAGGAAGTATTACATTTTTTTTCCTTAGACAAAGCTGACATGGCCACCAGACCTGTCATTCAAGAAATGCCTGAGAGTTTTTCAGATTTAAAGTGAAAATCAGTATGAAGAAAATATCGGAAGATGAAAACTCACTGGCAGACCTGGGGCGGGGGGGGAGTAGTACAGTGGTTAGAGCTAGAAAGGTGGTGCAGTGGTTAGGGCTGGAGAGGTGGTGCAGTGGTTAGGGCTGGAGAAGTGGTGGGTGATTAGGGCTGGAGAGGTGGTGCAGTGGTTAGAGCACATGCTGCTCTTGCAGAGGACCTGGGTTAGGTTCTAGCTCCCACATTCTTCTGTAACTCCAGTTCCCGTAATCCAGTGTTCTTCCTCCCTTAATTTTTTGGGGAAGGGACATTTGGCTACAGCAATAAGAAAAGCAATTAATATAACAAACTAGTAGTATTACCTCACCAGACTTCTGAGGATTCTAGGACCTGACGAAAAGAAGCTCTAAGCAGGATCTGGGAAGGAAGCTGAACCTACACTAATGGGGTCAACTTGCACATATACACTTTCCAGGAATTGATTCAGAAAAACATGGAAAACTTGCAGTGGTGGCGCATGCCTTTAATCCCAGCACTTAGGAGGCAGTGGCAGGCAGATCTATGAGTTCAAGGCCAGCCTGGTCTACAGAGCGAGTTTCAGGACAGCCAGGGCTACACAGAGAAACCTTGTCTTGAAAAAATAAAATAAAATAAAGAAACAAAGAAATAGAAAACTCAAACATACCAATAAGGAATAATGAGATTAAATCCATAATGAAATATCTCCTTTCAGAGAAAGGCCTGGCCAAACTAGCCAAGGACACAACAGAAACTAAAGAAGCCATTGGCCGCTCTGCCAAAAAGCTTCAACAAAGCACTGCCAAACAGAGTCCCATAGTACGTGACGAGAGTAGTCACCTGGTCAACTACATAGGAGGCATCCCAGGATGCAAGAGAGGGCCGACATATACAAATTAGAAAACATGGTATTCCAAGCAGAACAAGGAAGAAAACCCTGTATGTTTTCCCCAGGCGACACAGGGAGAAACTATTGAAATTCAGCATCCCATAATTTTGAAATCTGAGTAAATTAGGCATTACAAGGAACATAAGGTAACGCAGGCTGTGTGTAGCAATCCGCAGCCAATGTACAGAATGGGGAAAGGACCAAAGCTTTCTCTGTAAAGTCTGGAACAAGACAAAGGTGGCCGCTTTCAACACTTTACCTCACCAGACTTCTGAGGATTCTAGGACCCGACGAAAAGAAGCACTAAGCAGGATCTGGGAAGGAAGCTGAACCTACACTAATGGGGTCAAAAAATCATATGAACAAGCTATCATTGCACCTCAGAGAGCTAGGAAAAAACAGGCAAGAGGGAAAAAAAATAAGACTGTCCAGATTTAAAGGTAGCAAGTCACACGGCCACTGCTTGAGGCAGCACGGTATAGAAAACACTAAAGATTACCAAAACTACTAGAACCAGTAAATCAAGTCAGCACAGTTGCTTGTTTCGTACTGAACATCAGCATGTCTTTCATCTTTGCACTTTAAAACACCTGCATTAATTTTGAAGTTATATTTTTATTTATTTTGTGTGCCTATATGTATGTCAGGGGACAACTTTCAGGAGATGGCTCCTTCTGCCATGTGAGTCCTTATAAAAGTAACTTGTGGTTCGCCTGATAAAATTGTCTCTGAGCTATATATAATTGTCTTGATAACCTTGGCCTAGTCCTGGAAGCTTCTGGCCTTCATACAATCTAATCTAAGCCTCGAATGATTTCAGCCTCTAAAGTTTGCTGCTGAATAAGCTCACCCTTTCTGGTTCTTTCTGAACTCTAGTTGGCTGGTTTAACTCAGCTGTTCTGGCCCAAACTCTTCTCCCAGATGACTGATTCAATCTGGCTTTTCTCTCAGCCTCTGAATTGCTCTGATTGTCCTCAAACCAACTCCAGCAATCTTTCTAATCTTCTGGCTCCTTCTCATTCCCTTGCTCGTTCTGTCTTTGCCTGTGTCTAGCTTGTTCTCTCTTCAGTCTGTCTCTGTACAACTCTCCATATCACACTGCCTCCTCCTCCCTCTGTGCTGCTCTACTCTCCCTCCAGCTCTACTGCTCTGCTCTGTACAGTCTCTACCGTTCCTGTGCTGTACTCTCTCCTCCCGTACTGCCTGTCTCTCCCTAAGAAGCTTCCCTTTCCTCTCTCTTCTGCTGAGAGGTGGGCAGATCCTATTCTGTCATATCTTTTTCTGATTCGTCACCTTTTCTGCCACTCCGTTAGACATCACATTTAAATGTTGGTGCCTCCTTCTACAAACTACCTTTACCTTCATAGTTTGGGATTAAAGGTGTGTAGTAAGAGCATTTCTGTATTCCAGCCAGAGGGATTAAGGTGTGTGCTAAGAGCTGAGCCGCACCCTAACTAGAAACCAGTTCAAATATCCTAGAACAGGTCCTGGGGATCAAACTCAGATCATCAAGCTTGGTGGTAGATGCCTTTACTCACTGAGTCACTTGATGGCCACATTTTTCTGTAAACCTTTTTATTGGTATATATTGAGTGTAAGTAGTGATGGGCTTTATGAAGACAATATTTCAAATATATGTGCCTTACCATATCCAAATGGAGATTGTATTGAACTCACATGTATATGCACATACTTAGACATATATTTATATTTATTTATGTATCCATGTAAAATCTAGAATTCACAAATAAGAGAAAATAAATGTCATCTTTCCGAGTCTGTCTTGTTTAGTATGATAATCTCCAGTTCCCTCAGTTTTCCTGCAGATGACATCATCTCCCTCTTTGGAGCTGGCTGACACTCCACTGTGCGTGTGAGCCAACCTTCCTTTATCCATTCCTCTCTTGACAGGCTGATACTTGGCTATTGTGAATTGGTGCTGCAGTCAACATGGATGTCTAAGTGTTTCTTTGATGTTCTCACTTAGACTCCCTCTCAGGTAAACACCCAAGATTCATGGTGTCCTGAGTGGTAGTTCTATTCCTAGTTCTTTTAGGAACCTCTACTGACTCCCACAGCAACTGACCAATTTAATATTTCCGACAACAGGCTGTACTGGTCCCCGCCCGTCCCCCATCCTTGCATGTTGCTGTTTGATTTCTCAATAGGAGCATTTCTGATTGGATTAAGATGACATTTGCATTTCTGGTGCCAAGAACGTTGACAGTTCTTTGCTTTTACCCGTCATTAGTACTCAGGTTCTTGGGATATCCCTCCTCTGTCAGATGTGTAAGCAGCAGGTTGCTCCCACCTAGGTGCTTCCTTCATTCAGCTGATTGCCCCTTTGCTGTGGAGAAGCTTGTTGGTTTCCTGCTCTCTCACTTGTCAGTTCTTGGTTTTGTTGCTTGGCTCTGGGAGACCTTTTAGAAAGCCCTTTTCTGGGCCTGCATCTTGAAGTTTCTCTGTGCATTCCTTTCCCAGCTTCAGAGTTCCAGGAAACAGGTTGGTCTCTTCGGATTCATTTTCATCTGGGGTGAGAGTGCCGCAATCTGGCTTCGTTCTTGTCTGTGGGGATGTTCACTACTAGCTCCGTGTGTGGAAGAGGCTGTCTTTTCTCCAGTGCATTCCTATTGCACTTTTGAAAATCAAGTAGCTGTGAGCTGTGCAGCTCAGCTATAGCTGGGTTCAATTCTCTGTTCTGTGTTCTGTGTCTCAGGTTTATTTTTTTGTGCTAGTAACAGTGTTTGTTACCTTGTTATGCGGCTCTGTAGCGTAGCTGAAATCTGGTATTGTAATGCCTCCAGCAATTTCCTCTGTGCTCAGCATTGCTTTGCAATCTGGGGTCTTTTGTGCTTTGGTGTACATTTTAGGGTTGTTTGTTTTTAGTTCTGTGTGAATGTCATTGGAATAGACAAGGGGATTGTGTTGACTCTGTAGGTCCTTTTTGTTGATATAGCTGTTTTCACTGTATCATTTCCTGGAGTGATGCTTCTCTAACCCAACAGCAAATGATCTGGAAAAACAAACCAAGGAAGCAGTCCCTTTCATGGCAGCTACAAAACAAAATAAAATGCCTATGAATAAGCTCGATCAGAGGTCAGATGATCTCTAATGCACACTATAAAGCACTGAGGAGAAAACCAAAGAGGGCATACACGTGGAAAGAATCCATGTTCATGAATTACATAAAAACATTGTTAAAATAAGCACTGTACCTGAAGTGGAATATGAATTAAATGTGATCCCTAACAAGATTCAAATGCTGTTTCCACAGAAATAGAAACAAGCACAAGCCTGAAATTTATATGCACATAAAGACACAGACAGACAGACAGACAGACAGACAGAGAGACACACACACACAAGAGAGAGAGAGAGAGAGAGAGAGAGAGAGAGAGAGAGAGAGAGAGAGAGACAGACCTTGGGCAGACAGACAGAAACACACACACACACACACACACACACACACACACACACACACACACCGAAACAGAGAGAGAGAGAGAGAGAGAGAGAGAGAGAGAGAGAGAGAGAGAGAGACCTTGAGATTAAGAACAAAGTAGGAGTTATTATACTACCTGACTTCCAAATACACCGTGGGGCTGGGGTGTATGATTCAGTAGTAGGCCCTGTGCTCAGTATTCACAAAGCTTTGAGTTCAGGAGCTGGAGTCATGGCTCAGTGGTTAAGAGCACACACTGCTCTAGCAGAGGACCCAAGTTTGGCTCCTAGCCAGTGTCAAGCAGCTCACAACCACCTGTAACTACAGCTCCAAGGCGATCCAACACCTCTGGCTCCTGGAGGCCCTGCACTCATGTGCCCATACCTACGTACAGATGCATATAATTTAAACGAATAATGAGAGGAACAATAGATCTTTATTTAAAGCCCTAAGTTCAAAACCCAGAATCCACACACACACACACACAAATAATTATATGCAAATATTAAAGGAGTAGGAGTCTACTTCTCTATTGTTCTGTTATGGAAGCAAGACATTAGTACCTGAGATAGTTTTCTTTACTACAACCTTGGGTCTCCCCTTCACTATCTCTCTGTACTAGACAACTAATTGTTTAATGGGTTAATGAGAACAATAGAGAAAAGGTGAGAAATCACACATTACTTTGAAACATGATATCACCTTGCAAATCTGGCTATACTATATCGTTGTCATGTGCCTGGTCCCTCAGGGGAAGGGATGCCTCAGCATGGGCCCTCTAAGATATCCCCTTACCCCATACCTTTCCACACACCCTCATAGAACATATTCTATATCTCTTTATCTTTCTATAAACACATCATCCGGGCCAGCCTGGGACAGAGCAGGTTCCAAGTAAAGAACAGGTTACTCCCCGGCATGATGGTATGTATGTTTAATCTCAGTCATACCTTCTGCTGGAGGTCTACTTAAGGACGATGGAAGAGGAAGGCTTCCTTCTTCTCTGCCTGCTTGCACTTGCTTGCCTGCACATCTATTGAAGCCTCCTTCAGAATTCCAGCATATACAGAGGAGCAGCTGAATCAACGAGCCTCACAGGACTGAGCAACTACTAGATTCTTTGACTTCCCATTCACGGCTGCCTATTGTTGGGTTAGGTGGACTACAGACTGTAAGTCATCACAATAAATTCCCTTAATATAGAGAGACATTCCACAAGTTCTGTGACTCTAGAGAACCCTGACTAATATACTCTTTCAAGTTGCTATAACAAAATGTCTTTGACTTGGATACTTTATTGACAACAGAAAGTTATTCCTCATGGTGTTGGAGGCTGGAGTTCCAAGATTTAGACTGAGCTACTAATAGATCTGGTGTCTCTAGAAGGCCCACTTTCTGATTCATGAATGACCGACTTTTCTCAGCGTCCTTTCATGGAGGAAGGTTTGAGGGATCTCTGTGAGGTATCCTGATGTTCTCATCACTGATCTCATTTGTGTGACAGATTTACCCTTGTGACCTAATGCACTCCCAAAGCCTCCTCTTCCAAATAAGATCTGCAGGCATAGCGTAGATTTTGAGGGTGGGGTATGGGACAGAATATTGATGTGATTAGGTCATTACATTTACACCTAACCTGCCTCCTTTCTGCCCTAACTCCACTGTCTATCACTGAGTGGTCTTGTGTGGAAAGCAAAACCATTTCTCCTCATGGTAAACAAGGGTAGATGCATTTGACTTCCAGGATCAGAGGAAAGAGTGTGTATGCAGCCTTGATGCAAAGGTGTGGCTCTGGTCTCATTTCCGATGCTGCTATAAAATACTTATCTGGAGTCACCAAACACTTATACCTGCTCATCTGTGCTTTGTTGCTCAACTCCTGGCTCCTCTCTCTGAACCCCTCTGTTTTTCTTAGGTGCCCATGCTTGCTCATTTCTAGAACACTGTTCCTCTGTCTTTACACAGGTCACCATGAAATTATAAAACCCCATGAGGCAGGCTGAGGGAGATCACTCTGGTATAGAGGGAGGAAGAGTCCCTGCTGTAGTGACTGCGGGCAGATGCCTCCAGACTTTTTAGACCTCTTCTAGAGAGAGGAAGGTGGTCCAAACTGGAACCTGTGTTGTCAGCCGCCTTTACTACTCTGTGAATGAGGCCCTGCTAACCATTTGCAAAGACTCAGCCCTAGGCTGGCTTTATTGGTTTCCATGGAGACCCCTGGCCTTGAGGGACACTTGGCCATTGTGTGCCATTGTGTTCCATTGAGTCTGCATGAAAGATGCCAGCTGCAAATCAAGAAAGGAATGTCCTAAGACCCTGCCAGTACTTTGTTTTAGGCTGAGTGAGATAGGGGAATGAAAGACCATTCTGAAGCCCCAGAGGGGCTGCAGGGGAGGTGAGTTGCTCTCTAGCCAACAGTTCGTGCAAAGATTTCCCATGTAAAGGGCCTGAGCAGTGCAGTGAAGACCTGTCAGATGCCAACCGGCCGTCTTCAAGGTTTTTGTCAAGCATGTAGTGTTTATTCAGTGATTGTGCACGTAGGCATTGCTCCTGAGCCAGGCAGATAGCAGGTGTCAACGTGCCAGGTCTCAGGTCACACCACACCCATCCACAAAGTAGGAAGATTTGATATGACCCTGATTTTATAGAGGAGGAAACTTAACATGCCTGAAGTCACAGCCCAGGAAAATGAAGAATTAAAATATTAAAATCAGGGATGAAGGGTGTGTGTGTGTCTGTGTGTCTGTGTGTCTGTGTGTCTGTGTGTCTGTATGTGTCTTGTCTGTGTGTGTCTTCTCTGTTTGTGTCTGTATGTGTCTATCTGTGTGTGTCTGTGTGTGTGTATGTGTCTATCTATGTGTGTCTGTGTGTGTGTGTCTGTATGTGTCTGTGTGTGTATATGTGTGTGTGTGTCTGTGTGCGTGTGTCTGTATGTGTCTATCTGTGTGTGTCTGTGTGTCTGTATGTGTCTATCTGTATGTGTCTGTGCCTTACACACACACACACACACACACACACACACACACACACACATATAACCAGAGTTAGTATCCATCACTCCCCACCTATTTTAATTTATTTTTGCTTGTTTGTTTGTTTTTGAGATAGGATCTCATCGTGTAATCCTGGCTGTCCTAGAACTCACTGCGAGGATCAGGCTATCCTCAAACTCAGAGAGATCCACCCGCTTCTCCCTCCTGAGAACCAGGCTCACCAGCCTGGCTCCATGTATTTTTTGAAAATGAAAGACCTCTCTCATGGATTCTGTAGCGCTCAGATTGGGATAGACTGGCTGACCAGTGTTTCCCAGGATCCTTCCAGTGCTGGGATTACAGATGTGCTCAGACATGCTCAAAAGAGTGTAATTTTTAATGTGTGTACTGTGACTTAACATCAGGTCCTCTGCCTTATGGTGCAAGCAGTTTATAAAGTGACCCATCTCCCCAGCCCCTTAGGTGTCATCCTTTGAAGGGTGTAAAGAATTGGGTGATATGCCAAGAGTGGGAATGAATCTGGTTTTCTTTGCAATAACACTTCTCTTCTGCAGGCGGCCACCACAGGCTTTGCTCTCTTGTAGCTCTGAGATGCTTGGCCTTCTGGGTCAAAATCCCGGTGTCCAGGTCCTGCTGTTGTGTTCAGCCCATGGTGGTAGATAGCAGGAATTGTGAGCTTGTGTCCAGAGCTCTTCCCCGGCCTGAGGTGGAGGGGGAGGGAAGTAGGAGTACTAGTTAGATGCTTGGTTTGAGTGAGATCTTGACACAATCTGGTACAACCAAGTCTCTGTCTTGGTACCTTTTTTTATTTTTAGGATTTTTTAATTTTTTTTTATTTATGTATATAAGTATACTGTAGCTGTCTTCAGACACCCCAGGAGAGGACATCAGATCCTGTTACAGGTGGTTGTGAATCACCATGTGGTTGCTGAGAATTGAACTCAGGACTCTGGAAGAGTAGTCAGTGCTCTGGCTTGGCATCTCTAGGAATTTAGACAAACCCATTGAACTTCTGACCCTGTGAGCCAAAGCAGACCCTACTGACAAATTAGGTTAGATATAAAATACACCAAAGGCTGGGGATGTGGCCCAGTGGGTCAAGTGCCTGGGTTGGAATTATAGCACAAAACCAGGCGTGGTGCATGCCTGCAACCCCAGTACTCAGGAGGTAGAAGCAGGAGGACCGGAGGTTAAAGGGCATCCTTGGCTACATAGCACCCTGCCTTAAAAAGGGAAAGGGGTTGGATGTCTAGGTAAGTAATAAATGCGAGGGAAAGCCTTTGCTGTCACTGTCCCTACAGAGTAATTGCTCCGGAAGAGTTATGTTGCTTGAGTGTTGTTTGTTTTTCTGTGATGCAGGACGTTGTGCTTACCAGCCAAGCACCACATGGCTTCGTGACCTTCCCCAGAACAGATTAAAAGGATTTTACTTACAAGAGGTGGCTTTGGTTTCCTTCCCTGCCATTTTACCTGAATCCTCCTCACCTTGTTGATCCAAACATTGATCTTCACCGCTCCTACTCCAGCTCGCTTCTCCCATTCTACAGGGCAGAGAAGAAGCAGCAGAGGAACCAATTAGCATTTTAATTAAGGTGGGCAGGATTGAGGCATTAGCTACCTGGATAGATCAGAATTTTCAACTTGGTCTGGTGGCGGTAGACCAGAATTACTGCAGAGCCACTGCTCAGCTGGAGCAGAAGTTCTCTTGGTTTGCCATGCACTTAGCTGTTTAATTGATTTTATATCAATTAAATCTTTCCTTTCTGACCACACCTAAGGAAAGGGTCCCACTGGGCTTTAGGTCACCTTTAAAACTGTATATTCTCAGCTAGTTTCCCAGTCTATCATTTTGCTTAGTTGGTTGCTTAGGGAAGGCGGGGAGGGGAGTGGGGAGTAGAAGGGCCTTGGTGGGTGCATTGTTTTGAGACAAGACCTCATATAGAACAGGCTGTCCTAGAACTCAGTGTATATCTAAGAATATACTTAGCTACTCCTTTCTACGTTCACCTCGGTGCCTCAGTGCCAGGATAGCCAGTGCCACAATGCCTAGTTTATGCAGCACTGAAGATAGAATCCAGGCTTCGAGCGCTAGGTAAGCACACTACCAACTGATCTACCTTGACAGCTCTGGATTTTCCTGTTCTTCAAGTGTCATACCAATGGAACATCTAACACAGGGCTTTGTCTGAGACATAGCCAGTGTCTGTCCTTTGTTCCTTCCTGTGTTTATCTATTCATCCATTGATGGACACTTGGCTATTTTGGACAATGGTACAGTGAGAGAATGGTGTGTGTAAGTCCTGTTTTCAGTTTTCTTGTTACATAGTATCTGAGTGGAATCTTTTAATTGGCAATACTGTATCATTTCTTGAGGAACTCATAGACTCTTGTTGTTTGTAGGTGGAGTCTCTGTATGTAGCCCAAGCTGGACCTAGTCTCCCTGATTACAGGAGTGTAGCACTATACCATTTAGGAACTGTTAATTCCACCAGTCGAAAATAAGATCACTACCACAATTTTTGAGCCAAATCTGAAGCAAGCCTTAATTAAATACTGACCAGGACGATGAACTCTGGCCAGGTCCATTCTGGAGTTCCCAGAAAATGGCGACAAGCCACATTTCCCAGAGGCTTATAAAGATAAACCCATAAGACTGAGTATTTCCCACCAGTCCAACTAGACTGCTGTACATCCTGCTGCACCTCTGCCGTGCTTCCTGCTGACATGGGATCAAGCACCTCTGTGCAGTTGGGTCACACACACTTGCTCAGGGAAGTGAAAACATATAGCTTGTTGTCTCCCTAAACAGTAGCCTCCAGCATTTCAGGAAGTATCTGTCCCTGGGCAAGGGGTTTCAGGTTAGAGGCATTTCTGCTGTATGGAGCTCTTAGGCTTGAAAACGTAAAGCATAACTTTGGAATTCATGGAACCTATAATTCCGGATCTACAAGATGGCTCAGCCAGTAAAGGGTCTTGGACCAAAACCTAAGAATCTAAACTCTGTGGCTGAGACCCAGATAATGGGTGGGAGAACTGACTCCTAGAGTTTGACCTCTGACCTCTACATTTCTGTATGCACGTGCTACACACAGTAGAGGGAGGTGTAATTTATTTTAAAAGAACCCGGTAGCCCTTGCTGGCCCCAAACTCCATAACCCTGCCCCAGTGTCTTAGTCAGTTTTCTAATGTTATAATAGAGCACCGTGACCAAGGCAGCTGCAGAGGAAGGCTTTATTTGTACCTACAATTCCAGAGGGATAAGAGTCCGTCACCATCACTGGCTCTTATCTCAGGCTTGGCAGCAGGCAGGCACGGTGGCTGGAGCAGCAAACTGCGAGCTCAGATCTAGAAGCACAGCATGAAAGAGAGACACTGCAAATGGTGTGGTGTTTGACTTGTCAAAACCTGCCTCCAGTGATGTACTTCTGCCACAGACCCACACCTCCCAAACCTCCCCAGACAGAACACCAACTGGGAACTGAGTGTTCAAAGACATGAGCCTGCGGGGAATAGTCTCATTTAAAGCGTCACACACAGGCTCTGTCCAGTCCTGGAATTACAGATGTGCACTGTCATACTTGTGCAGAGCCCAGTCTCCGAGCAGCCACAGCAACATCAAGGCTGAGGATTGTGGAGTTATCCTCTGGCCTGCCCTACCCTCTCTCCAGGTCCATGTCCTGCAGCAAGCCTACTGCCTGCTCAGTGGTAACCCTGGTGCCAAGCAGATGCACGTCTTGCTCCCCTCAAAACTCCCTCAGACAGCATGGCTAGGTACCCTCGTTTGTTGGGATGTCTCTCTGTCACTCTGTATCAACTGCCCCTCTCCAGCATTTGGAATCTAATCTACTTAACTTTGTGGCTCAGGTGACACCCCCCTGGCCTAGTTGGGAAGAAAGCACCCCGTCTTCCCATAGCACCTCGTACACACCAGGCAATCAGTCATGAGTCTATTCTGGAGTTGTTTTGTCGAAGGCCTTTCAGTGTATCACTGGCTGATCTTGACCTTGCTATGTAGCCTAGAGTGGCCTCGAACTCACGTCCTCCTGCATCAGCCTCCAAATGCTGAGGCGGCAGGTGCAGTACCATGCCAGGTCTTCCACTTTGGATTATGTGAGTTCATTGTTGACAGTGAAGTGAAACTTTACATGAGTACCTTGCCAGGTTATTTTAAGAAGTTAATGACAGGGTGAACAAGGCACCTAGTAAGTTGGATTCTCCTACCCTTCTCTGGTCATAGTCCTCCGCCAAAGAATTATGAACGTGTTTTACCCGTTTTTTTCTTCCTCCTAAGTGATTCAGTGCCTTGCCTGTAACAGCTGCCTAATTAACTTAGGTTGATGGAATTGGTGGGCCAGGAAGTGAATGAACATGGACTCTTCTGATTATTTGAAAAATACCATGAGAATGAGTGGCTGACAGAGATTGTTTTGTTAAAAGGTGAGCGTCAGTCACAGGGCACTCAATGTCACATGTCACTAGGGCATGTTTTCCAAAGTGACTTGTCATTGAACATGCATAGGTATGACTCACTTTTATGGGCTAGTCAGACATTAAGGCTCACGTTCTTCAAGACACTCGGAAAACATATTTGATAGAAGAAACTTGAATTATGTGATGACATCTCAGCGCTCTAAGACAAATGGCCTTAAGTGAGACATGGTGGTGCTTTTTTCTACATAGTTACTCTACTGCTGAATTAACAGGCCTGCCTTGAGTTGGATATTAGAATCATCTTTTTAAAAACCCATTAAATTGCCAAGAGAAGAATATGGTTTCTGCATTACTTTATGGTCACAGTTTTAACACCTACTGATTTCTCCTAACTTTTCCTTATGAAGAGAAATAAGCTAGAGTCTCTGAACTGCTTTTTGAGTCAGGATCTCCCTGTGCAGCCTCCAGCTGCCTGGAATTCACTGTGGAGAGTAAGATAAAACAAAATTGTGGTCTGCCCACCTCTTCCTCCTAAGCACTGGGTTAAAGTATTACCTATCATGCCCAGCCTTGAACTACATATTATATTATTATTATTATTCAAGCCTTCTATCTTCTGTGGCTAGATTAACTGAATAAATTAGTCTCTTACAAGTAAAGAAAGATTTGGGGATCAGGCAGTCACTCCTGAAAGAGCCCCTCCTCAGATCTAAAATGAGTTGAGCCCTGTTTGTTGGACAATGGAGCAGATATCTGGCCCCAGACAGTGTACTCTTTGGAGAATTTCATCCAACACTCACATGACAGCCTTTCTGCCCAGGAAGAGTTAAGATTTCCAAATCGCAGTGCAGCTAGCTCTGGGGTGGATTCTCCCAGAGACAAAAGATAAGGTCGCACAGAATCTGCAGCTGTGCAGGTTCCCTCAAGAACTTTCTGTCCACAATAACAGAAACTACTCCGGCTCGAGCTGGCAAGCAAAGCAAAGAAACTTCTACACTTGCTTACAAGGTATTGCTCAGTAGGAACCCCTTCCTCTTATTCTCATGTTTCCTTTTGCATAAGGGGACATAGGTGAATGCAACCCACCTCTTCCTTTACAAGAGGAGGGACTAGATGTGGCACCACACCAGCTTTTTCTCTTTTTTTTTTTTTTTTTTTTTTGGTTTTTCGAGACAGGGTTTCTCTGTGTAGCCCTGGCTGTCCTGGAACTCACTCTGTAGGCCAGGCTGTCCTCGAACTCAGAATCTGCCTGCCTCTGCCTCCCAAGTGCTGGGATTAAAGGCGTGCGCCACCACGCACCGGCCAGCTTTTTCTCAGGTCCCTAGGGATGAAGCTCAGGTCTTCATGCTTCTTTAGCAGTTGAATCATTTCTCTGGGCCTCTGTTTTTCTGTCTAGAAAGTAGGTATGCTCATCTGTAGGACCATGAAAAGTAGCCTCGTTCCTGGTTGAGCAAAGGCTAGACCCTGGGGACCCTGAAGGGACGGAGATGTTTCACCCTGCTCCTGGGCACCCAGCTCCTGTCACATAGCTACAGCTCCCCACAGCCCTCCATAGATCTGTGGCCATCAGTCACATAGGAGCAGAACCCCAAGCCGCTCCACAGATAGAGGATGTGACCTGTGGACCTTAAGACAGATCTCCACGCTAATGAGGTACCTAAAGGCCTGGAGGGCTTAGCCAATAAGCTTTCCTCCCCAGACACTTCTCCCTGCAAACAGGTGCTTAACCTCAAGCCCGCCCTGAGAAGTGGGGTGTGGTTTTATTCAACCACTTTCTGCCGTGACAATAAATGCCTTAAAACCATGGACTGCCTCTTTTCATTTGCTGTGGCAAGCCATGGAGAAGGACATTGTTTATAGAGCCGCTGTCTAATCTCTCGTAGAAGGCCTCTCTGCGCTCCCAGCCGTGACCGGACCAAGCCCAAACCAATCCCAGCCAAGCTACCCGCTGACGCTGACGAAGCTAAGAACTCTCCCTGGGGGATCCAGCTGGCGCTCTCCTCTTTTCCCTTCAGCCAGGGCCAGATCCAGCCCACGGCCCCCACTCTGTTCTCAGCTCTCCCATGGCTCCCAGGGGCGCCTGGGTGCCCAACAACCTGAGAACCAGACGTCCCCAGCCTACCTGCAGGCCCAGGGACCCCTGAGCCAGCTCCGGCTGTCCCCAGACCTAAGACTGTGTTTCCCCACCCCCGTAATGGTGTTCCCAGGACTGCCCTATGGCCGGACATAAAGCAGCAGTGTAAGCAGCGATCAAAACTTCCTGTGTCCTGCCTCCCAGTGGCCCCCTGTGGCAGAGCCTATATGGGAGCCATTAACCCTAATTCCTGTCTGGAGTGTGAAATATGGAAAGAAAAAGAATGTAAATTAAAGTGTATATTCAACATAAAATGTGCTTGAATAAGGACAGTATTCTGCATACAGTAAGGGAATTTGTATCCTAAGAGTCTTTTCCACAAAGTGGGCAATGGTGGGTTTAGAATGCAGAGGTGTAGCCGGGTGTGGTGGCGCTCGCCTTTAATCCCAGCACTTGGAGGCAGAGGCAGGTGGATTTCTGAGTTCGAGCACCTGGTCTACAGAGTGAGTTCCAGGACAGCCCGAGCTACACAGAGAAACCCTGTCTCGAAAAACCAAAAAAAAAAAAAAAAAAAAAAGATTGTTTAGAATGCAGAGGTGTGGTCCCATGGTCTAAGTCTGTGGTTTTACTCTCTTTCAGGACAACAGCAAGTGAAGGGGGTTCCTCTTCCTGAAGGAGGGGGTCATGGCCTTCTTGTTGATTGCCCGACGGCTGCCCTGCAGTCCCCAGAAAAACCTCCACTTCTTCACTGGTAAGCCCCACCAGGGTCCTGGCATGACCTGCTCCTTAAGAGACGGTGCGAACAAGGGGTCTGTGGTCAGAGTCCTTGAGGACAGAAGGATCTGCCTGCTTCTTCCCTAGCTTCTTCAGTGATACTGTCACCATGGCTACCCACCCGGTCCACAGATGGAAACTTCTCATGTAGGAAGGGACTCAATGCAGCTGAGAGCCACTCTGCTCAGGAGGGGTGGCCTCTAAGCCAGAAGGACCCAGAAAGAAACACACAGTGCTGTGGTTAGTGCCAAGGAGTACAGAAAGCCACAGAGGGAGGCTGACGGTGTGTGTACCTCAGGGGCAGAGAGCGTTCCTAGCACACACAAGGTTTAATTCCCAGCGCTGTATAAACTGGGGCAGCCCGGCTGAGAGGTGGCTCAACAGATAAGGAATTTAATATGAGAACTGGAATTCCTATCAGAACACAAAAGGAGGTGGGCGTGGTAGCCTGCTTATGTGTCCAGCCTTTAGGATTTAGAGAGAGGAGATCCCCAAGGCAGGGTAGCTAGGTAGACTAATCAGTCCAAGGTTCATCAAGGGACCCTGCCTCAGTAGGAGAACTGAAGAAGACACCTACTGTCAGCTTCTAGTGCCCAACACACACATTTGAACAGTTACACACACATACAATTACACAAATGGGTGAGGTGATAACTACCCTTAATCCCAAAACTCAGTAGTTCAGAAGGATCAGGAACTCAAGGTCATTGCCAGCTATATTGCAAATCCAAGGCTACCTTGGGTGCATGAAACATGAAAAAAAAAAAAAAGCTGAAGTTAAAAACATGATGCCAGTAGTCATATATAGTTTCGGCATCCAAGGTTAAGGAAGGAGAGTCAAGAGTTCAAGGACAGCCTTGTCTATGTAATAAACCTTGTCTAAATAGAAAGAAGGGAGGGAGGGAGGAAAGGATGATGGAATGGGGAGAAGTGAAGGGAACAGTGCCAGGAGGGTTACACACAGCCTCCAGCTGGTAACTGTCTGACTTGAGTGTTTAGGCTCTGAGCTCCAGCTGTGAACGCTGACCTACTCCATCTAATCACGCACAGCGTGGGGCTGTCCAGCCGTGCTGACCTGCAGCAAGTCAGGAATTTGTCACCGAGTCATTAATTTTACTTATTTATTTTAACCTATTAGCTCTGTAATCCCAGCACCCAGGATGCTAAGCAGAAGGATCCTTTAAGGCCAGTCCGGAGTGCTACATAAGGAGTTCTAGGCCAATGTAATAAGATCTTGTCTCAAGAACAAGCTAAAAGGGCCTGGGGAGATGGATCTGTGTTTTTTACCACCTCAGTCAACTCTCTGGTCTTAATAAAAAGGACTTGTCACATAGGTATGAGAATCAGCAGCTACTTAAAAGCTGGCCATGTAAAAGCTGTGTGTGAAGGCACACGCCTGCAATCCCAGCACTGTTAAAGGAGGCAGGAGGGTCCCTGGGGTTTCTCAGCAGCTAGTCTGCCCAAATCATTGAGTTCTAGGTTCCCTGAGAGACCCTGTCTCCAAAAATGAGGGGGTTGGGCGAGAGGTGGACATGCATTTTACCCACATACACACACTGACAGGCTGAATGAGAGGCAGGCAGGGTTCTTTACTTTCACATTGTTCAGGTTTACATAAAGAACAATTGTTTTCTGGGTATGATATTTTAATTTATTACGACAAGAGAGTTGGCTCAGCCAGTAAAAGCATTTGCTGCTTTTGCTTGCCGTGGAGCAACCAGATCTTGGGGTACAGAGTTTAGCATTTGAATACAAGCAGCACCAGACCAGCCCCTTACAGAGATGAGTGCTGTCAGCCACAGAGGCTGGGCTAGTGAACCTTCTTCATCCACTGTGTCCAGTCTTGTGAACCCATGACACATGCCTGCTTTCTACAGACCTTTATTATTCTCTGTGATTCCGATAAGAATTCGAGTCTGGGAGAAGTGTTGCTTTTGCTGAGGCATCAGATGCGGCAGCAGGGTTTCCACAGGCCAGGGAAGAGTCAGAATGTTGGGTTTTCAGGTTAATCAGGCAGTTAGCTGTGTGAGCTTGGGTGAATTCACTAACCTCTCTGACATTCTGTCCTCAATCATGTAAGCATGCACTCACCCTGTGGCCGGCTGCTGAATGTGATTTTTTTTTTTTAATTCTTTTTTTCTGTAGAAAATAAAGCCTTTTATGTCCTCACTGGGGAAAAGCTAGCAACCTTCTCATTTTTCAGTTTGCTCCTTGGCTGGAAATTGAACAAGGCTGACTTGGTGGAAAGCCCTTTTTATCAGAATTTACATTTATATTCTACATGGATCTCATTGGAATCGATGTTGTTACCCTGAGTCTGGCCAGGGAGGGAGTGAGTAGGTTAGCATCAAAAGCGCATCACTGTGAATAGGTTAGCATCAGAAACTCATCACTGGGGGCCTGGAGAGATGGCTCAGTGGTCCAGAACACTTATTCTTGCAGAGGACCAGGGTTCAATTCCCAAAACCACACAGAGGCTCACAACTGCCTGTAACTCCAGTTCCAGTGGATCTGATGCTCTCTCCTGAGAGCGCCCTCTCCTGCTCAGGCACGGTACACACATGGTGCAGACATGCATACGTGCAGAACACTCGAATAAAAAAAAAAATGAACCAATCAAATTTAAAGGTCATCACTGAATGCTATAATTTTTGTTGTTGTTTTGTTTTTTTCTGAGACAGGGTTTCTCTGTGTATCCCCAGCTATCCTGGAACTTACTCTGTAGACCAAGCTGGCCTCAAACTCAGAGATCTGCCTGCTTCTGCCTCCTGAGTACTGGGAGTAAAGGTGTGAGCCACCACCACTAGATGAATTCTGTAACATTTAATTCTTCCAATGGAATGAACTCTAGAAACATCCTTTTCAGGGTCAAAAGAAAAGAGAAAATATCTTCTTCATGCTTAAGCAGGAGTGGTATATGCCAACTGTTTCAAATACAGCGTTTTAAAACCCTGCCTTACATTGTGTCCTTGCTTGAGAAGCTTTTGATAAGCAACTAAGAGTCAAGAATATATCGAGATGTGTTTTCTAGTATCATAATTTTACATAGGGTGATTTACAACCTATGTGTATTTATGCACCAATATGTGTCATGAGATTTTGGCATATTCAAGTGTGCGTGTGTATATGTATGCATATGTGTGTGCGTGCGTGTGTGTGTGTGTGTGTGTGTGTGGTGTCTGTGTGTTTCTGTGTGTGTTTGTGTGTGTGTGTATGTATGCATGTGTATGTGCATGCGTGTGTGAGTGCATGTGTTATATGCATGCACGTGTGTGTTCATGTCTATGCATGTGCATGCATGCCTGTGCATCTCTATGTGTGTATGTTTGTGTGTATGTGTTTACAGTGCTGGGAACTGAACCCAGATATTTGTACATGCCTCAGCTGCTAACATATTAGTTCAGTATCTCTGAGCTCTAGTCCTGTGAGATGGAGACAGTAGTAGATAGAAGGTGGACAATAGGTAGGTAGGTGACTAATAGATTGGTTTTTCTAAAATATACATTTTTATTTATATGCATATGTATCTGTGTATGCGTGTGCCTGTGTGTGTGCAGGTGTCCTCAGAAGCAAATATATATATAAATTCCATGGATCTGGGATTATAGGGAATTATGAGTAGACAAACTGCTGAAAGCAAGTACTGAGTCATCTTTCCAGACCTAGTTTGGTAGATGATAGGCTATAGATAGATAGAATATAGGTAGAACATAGATAGAAGATAGATAGATGATAGATAGATAGATACATACATACATACATAGATGATAGGCTATAGATAGATAGAATATAGGTAGAACATAGATAGAAGATACATAGGTAGATAGATAGATAGATAGATAGATAGATAGATAGATAGAGGCCGGGCGGTGGTGGCGCACACCTTTAATCCCAGCACTTAGGAGGCAGAGGCAGGCGGATTTGGGAGCTAAGGATGGTACAGCCTGGTCTACAGAGTGAGTTCCAGGACAGCCAGGGCTACACAGAGAAACCCTGTCTCAAAAAACCAAAAAAAAAAAAAAAAAAGATAAATAGATACATAGATAGATAGATACATACATCGATAGATAGATAGATAGATAGATAGATAGATAGATGATAAATAGATAGATGATAAACAGATATCTAGGTAGATAGATGACTAAATGATAGAGAAGTAAACAGATGACTGAGAGATGATAGAAGATAAAGTGATAGATGATAGGAAATAGATAGTAGCAGATAGATAATAGATGGGTAGTAAATGCACACGTCCATCTATATAAGGATAGTGCAACCTCCCATATGTCCCATGATCCTCTGCTTTCATATAGTTACAAGAGCATGGGAACTCGGCGACAGACACTACTTAGCTTTGAGCCTGCCAGGAAAGTTAGGATGAGCAACAGGAGCAGGTGGACCCTTGGGAGTCCCTGTCAGCCCTGGCGTGCTTACCGCTGTCCTTTCCTCTGGGATGAGGCAGGCTTGGGCTCCGGGCCATCTCTGTGTGGCTGACCTCACTGAGCAGGAGTGCCTGTGGGACTCTTCTGGGAACTTAGCTCTTCAGTAAATGTATTACTCTGCAAAATGCCAAATGGGATTCAAACCAATGACTTGAAGCCTGAACTTTTTAGCAACAACAAAAGAATCTGTTAAATGAGGACCTCTTTAATCTGTAAATTTACTTCCTCCTAGAGGATATTTCTCCTCCCTCCCTTGCTCTTCCTTCTTGAACTAGTGTGATAGTTAATGTGTCATGTGTGGGGCATGTGTATAGCTATGTATATGTTATTATATATGCATGTGGAGACCAGAGGTCAATGTCAGGCACCCTCCTCAGTTCTTGTCCTGTTAGTTTTTGAGTCAAGGTCTCTCAGTGGACCTGGAACTCACCTACCAGCTAGGCTGGCTGGCCAGCATGCCCTGGAGATTCTTATGCTCCTACCTCCATGACACTGGAATTAGCCACCTTGCCCATTTGTTTTGCTTTTAATGTGGGAGCTAAGGATGGAACTAAGATCCTCATGCTTGCATGGCAAGCACTTAAACATCTGAGCCCTCTCCTGAGGCCCTATGATGGTTAATATTGACTGCCGACTTGACAGGATCTAGAATCACATCGGAGACAAACCTTAGACATGCTTGTGAGGGAGTTTCAAGATTAAGCTGAGTAGGTCTTCCAGAAGACCCACTTTGCCTGTGGGTGGGCCATTCCATGAACTGGGATCCCAGACTGAAGGAGGAGAAATCCAGTTGGGCAGCAGCATTCATCTCTTCCTGGCTGTGGGCAGTGTGACCCCACAATCCTGCCCCCAACCTCCCCCACCATGATGACTGTAACTCCTCCTCCTGTGAGCCAAAAAAAACTCGCTCTTCCTTGAATTCCCTTTTCCAGAAATTTCATTACAGCAATGAAAATAGTAACTGATATAGACAGAGCCTCATGATAATTCCCAGACTAGCCTTGAATTCCTGGGGCCCCAGGGATCTCCTGCCTCAGCTTCCCTAATGTCTTTAACTAGATGCATGATCTTGCACGCAGCTCCCGTCCTGGAGCTTCCCCAGGAATAGTGCACATTGTATCTTGTGGTCAGATGTATGATGCCCCTGAGCACCCTGCAGTGTTTGAGCAGCAAAGGAGCACCAGCCAACATGTCAGCCATGCCAACATTGAGAGACTCCACTCTCTACATATCCATCTGAATTTATTTAGACTGGCTTTGCTTTGTTTTTGTCTTTATGTATTTTTTTTGTATATGGGTGCTTTGTCTGCATGTATGGCTGCACAACAGAAAAGGGCATCAAATCCTATTATAGAGTGTTCTGAGGCACCATGTGGATGCTAGAAATTTAACTCAGGACCTCCGGAAGAACAGCCTTTGGCCTTAACCACTGAATTTCTTTTCTTAGCCCTTGAATTTCTTTTCTAAGGTGTCTATGTGTGTGAGTGTGCATGGAGAGAGAGAGGAGAGAAGAGAGAGAGAGAGGAGAGAGAGAGAGAGAGAGATTACAGACTGTTGTGTTCTGCCTAATGTGGTTGCCAGGAGCCAAACTCGGTCCTTTGTAAGAACAAAAAGTGCTCTTAGCACTGAGCCATCTCTCCAACTCCTAGAAAGAAGTTTTTGGATTGGTAAGATAGCTCAGCAGGTGAAAGCACTTGCCATTCAAGAGTAAAATCCCAAGTTCAATTCCTGAACCCACAGTGGAAGGAAAGAACCAACCCCCAAAAGTTGTTCTCTCTCTCTCTCTCTCTCTCTCTCTCTCTCGCTCGCTCGCTCGCTCTCTCTCCTCTCTCTCTCTCTCTCCCTCTCTTCGCTCTCTCGCTCTCTCGCTCTCTCTCACGCGCGCACTCGTGCTTTCTCTCTCATACATGCACAGGCACCCTCACACACACACACACACACACACACACACACACACACACACACACACACACACGTACCTTCTGCCTTACAACAGGAGCATGCCTGCTTTCCTCCAATGTCATCGGCCCTGGTTTTTCCATTTTGGAATCTTTGTTGTTCTCAGTGTCTAAGTGTCTAGATTTGTTCAGATGAAGTGGACTAAGGTGACCTTGTCAGAACAAAGCTGAGGTCTGGGACCACCTGTTAAGGACTGAGGGCATCTGTTGGGGCTGCTACTCCTTGCATCTTGTCACCAAGGGTCCCATTTGTCTTCTGTATTACAGGATCCAGATATATTAGCCAAGCTGCTGCCAAAGTTGACATTGAATTTGATTATGATGGACCACTCATGAAGACAGAAGTCCCGGGACCTAGATCTAAGGTGAGTCAACCTCCCAGAAACAAAGTCCCAGGAGGCAGGCACACAGGTTCCTTAGGGGCACTTTCAGAGCATCTACTAAAGACATGTATGAAACAAACCTGGATATTGTGAAGGCTTCAAAAATGTCTCATGTCTGCTGTCATGAGGATATTGCCTAAAAGCCAGTTATAGACTGGCACATGTGCCGTTCAGATTGCTCATGCATTTAGGGCTAACCAGCAGTTAGGTCGGTGGCCTTGTTGGAGCCATCTGCAGGTCTAAGGGGTAGCTGGCTGTCATGTGGTGTAGTTTATGCCTGAAGTGGCCTGTCTGTGCTCCATGGGTCTCTGATCTTCCAGCTTGTCCCACTGGGCTTATTCTGATCTTGCTCTAAGTCTATTGAGACTGAAACGCTACACTGGCTTTCAAACGCTCCCATCTTTTCTATTGGCCAAAGCAAGTTGCATAGCTGTCAGCACAGAGTTAAGGGCTGGAGCCGAACTCACAAGCAACACTGGATGTCACAGCATAGGGCCAGGGCAACAAAGACCTATGACTGACTTTGATTTTGAAGGACAAAGAGAAATGTAACATAAAGAAGGCAGTCTGTACAAGTGAAGACAGGGTGGAATGGGGGACTAACTTGGGGAAGGAGAGAAAGGAACCAGAAGCAAGTGGAGGACATGGGGGCAGGGAGTGAGTGAGAGAGAGACAGTGAAACAAGGGCGCCATGATGAATTCATAAAAAAACAATAATAAGATGTGATCTTCAAGCTTGGCTTGAACAAGCCCGGCATGAAGCTGTTTAAGCTGGACTTGGTGGCTCACACCTGTAATCCCAGCACTAAGGAGTTAGAAGCAGACAAACCAGGAATTCAGGGTCATCCACTGCTATGTAAGGAGTTCAAGGCCAGCCTGGGACACCTGGGAGGCTGTTACCATAAGACAAATAAGAGAAGCTGTCTTCTAGTCAAGAGACATGGTATAAACCTTCCGATGCTTCAGGTTTTTTAAGATTTAACACATTTTATTCACAGTGGATGCTGTCTTATTTACTGTAAAAAGATCGTGCCTTTTGCCACAGCTGTGGGAACAGGGACCTGGAAGTGAGGGAGAGTGGAGATGAGCCCGTGAAGATGCCCGGGACTCAGGCTCCGGACACCAGCATTAGAGTGGAGATCTAACTTTATTACTTATTATATAAGATTATATAAAGCTCTTTAGCCAATTAAGGTATGTTTATGTATTCAAGGGCAAATGGGGTACAACCTGTGTTGTTTAGCTAAATCAGCTCGCCTGTAGGGGTGAGTCCAATCCTCCAGAGAGATTTCTAAGCAGCCACTGCCTTGGGTCCTTTGTGTTGTCTCACCAGTGGTATGCCAGGAGCTATGTCAGAGCACACACTGCACTGTGTACAGTGGATCAGGGCCCTTCGAGGAGTGGGAGAGCCTGTAGTACCTCGTTCTCTGGCCCACTTCCTCCTCCACCATGTTTATCTCCACATCCCCCACACACAGCATCTGTTTTATAAGTTCAGAAATATTTGTCTTATTGTAAGCATTTATATTTCTTTTAGATGGTTTTGGTCAAACAGAAGGAGAATGCTTTTTCATGCATATTTCTGTTGGGGTGGATTCTAATTTAATGGAGAAATGCCTAAAATAACTTAACATATTTTTATTGATAATATTATTTTATATTTTTGTGTGGAAATGTATAATGTCAAAATGCTAACTGCTGAAGACTTCTTTATGCGGAATTAATTTGGAGGCAGAATCTCATTAATATCAAGCAACCAACTTTCTTATTCCTAGATTCTGTTTGAAACTGGGGAAAGTGAATTTTAATCAGAAGTGGTTCTTTGTTGAGAAAATTAATATTGTCAGTTGATTTTACTCCCAGCTCCTGATAAAGGAGTTACATCTTTTCTCCCGAGTGCTGGAGGTCAGACTTCAAACGCAGGGCTTTGTGCACACTTGGCAAATGCTTTGCCACCGAGCTTTGAATTAATGATTTTATGTGGATGCAAGTCCATGTCCATGTCATGCCTGTGCTGACTGGAAGCGGTGATTACATCCGGTGGAACTGGAGTTACAGACAGTCATGAGCTGCCACATGGATTCTGGGAATTGAACCTGGTTCAGTGCTCCTAACTCCTGAGTTCTCTCCAGCCTGACTGAGCTATTTTAAAATGAGAACTGGAACTGGAGAGGTGGCTCAGTGGTTAAGCACACTAACTGCTCTTCCAGAGGTCCTGAGTTCAATTCTCAGCAACCACATGGTGGCTCCCAACCATCTGTAATGGGATCTGATGCCCTCTTCTGGCCTCAGGATGTATATGCATCAGAGCACTCATACATTAAAGTTTAAATATAATATAACAAAATATAAATTATATATGTAAACAATATAATTATATAATATTGTATGTGTGTGTATGTATATGAGAACATGGGCTAGCACATGATGCCTGATCACCTGAGATTGGTTCTCAGGCACCTATATGGTGGAAGGAAAGAGCTAACTCCTGCAAGTTGTCCTCTAACCTTAGCGTATGTAGTACGGTGGCTATATACCCACCCACAAACAAAATAAAATAAATAAAAATGTAAAATAAAACTAGAGCTAGTGGTGTAGCTTAGTCCCAGCGTGAGCAGGACCCTGGGTTCTCTCCACAGCCCCACAGAAAAGGAAGGAACGAAAGAAGGAAAGGTTCAAGGACAACCTAGCCTACTTACCAAGCTCTCACACAGCTGGAGCTACACAACTAGACCATACCTCTAAAAGAATAAAATAAAGTAAAAATTATATTTCCTTTTCTTTCCCAGGTATTGAAATCTGAATTTCTATGTGTCTGTTACAATTGCTACCTATTGTGCTGTAGAGCAGATTTTATCAGTTATTTTTGTTAAGTAATTTAAAAATGTTTACATATTACAATATTGACTAATAGTCTGTCAGGTTCTTGGTACCAGAGTGGAAAGCACAGCCTCAGGAACTGGGAAGACAGGGGAGATATTTGAGCTTTGACGGGAGTGAGCCGCCTGTGGCTGACGCTTTTGTTCTTGCCTGCAGGAGCTAATGAAACAGCTGAACACAATCCAGGTAAGTGGGTGCAAGGCGAGTCCTTTTACTCTTTTCAAAATGGTTTTATTTATGTGTGCATGTCTGTATGTGAATGTGCATGTGTGTAGTTGCCCATGGAGGCCACAAGAGGGACACAGATCCCCCTAGAGGTGGAGCTGCAGGAAGATGTGAGCCCTTTCCCACTGGTGCTGGGAACCAAACTCAAGTCCCCTGCATGAGCAATACAGGTTCTTAACCACTGAGCCATCTCTCCAGCTCATGTTTTTATTTCTTCATTTCTATTCACTTCTAGTTTTCTTAGTGGCTTCTCTGAGGCTTACCACATATTCTTTAACTTGTCATAACACACTTCTGAGTTTCTTTTCAACCTTCCTTTGTTGTGTGATAAACAAACCAGACATAAAATTTCACAAAATACAAGACCATGGCTTTATGAATCAATTTAAAACAAGCTGCCTGTGTCGTTTCTCCCAGAGAAAGACCTAGAAGCTTGTCAGCACCCACAGATTCCCATGCGGTATAGGACAAACGGGATACAGAGCAGTCTGTTTCCATATTTCAAGCTTATTCCTATGAATCTGGGAAATAGTAGCAAGCCTGAATCAGTTTCCTCTTTCCCAAGAATGCAGAGGCCGTGCACTTTTTCTGCAACTATGAAGAGAGCCGAGGCAACTACCTAGTGGACGTGGACGGCAACCGCATGTTGGACCTGTATTCTCAGATCTCCTCTGTGCCCATAGGTAAGAGTTGGACAGTCGCCTCCTTCCTTTGTTATGACCATCAGACTTTAGATGTCTGACCCCAGTGTTTTGCCAGCCTCTCCCCCAAGGGTAAGTGAATGAACAAGTAATGGTGGAGAGAGCATGATTAGACATTGTTGTTGCTAGGAGTTTTTCTTTTAAGTATGTGGGAGATTTGCTTGCATGGATGTGTGTGTACCACCTGTGTACAGTACCTACAGAGGCCTGAAGAGGGCATTGCATCCCTGAGACCCGAATTACTGATGGTTGTGAGCCTCCATGTGGATGCTAGAAATTAACCTGGGGGCCTCTAGAAGAATAGCCAGTGCTCTTAACTGCTGAGACAATTTTCCACTTCTAAGACATTGTTTGTGTTGTTTTCTTAAGATTTATTTTTAATTTGTATATGCGTGTACATACATGTATGTGAGTGCAAGTTCCCATAGAATCCCTGGAGATGGAGCCCCAGATGTGAACTGCCTAGGATGGGTGTTGAAAGCTGAAGTTGGATCTTTTGCAAGATCAGGAAGTGCTCATAACTATTGAGCCCCCAGCCCACTAGACATTGTTTAAAACAATAAAGATTCTTTCCAGGTGTGGTAGACAGATTGTGATGCAATCAATTTCAGGTGATCAGATCCTTTAATGACTCCAGCACATGAAGTGAGGGCAATTGGGATATGAGAGCCAACAGTAACACACAGAGCAGATGAAATCCTTAATTTATAGACTTTAGGGGTAGGTCTGGCTGAGCTTAAGAAGGGAGTGGTCTCTGAGTTTAGCAGGTTAGTGAAGGAACTCCAGATTGCACATAAGGCAGTGATTCAGTAAGCTGGTCTTCCCCATCAACCTTGGCTGTTAGATGCTGGGTTGCTAAGGTACTCAATAGGTGCAGCCTCTGAGACCTAAGACATAGTAGGGCCCTCTCTCCCTTCCGCCTCCAAATGCCATCAGGTGAGTGTGTACTCCTTTCCCTATTTTGCAACTAGGTGAAGAAGGCTTGAAGAGGTAAACTTGCAGAACAGTGGCTCAGTGGAGCTGCCTAGGTTGGGTTTTCTAGCAGAGCCTGAGGTAAGGATTTTTAAGTAATCTATGGAGGGAACGCCCTCAGTTGAAAGGGAAGGCTGGGAAACAGCATCCAACAAGAGATCAAAAGGACTCTGCTAGACAGACAGCCTGCTCTCAGAGGGGACTCTGTATGCCAGACTGTCACAGACCACTGGCCTTTTTGCACGCCTGAGCTGGCTGCTCATTGCCTGCCCACCGCCTGGGGAAGGCCCAACAAATCAACCTTCCATGCATGGAAGACAATTTCCAGAGGAGGAAGCAGCTGGAGCCATACCAGCCAACACCAATAGCAGCTGGAGTAGGAGATGATCTGCCCAGAAAACATGACCTCCGTGGATGCTAGCAGCCCCTGCCTCACCTGGGCTTACCGCCCAGCCACAGAGAGTGTGACACAGACAACGGGACAGACAGGGTTAATTTGGAAATGAGGTAGCTGTTATTTGGAGCTCGGATGGTTATTGTCTCCTGGATTGATAGATGCCCAGCTGTGCCCAGTGGCCTGTGGGCTGTGCCTGTCCCTTCACAGATAATACTGCTTGTCTGCTGCAGAGGAGACAGGCATGGGGGAGTTGGTTGTAGTGCTCTGTGTTAACAGCTCCCCAACCCCACGTCCTGGCACCCGAGATGTTCTCTAAAACCCCAGCCTTGGGTGCCCATTCCTCCTCTACCTCCCCAGCATCTGTCCTCAGACCTACTAATGTCTTATTAAGATATGACCACACAGCAGCAGTGGCTCATCCTTCAGGAGTGCCTCAGCCTCTGAAGGCACCAAGGATTTCAAGTATACAAACCCTTTCTCTCCTTGGTTTTCATTTCTTGTTGCTTGCTTTTATATTTATGTCTTTATGTGTGTGTGTGGTGTGTGCTCGCACATATCAAGAGCTATCATAGGCATGTACTTCCAACCCAGCTTCCAGGTTTTAAGTCCATACTCACTAAGAATTTACCAGACACCTGACTGTTGCCAAGGACTTCACACATTAATAAATGGCCATAACTGCCCTATTACAGGGTCTTTAGCTATTACCTCCGACTGACCTCATTTCAGATTCTACGAATCGTAGGATCTGCCTGGTGGTACAGAGTTTGAGGTCCCGCAGGACATGGACCAGTGAGTCCACCCCTTTTGTACCTACTGAGCAGTCTTGCAGACACCAGCACTGCTTCAGGAGGTCTTACCACTCAAAGCCGGGTTGAAAGTTCCCTAATGTGAGTTCTGTTTTCATCTCTCTCCTTCAGGAGCCAATGAGTCAGGCTGCCTCTGCAGTTTAATGAGCTTTCCTAGGGCCAGGCTTATCTACTGAGGCAGAAAAGTCATAAACACCCAGGCAGCGTGATAAGCCAAAACTCTGGCCAGAAAATGTTTGGAAAAACCCAGAGAATGTTCTGTCCTTGAATGGTGAGCAGTGTCTAGTCCTAGGCAAGCCTTGCGTGGGCTGGGGAAGAGACCAGAACACGTTAACTCTCTCCCATGGTCCTCTGCTTCAGCTTCTACACTGTATCCTGCACAACTGGCAGAATGAGGCCACAAAGATTTCCCTTTTCTCTTTAAATCTTTTTCACTCTCTGGAGAAAGTTTCCCCTAGGTGATATGTGGTGTTTAATACTTGTCTAAACCTAAAGGTCTTTTAGGGAAAACAGGCCTGGGGCCCAGTGCCTCAGGCAGACAACAGAAAGGTTTGTTTCCACTGCACTCAGCCTCTAGCCTCAGCAATACAATGTCTCCTTTCAAAGTAAATGTATTTCAATTAAAAAGCACCCCTTGAAGCTGCTAAGACATAATACTGGAGACTGAGTAGCTTATAAAGAACAAAAGTTTCTCCCAGTTTTCAAAGCTGGGAGTGCAAGATGCAGGCCCCACTAGCTTACTGTCTGAAGAGCGCTTTCTCTCTGGAATGAAGTGCTGCCTTTCCAGTGTCCTCACCAGATGGGTGGCTGAAAACCCCCTCAGGGGTTACAAAAGCACTGGACTCCCTGACCTAATCACCTTTCAAAGATCTGGGAGAGGCTGCAAACAAGCTCTGAATACTATCACCTCAGGCTAGGAGCTCAGCAGATAAACTGCAATTATGTGTAGTAAAACCTTCCTGCTCTAAGATCCTCTTATTGCTCTTTCCTCATTCAGTTTGTAAGCTTCTGTGTTCTTGCCTGCATCTCTGGCTTACTGTGCTATTAATTCATTCAATTACAGTGTATTGAGCAGAGTTAGCCCTGGTTGGGTGGAGTAGGCAGAGGCATCTCACGATGGTCTCCAGACACCAGCGCCTGGACACATCCTCCAGACACCAGTGTCTACGACTTCCTTGGGTCTTTCTGCCAGAGTTACTGACAGGCTGGTCCATTACTGTCCCTGTTGCTGTCTTAAAACACCCTGACAAAAGCAATTTAAGAGAGAAAAGGTTTATTCTGGCTCATAGTTTAAAAGTACAGTCCATCAAGTCAGGGAAAAAGTAGTGTTGGGACAGTAAAATATCGAGTCACACTGTATCCACGGCCAAGCATAAAGTGATGAACCCTGATGCTTAGCTCATTCATTCTATCTGTCATCTATCAATCAATTTCTCTATCATCTATCTATTTATCTATCCATCGTGGAGACAGGGTCTAATTGTACAGTCCTGGCCGGCCTAGAATTCAATATAACACCACCCACTTTCAGAATGAGTCTTCTACCTTGGTTAACCTAATCAAGAAAAGCTGCCAAGGGACATGTAAAGGCTAGTTCTCATTGATTCTAAATACTATCAAGTGGACAGTCAATATAAACCTTGACAACAGGACTAGCAATAATGAAGAGGAAGCTCCCTGTACACAGTAGATATTCAATAAATACAAATTGTCATAAAAGATAGTAGGGTGGTTCTAAGTAGACTTACAGGGTCCAAAGCCTCTCTCTCTCTCTCTCTCTCTCTCTCTCTCTCTCTCTCTCTCAGTAGAGAGTGGGGAGGACTCATGTAGCCCAGGCTGACCTCAAATTCACTATAGCACAAACTGGCCTTGAATTCCTGATTCCCCTGCCTCCACTTGCACAGTGCTGGGGTTACAGATGAACCCATCACACCCAGCTGCATCTCTTGTTTTCCTCTGCATCAGCAGCCTGGCCATGCCTGACCCCGTAGGGCTTCTGGCAAATGAGGAAGGATTATCAGGATCAAGCATTAGCTCAGAGCCGGGCACAGAGCTGGTGCTCAGCACATGGGAGTTGAAATGAATTACAGTATCATTCATTTTGTCTTGTTTGTTACAGAGTCTTGCTGTGTACCTCAAGCTGGCTTTAGAACTCTTTACGTAGTCTAGGCTGGCCTCAAAAATCGTAATTCTGCTGCCTCAACCTCTTACTACTATGCCTGTGGCTTTTTAAAAATTATCATCAACTTTATGTGTATGTCCTCATGTACCATGGTGTGCATATGGAGATCAGAAAACAACTGTGGCAGTCAGTTCTCTACTATATGGATCCAAGGAACTGAACCCAGGGCTTGTGGCAAATACCTTTACCTGCTCATCCACCTAGCTGATGTGTGTGTGTGTGTGTGTGTGTGTGTGTGTGTGTGTGTGTGTTAGAAATTTATAGGTAAAGCCCAAGTTTCTGTGAATGTTTTCTAAGGCTACAGAATCAGGTCAAGCTCGATTGTACATGCTTCCACCCACTCACAGGGCAGTAGGCACCCAGTGTTCACGATGCACTTGTTGGAGAGGAAGTGTTAGCAATGGTGCCGGTTAGTACACCTTTTTAGACTCAGTTTTGGGTCATTCGTTGCAAGTGAATAGAGATACTGTTCACTTTTTGTTTTTTGTTTATTTGGGTTTGTTTGTTTTGTTTTGTCTTTTCATTTCTTTTTTTCAAGACAGGGTTTCTCTAGGTATAGCCCTGGCTATCCTGGAATTCCCTCTGTAAACCACAGCTGGCCTTAAACAGAGATTCAATTGCCTCTATCTTCTGAGTGTTAGAATTAAAGGCAGGCACCCCACCCCCGTATACACACAGAGCTGTTTTTATAATACATTATAAGCGCACAAGTGCAGTTGGAGTCTATCGGCATGGTAACACTTCAAGGAGTTCATGTCCCTTCAATCTCAGTTGATGGATATAAGACGCTTTCAGATCTAGAGACGTGGAGTGTTACCATTCACACTCCACATGCATGTGTATATGAAGGCAGGCTGTGGCACATGACATGGTGGTCACTTTGCAGGTGGCATCCCTTGGTCCTTGAGGAAACATTTATTGGGCTCCACCTCAACCTATGGACACTAGAAAATGAGCAAGACCACACGTAGTCCACTGAATTGACCTCTTGCTGCTGACATTGTCCTTGCATTTATGTTTGTCTGGTCCAGCAGGTCTGAAACCTGAACAAACATCCGGGTGTCCCAGAGAACTTGGAGCTCTCCAGGTTGCACTGAGAAAGCCTTCTAGTCAAGGGTCAGAGCCTTTGACACATAAAGAACACTTCAGAGATGGAAGCCAAGGGGCGGGGAGAGAACTAGTACAGAGGGAAACATCAGATGCAGGAGCACTCTCTAACCCTACTGTTCCTTCCTCTCCCCAGGTTACAACCATCCAGCTCTGGCGAAACTTGTTCAACAGCCTCAGAATGCGGTATGTCTCCCTGATGTGCTGATGTGCCAACTAAGGGCAGACTGTGCTCATGGCCAGGCCGGATAGGCGTCTTTAGGAGTGTTTCTTTCTCAGCACTCAGATGTTTGCTGAGCTTGTACCCCATTCAGGCACTCAGAAGCCTTGGAGAAGTGTTGATGGCTTTTCCTCAACTTGACATTAACTAAGTCACCTGGGGAAAGGAGACCTTGTTCTGTGGGTGTGTCTGTGAAACATTTCCTTGATTAGTGATAGATGTGGGAGGCCCCATTCACTGTGAGCAGTACCGCCCCTGGGCAGCATTCCTGGGTTGTATAAGAAAGCAAGCTGAGGGGCTGGAGAGATGGCTATAGTTAAGAGCACTTGTTGCTCTTGCAGAGGAGCTGGATTGGGTTCCCAGCATCCACATGGCGGCTCACCACAGTCTGTAACTCCAGTTCCAGGGGATGCAGTACTTCTGACCTCCATAGGCTCCTGTAAGCATGTGGTACACATACTCAGGCACATCCATAAAAGAAGATTAATTTTATTGGAAAGAATCTGAGCAAGCCATGGGCAACATGCCAGTGAGAGGCACACACCTCTATGGCCTTGGCTTCAGTTCCTGCCTGAAGCTCCTGCCCTGGCTTCTCTCGGTGATGGAGTATGATCTGAAAATCAAACAAGCCTTTCTCCCCGAAGCTGTTTGGTTGTGGTATTTATCACAGTGATAGAACATAACTATGACCATGAGGAAAGCTCAGCATCGCTGTTCCCATGGAGACAGTTACTTAACCCCATACATCCGGTGATAATGTAACCACATTTAGGCTACAGAACAAAGGATATAGTGTAGGCATGTGACAATGATAACAGTTAACATACATGAACAATGTAGTATGTGCCAAGTCTTGTGTTCTGGTTTTTTTATTTGCATGTAAGAATGTGCACTGTACATATGCACCACTCTCAGAGGCCAGAAAAGGGCATCAAGTTCCCAGAGAACAAGAGTTACTGGCTGCTGTGAGCAGCCTGATATGGATGCTGGGACCCAACCCCAGGTCTTCTGCAAGAGCAGCAAGTACTCTTAACCCTGGGCCATCTCTGTAGCCCTTCTTTTTAAATGTACTGCTATCAAACTTTAATACATGTATACATTGCATGTTGAGCCTTCTCTCCCATAACCACATATAACTATAACATCCTATGATTCAAGAATGTGTAATAGATTAAAAAAACTGAAGAGCAGGAAGGTTATATATCTGCCCATATTAGTTGTCTCATTTGCTATAAAATAAGCAGCTTAAGGGAAAGGGGGGTATTTTGGTTCATGACTTGGGGGTACACCATCATGATGTGGGGAGCCACGGTGAGAGGGTAAGAGCAGCTCCCCACAGTGCACCTGCATTTGGGGAGCAGAACAATGAAAGCTGCTGCTTAGCTCACTTGCTCCACTTTATTCAGACCAGAACTCCAGCCCGTGGGTTGGTACCATACACACTTAGGGTGGATCTTCCCAGGGCAGTGAGGTCTAGAAAGTTCCACACAGACATTCTCAGAGGTGACTCTAGATCCTGCTCAGTCAACAGTCAACATTAATCATCGTGCTGTGAGGTCCCATGGGCGAAGAACCGAGTTCATCTGTGATAGAGCAGTCAGAGGTCAGGAGAAACCTCCCAGGGAAGTGACTTTAAACAGATCTGAAGGGGGAGAGGCTGTACGTGGCAGGCCAGTGAAAGTGAGGCATGCTTAAGGAATAAAGACCAGGATGGCCCCCAAGCAGGGACAGCTGCGGGCAGGGTTCCGGTTAAACCAGAGCAGCCCCAAGTCCCCACCACTTTTGTTGTCGTCAGTTGGCTTTTGGGACGGTGAACAAAGACTAACCAGTTAATCTTGGAAGAAGAAAGTGTTTATTTGGCTTATAGTTAAGGTCCATTGCTAACAGACGTCAGGGCAGGAACTGAAGCAGAGGCAGTGAAGGGTGCTGCTTGTTAGCTTGCTCCTCATAGCTCGCTCAACCCAGGACACCCTTCGCAGGGATGGCACCACCCCCTCTCAAATCAACCTTTAATCAGGAAGATGCCCCATACATGCCCACTGGCCAGCCTGACAGAGGCGAGGCCTCAGCTGACATTCCCGCTTCCCAAATAAGTACAGGTTTGTGTCACGCTGACAGAAACAAACAAGTTCAACCTCCGGTAGGTTTTCTTAGTCTTGATACTGATGGTGTTTACAGCCAGACCACTCCATGTTATGGGGCCTCTTGTCATGACAAAAAAGGAAATGTCTTAGAAGTGCCTCTATTTTCTCTGGTGGGTATAATAACCTTGGTGGGGAAGCCCCATGGTGGAAGAGCTATCCCGAGCACATCGGGACACCATAAGAAGACCTCTGCCTATCCTGAGTGTCCCTCCATGGTGTACTCAGAGAATCTGTCCACGAAACCTATTGCTTCCGACAGTGGTCCTTTTAAGCATCCTTTTTAGATGTCATTTTCCTGAGACCGGGATGTCACTCACTTGTCAAACTGCCCACTATGCAGGAAGCCCTGAGTTCTATCCACACCACTTGGTGAAACCAGCAATGGTGGTGGATATCAGTAATCCCAGTTCTCGAGAAATGGAGGTGGGATGATCAGAAGTTCAAGGGTACCCTCAGGTATATAATGAATTTGAGATCAGAATGGGTTACAAGAGATCCTATCTAAAAAATTTAATAATAATAGACATTTTACTTTCCTATTTGTTCCACTACCATGACATTTTGATGTTCCTTTGAATTTATTTTCATTTCTATACTAACAGATGGTCACAAATTTAATTAAAATAATACCAAAGAGCTATACATAGTGGCACATGCCTGTAATCCAAGCACTCTGGAAGCTGAGACAGAAGAGATCAGGAGTTTAAGTTCGTCCTCAGCTGCATACCAAGTTTGAAGCCAGCCTAGACTACATGAGACAACAATGAATTTAGGGCAATGCCTGTGGGCGGCCTCTGCTTCAGTCCTAGGATCTGCTGAGCCTAGCTGTAGACTCTGCTCCTAGGGGCATGCCTCCCAGGCTCCCAGCTGGAGGCTCTTGGAGTGTCAGCCTGTTGGCAGATTCCTTTCTTCCTGGTCTCTTTGAAGCCTACATCACCACTGGCAATAGAAGCCTTCTTCTGCTTCTGCTCATGTGGTCACAGTCGGCCCAAAGGAAATAGAGAACCATCTCCCAAGTGAACCCATTAGGAGCCTTTGTGACAGCTTCTTGGTGACATAGACATTGTCCTGGGGGTAGCAGACAGACCTGGGATCTACCATCCTGTGGTTGCTCTTGCAATGTAGATATGCTGAAGAGGCACTGCTGAGAAAGTACAAATAGTAACAGAGATCAGAAGAGGTCACCCTCAGCTATATGATGTTATGGGGGCTTTGATTTCCCCATCCAATGAGACAGACCCCACCCCTTTCTCCTAAAAGACACCTGGGTCACTCCTCTTCCCTGTCCCATGAATGCACTCATTTCTCATGTATTCTTTATCATGTCTGATTATTTTTCTCAAAAACTCACTTGGCCTTTCATCCTCATCCATCCTCTTGTGAGTAGGAGACTGTCCCTTCCGGTGCTTTCATGGGATTGCCTGTGTGTGAATATGCAGCAACCAGCTTGTCTCCCTCCTGAGGGTAGTTCTACTTCGGGACTCTCAGGAAGATGGCTGCTGTAGACCATGGAGCCCATATCCGCTGGGGGCTCCAGCTGTGTTTCTACTGGATATAGAGCCAGCAGCAGAATTGTGACCATGGCAGGTGTCCATGTTCTGTGTCTGCAGATCCTGCCAGTTGGCAAACTTTCTGACCTGGTTTCCTTTCCCACCAACATTGGGGTAGGGAGTGGGGTCTCCATCTCTTCATGTCTTATCTGACACTTAGTGTGTGTGAGTTTCTGTGTGACTCAGAGGACAGCTTGTCCACTCATGATGGGAAACTTTCATTTGTTTGTTTGTTTTTTGAGACAGGGTTTCTCTTTATAGCCCTGGCTGTCCTGGAACTCACTCTGTAGACCAGGCTGGCCTCAAACTCAGAAATCCGCCTGCCTCTGCCTCCCAAGTGCTGGGATTAAAGGTGTGCACCACCACTGCCTGGCATGATGGGAAACTTGATCCTTAATAGAAATCAGGGGACTAAAAAAAAAAATCCCTGACTTTGTCAAGATCTGAACTCAAGGCTGGCCTGGGCTACAAAAGACCCTATTCTTCCCCCCCCCCCACCAAGTGTGTGTGTGTGTGTGGTGTGTTAACGTCTTTAAAACTCAGACTTGAAGATCTCCTGAAAGAGCCCTGATCAGTGATCAGTAGGCATGAGAGAGGCTGCCTGCCTAGGAGAGACTAGAGGAGACGAGAGGACAGTCTTGCCTCCAGTTAACTGAGCAGGTGCAAAGGGCATCCTGAGAAGGTGGCCAATGAAGCCAGAGGCACAGGGGATGTGTTTACGCTCAGAGCTGCTTTGTTTCAAAACTTGTGCAGATCCCAGATGCCTTGGCAGCTGGTGCTGAGCAAATGTGTCAACAAACATGTCACACATATTTGCAGTGTCAGCTGCCTGCGGAGGCAGTCTTCCCAACACTTGACGTCAAGGCCCGAGGATTCTGATTCCTGCAAAGACATCTCCCTGTTCTTAGAGGAACCTTGCCTGTCTCCCCACATAGCCATCTCATCTCACCCAGGCAAGGACTGGTCCTCACCTTACCTCTTCACTGGGAGACATAACAAGTCTTACTAGCCAGGTTGCTATGGGACCCCATCCTCCATCCAATCTTTCAAGGGTGGAATTGCAGGTGGGCTACCAAGCCCACCAAGCATTTGCTTGGGTTCTGGACCTCATGCTTGCCCAACAGGAGTCTTACCCACCATCTGCCCCAGCCCACTCCTGGCTTCTTATCAACCCTCATGGGCCACATCTGAGTCACAGCCTGGTGACTTCATGTCAGTGCAGAAATGAATACTGTCTCCTGGATCTCTCTGGGTTCCCATTCTAATGACTCTTCAGCCATCTCAATACATTTCCCCGACACTGCACTGTGTTCTGGGTCTTGCCTGTGCGTGGTCACACTGCCATGAGAAACGACTGCCGTCTGACTTCCCTACACCTGGGATGGATGCACACAGTGGGCCAAGTAAGACACTCACCAATCTGAGACTTCCAGGCTGGTGTACCATACCTCAGGAGCATGCTCTATCTATGCCTTCTCTCCTGAAGGCTATCAGTATCTGGCAAGAGGTGCCCACATTGACAGATGAAGACCCTGAAGTTCAGAGATGTTAAGTGATTTTCCCAAGGCTACACAGCCAAGGACAGTTCTCACTTTGCTGTGTTCTAAGACAGGCAAACCTTCTGCAAACCTGCCCTCATTTGTGTCTGCGGCCACATGTCCCAGATATCTTCTGTTCTTAATGTCACGCTCTGTCGAGCAAGAACACCACCCCCACATCTTTTCTGGGCCCAGATAGGCAATCAAGCTGCCAGTCTGCCTGTCTCTCTCTCTGGGGACCTTTCCCTCAGCTCATGACAGCAGTTTGCTCCTAGCCTGGTCTCGTTGTGTTCCTGATTTCTCATAGGCCCATGAGCAGGTCAGAGCCAGAAGGAACCGCTTTCTAAGGCTCCCGCCTACAGAGCAAGATCTTCAGCTGTGTCAAGCAAATGTGCACCCAGCATTAGCATTTCTGAGCAGAGGTCCCTGGAGTGCCTGGCCCAGAATGCTCTAGGAAGCCAGCAAACCACACTGGAGGCATGCCTGTGTGTCTTGGGACAAATTGCCTGACCTCTCTGGTCCTTAGCAGTGAAGAAAGTTTAAAGTTCATACTTCTCATCCTTGCTGCCCTCTCCATGTCTCCCAGACACACCAAGGAGGAGTCACAAAGCAGGAAAAGCAACAGAAGTATGAATCTGCCCCCTTTTCTACTGGCCAAAGCCACCAAAATGGCTGCTAGGATGCCCCTGTCCTGAGTCTCCCACAGTGTAGCAATGGCACTGTTCAGATTTGTATTGAGCTTCTCACCCTATCATGTCTAAAAGAAGCAGGTGTCCAAGAGATCCCCATGTTCCAGGGAGACCCCACTTGTTTGCTTTGGTTCATTTGTCTGTTTTTGAGAAAGGGTCGTCTATAATCTAGACCGGCCTTGACCTCCTTATGTAGCTAAAGATAGCCTTGAATTGCTGAGCTTCCTGCCTCCACTTCCCAAGTGCTTGCAATTGCCAGCATGAGCCATGGTACTAGGTTTCTGCAGTGCTGGGGATGGAACCCAGAGCTTTGTGCATAGCAGATGAGCACGGAGAGATATCCTCAGCCTAGAACTCTGTACACCAGGCTGTCCTTGAACTTGAACTTGGTAGGAAGCTACACCACAGCCTGCCAGATCCCCTACTTTTTAAATAAATATCCCTATTCCTAGCAAAAGAATACTTTTTGATTTACAAACTGCAAAGATAGTTCCTGTCTCCTTTCTCCAGCTGCTCCTGAAGTTAAAGCCATTTCCCAAGTGATGCAAGTTGAGTCAGATCAGGGCCAAGCCCCAGGCATCACTTGGAACCAGTCTTCCTCATACTTTCCTTTTGTGATGTGCCCTAGAATCCAAGCCAAGGTGCCAAGTTGTATTTGGTGTGATCCCTTTCATAATCTAGGTCCACTTCCATGTCACTTACCCCTACAGCAGCCTCCCCCATGACCTCCTCCATCTCTGCTGGTGCTGCTGTGGGTGAGTCCCCAGGACTGCATTGTTCTTAGTCCACTGAAGGTTTGTTTAGTCATTAGCATGAGCGCCAACTCTAGCACCAGAACGAGGAAGGGATTTGGGCTCCAGGTCAACCTCCAACCGTATCCTTGGCTTCCCATTCTGTAAGCCCAGAGCGCCTCTCTTGAAAACCTGAACTATTCTGAATTCACTAGCTTTGCACAGTATGCTGCTAACCACAGCCCAAAACTCTAGCTCAGTGGTTCTCGACTTTCCTAACGCTTCAGTCTTTTAATACAGTTCCTCATGCTCTGGTGACCTACAACCAAAAAGTTATTTTTGTTGCTACTTCATAACTGTAGTTTTGCTACTATTATGAATCATAATATAAATATCTGTGTTTTCCAGTTGTCTTATGCGACCTATAGGTCGAGATCCACTGCTCTAACTGTTCATCTGACTAGTCACAAGTTATCTTAAAGTTGTGGAAAGGCCCTGTCCAGTGCCTACCAGGGAGTAGCTAACTGGATGCACCATGCTTCTGCCCTGGTCTCTCTGGGCTGTCTGGGATCATCTCCTCCTGGTGGGATGACGCAAGGAGGAAGGTCACAGATATGAACTCGACACCTCTTAGAGAGTTCCTAGAACCTCTGTGAGCAAGGACAGGCACAACTCGTTCTCTCTGTTGTAAAGATAAAATCGTTGAGGCTTCCTTTTAAGTGGTTATATATGCTTAATAACTTTAACTATGTGTCAGTCCCTGCCTTCAACCTTGTTTGTGACTCTTGTTCCCCACTGTGCACTCCAAGCTGGCTAGCCTGAGCTTCTAAGGATTTTCCTATCTCTGCCTCCCATTTTGACATAGAGTCACTGGAGTTATAACCACTCCCTACCACACACTTTACATGAGTTCTGTGGCTTTGAACTCAGGTCCAACCATTTAAATGATGCTTTACCTGCCACGCCAGCTCACCAGCCCCTGCCTTTTCTTTCTTTCTTTCTTTTTTTTTTTTTTTTTTTTTTTTTTTTTTTTTTTTTTTTTTTTTTTTGCTTTTTGTTTTGTTTTTCGAGACAGGGTTTCTCTGTGTAACCCTGGCTGTCCTGGAACTTACTGTGTAGACCAGGCTGGCCTCGAACTCAGAAATCCTCCTGCCTCTGCCTCCCAAGTGCTGGGATTAAAGGCATACGCCACCACTGCCTAGCTTTCTTTTTCTTTTAATTAAGGTAAACTGGTGAATTCCAGCAGGCCAGCTGTGCTATGTGAGAACCTAAAACACTACAATAACACCAGTGAGCCTACAATGCATTGTAGAGCCTATTTGCTGCCTCAGCCATGTAAAGGTGACATGTCTGCCTGCTGTTCTTTTACAGAGCACTTTCATCAACAGACCTGCGCTGGGCATCCTGCCTCCAGAAAACTTTGTGGACAAGCTCCGTGAATCCTTGATGTCGGTGAGTCTGGGGATGGCCCCTCCCATGTTTGTAGTCCCAGCACCACCACCTTCCAGCCTGTCTGTCCTCAGAGGTGGCACAGGTTGGCAGGAAAGGATGAGACCCATAGCCAGTTAGGATGGGGGGCAGATGGCAGCTGCTACTGTAGCTGTCTGGCTACATGAGGCCCTGTCTTAAAGGGAAGGAGGGAGGCAGGGAGGGAGGGAGGAAAAAAGGAAGGAAAATATTTTGAAAGAAGGATATAAGAGACAGCCTTGCCAAAATGGCCAACTTATTAGTTGGTTCTTTCATAAATGACATGTGTGTATCTGAGTATGTATATATAAACAGGGTCTCATATAGCCCAGAATGGCCTCAAATGCATGGCCTATGTAGCCCAGGCTAGCCCCAAACTCATTATGAGAATAGCCTTGAACTTCTGATCTTTTTATTAGAGGAGTGTGCCACCACACCCATTTTGCGCAGGGCTGGGAATCTCAACCCAGGCTGCGTACCTGCGGGACAAGTGTTGTATCAACTGAGCCTCATCTCCAGCCCTCAAGAAGATTTTTCATTTGTCTTTTGAAGAAAAGCAGGGGTTTTGTGTGCAGGACAAAGGGCATCCTGGGTTAATGTGTATGTGCTCTGTGATGAGAATGAGGGGTTTGGTCCTCCTTGGACTCCCCTCAGTTCTTCTTGCCATGAGAATTAGAGTCACTGAGAACCTCAGCTTACAGTCCTGGAAGTGCAGGTGCCTCAGGAGACACAGAGGGCACTACTATTTTCACATGCACGCACAGAAGTGTACACACACACACACACACACACCTTTATTTAAACTTGAGACAGTCTCACTGTGCGGTTCCAGCCAGTGCTGAGATGGACAGGTGTAACCTCACACTGGCCTGGGCTCTGCTGCCATTTCTCTTGCCTTCTTTCCTCTCTGCTGACCTCAAAGCTCTTCCTGGGCTTCTCCACCCTGGAAAAGTCTGAGCCCACTCTTCCAACCTGCTGTTTCTGGTGCACTCCTGGTTCCCTCCCTGCCCCCCTCAGCCCTCCCACCAATGCTGGAAGATTCCACTCCAGGAATAGAAAGTGTCCAAATTCCTCACAGTAAACTCCGTCTGCAGGTGGCTCCCAAAGGCATGTCTCAGCTCATCACCATGGCCTGTGGCTCCTGCTCCAATGAGAATGCATTCAAGACCATCTTCATGTGGTACCGGGTGAGCTATGGGTCAGGACCACCCACACTGTCGCCCCCTCCACCCAGAATGCTCCACCTGTATATGACCTAGAGAGAGCCTGGCTGGAGCTTTCCCATCCTCCCAGTGTGCATGGCGCAAAAGGCTTGGGTTCTGCCGTCAGTGTGGTTATGTTAGTGAGCTATTTAGATGGAGCCTAACAAGCCAGACTTAACCATCAGTTAAATTAATGGTTGGAAACAAACCATGGGGATTTATTCAGTGTGGCCACGTTGGGAAGAGGGACAAATAAAAAGGTCTATAAGCATGCCCGTCTGTCTCCCAGGTCCGGATGTGAGACTGGTTTAAATAGAAAGGCAGAGAGCTGTATATCCAGGTAGACCTGGTCAGGGTGTGGTCCCACCCTGCCACTGTCTCAGCTCCAGTCTCTCCTGGAGATGCTGGTGATTTGTAAGTCTGTCTCAAGGAGACACACTCACCTTCCAACTGCCCCTTGGGCTTCAGCCCTTCTTTCTCACAATTTGAGACCCTGAGGGGAATTTCAGTTTCTTGTGGGTTGATTATTTCAATAGCATGACAACCAAATCTCTTCATTCCTGCCAGAGGGTTATAGTGTCAGTTTTTCATGCCATAAACTGTCCCATCTCAACAAACCCTGGTTGCAGCTGATAAAATATTAACATGTCATAGAGCAGCGCTTGCATCTATTTCATTGCCAACTCAGTTAGTGTTGTGTGTCTACCTAGACTCGTCACGATAGAACAGTAAGTCAACTCTAAAGGAAGCTCTACTTGTCTGGATTGAGCGTCACCTTGGTGGGGGAGGGGTGCCTCTTTAAGCCCAGCCTGTCTCTAATCTACTCTGTTCTGTTTTGGCAGAGTAAGGAACGAGGGCAGAGAGGTTTCTCCAAAGAGGAGCTGGAAACCTGTATGGTTAACCAGGTAGGTGCAGAGCTGGAGGTATGGCTCAGCAAAGGTGCTTAGCTTCAAGCTTGATGGCCTGAGTTCAGTCCTGGGAATACACACACACACACACACACACACCACAGATAGACAGATAGATACACCACACAAATACACACATACACACACCACAGATAGACAGACAGACACACCACACAAATACACACACACACACCCCACAGATAGACAGACAGATACACCACACAAATACACACACACACCACAGATAGACAAACAGACACACCACACAAATACATACATACACACACACACCACAGATAGACAGATACACCAGACAGACAGACAGATACACCACACAAATACACACACACATGCACATACTCCCCTGTGCTCATCATGATGACTGATACCTGACCTTTTTTCCATTCTAGAGTCCTGGATGCCCAGATTACAGCATCCTCTCCTTCATGGGTGCTTTCCACGGGAGGACCATGGGTAAGGAAAGACCAGTATGGTCCCAGAATGTTGTCTGTCACTACAGATGTTAATGAGCAGGGAGAGAAGGTGCCTTGTATCTAGAAGACAGTGTTAAAAGTGTGTGTGTGCCCTTCTCCCCTCCTGTCTCTCCAGCACTGTTACAGGTAGTAAGAACAGAGGTCAATCATTCTGAAGTCCAGCGTTGCCCTCTGACCAGGGGTCAGCCTCCTCTCTGAGATGCTAGTATTTGTCCATCTCTCCTTATCTCCTCCTGAACTTTTCCCTCATTACTATCTCTCTCTGTGCAGCAGCACTCATATTTCTCAAGCCTGCTGAGCCTCACAGTCCTCCCAGTGCACCACCTAGGCCAAAGGTTAACTCAGAACAGACTGTTAGCAGTGTACACTGCAGGCTGTTGCAATGTGGACACTCGGGCTGAAACGGCTCAATGGGTAAAGTGCCTGTCACCAAACTTGTTGCCCTGAATTTGATCCCCAGAACCTACATGGTAGATGGGACTCCCATTAGATGTCATATTGCCCTCATATGCACACTCTGGCACATCCATGCACATAGATAGATAGATAGATAGATAGATAGATAGATAGATAGATAGATAGATAGATAATAGATAAATGATTGGTAGATACATGATTGATAGATGACAGATGGATGGATGGATGGACGGACGGACGGACGGACGGACAGACAGACAGACAGACAGACAGATAGATAGATAGATAGATAGACAGACAGACTGATAGGTAGGTAGATAATAGATAGATAACAGGTAGATACATGATTGATAGATGACAGATGGATGGATAGATAGATATAGATAGATAGATAGATAGATAGATAGATAGATAGATAGATGGTAGATACATGATTGATAGATGACAGATGGATGGATAGATAGATATAGATAGATAGATAGATAGATAGATAGATAGATAAATAGATAGATAGATGGTAGATACATGATTGATAGATGACAGATGGATGGATAGATAGATAGATAGATAGATAGATAGATAGATAGATAGATAGATAGATTCCTTAAAACATGGAGTTTAGTGATTAAGAGCACTTATTGCTCTTGCAGAAGACCTGGGTTCAATTCCCAACACCCACATGGCAGCTCACAACTATCCATGACTCCAGATCCAGGGAATCTGATAACCTCCTCTAGCATGCAGTACATGCAAAACACTCATCTATGTAAAATAAAATATATTTTAAAGTCTTGAAAAAAACTGTGTGCCTGTAGATTCCTTTCTACAATATGAAACACAAATATGCTCTTACAATATAGAATATAAAGGGTTAGAAAGATAGCTTAGAGTGTGAGAGTGCTTGATACTCTTCAGGGAACCTAAGTTTTGATTCCCAGCATCCATGTCAGGTGGCTCATAACCACATGGGAGTTCAGGTCAGGGGGGGGTACTATGTCCTTTTCTTGCCTCCTCAGGCATTACACTCACATGACATACATTCACACAGACACACTGATAAAATAATGATAGACTAGAATATTAAAATACCCTATCTGCCCTTCCTACAGCAAAGACGTGTGGTTAGACGTGTAACCCAATCAATTCCATCAGGTCCCTACAGGAGGATTATGCCCATGTGCAAATGTGGATTGTGGCTCAGCAACAAGAGAAACATTCCACGGCCATTTAATGACAGCTAGGATTTGAACCATTGCCTCTCCTCTTCAGGGTTTAATTTGTGATGAATCATAAAACAAATGTGCACACACACACACTCACGCCATACAAGGGTTCTACATGCACAGGGCTGAAAAACTTACCATACCCTGTTTAAAGACACTGTATGCTACTGACCCAAGCCAAGTATCTGCTTTTCTGTTTTGCTGGGCTCAGGTTGCTTAGCGACTACACACTCCAAAGCAATTCACAAGATTGACATCCCTTCCTTTGACTGGCCCATTGCTCCATTCCCACGGCTGAAATATCCCCTGGAGGAGTTCGTGACGGACAACCAGCAAGAGGAGGCCCGCTGCCTAGAAGAGGTAACCTGGGTCCCCACAGCTTCCTTCCAGTATCTCTGTTTCTCTCAGTATCCTCTCTGAGCCCAGAAGAGGACAAATGCAGATGTGTGCCGCTCCCCAAGGAGAAAGGAGAACATAGAGACCTATCAGGGAAGAGACAAGAAACATTGATTTTCTTTTAATGTTTGTTTGGCTTTTTAGATTTATTTATTTATATGAGTATATGTATTTATTTATGTTTATGAGTACACTGTAGTTGTCTTCAGACATACCTGAAGAGGGCATCAGATCCCACTACAGATGGTTGTGAGCCACCATGTGGTTGCTGGGAATTGAACTCAGGACCTCTGGAAGAGCAGTCAGTGCTCTTAACCACTGGGCCATCTCTCCAGCCCCCGAGAGACATTGTTTTACCACCTAGCATGTATCCCCCATGTCTGGTACCAATTTCTCACCATTTCTTTGAGGACAACTTTAAGTGACTTCAAAATAAGGGATAACAGATTTATTTTAAATATTATGGGTGTCTGATAGGAAGAAGGCTCCGTGGTGTAGTTCTGTCCTTAGCATTCTTTCCTGAGTTCTAGAACTTCTTTACGTTTTCTGGGTTGTCACTCTGGAAGGAATGGAGACTTGCAATCCTTTGCCCCCAGGTCTCCATTTCTCCAGAAATAGCCCCCTTTAATCTGTCTCGTCCAGGAAATGGAACAGTATAGGAAGAGCTTTACAGCTGGACCAACAATGACTTTATTTTCTATATTGGATTTTTATTAGACAGATGCTCAAATAACTCTGTTGGCTTTCCTCTTAAGCATTCAGCATTTCAGTCAATAATAAATTACTAAGTTAAACACCTACCAGGTACTAAGCAGCATGCTGAGTGATATAGGTATTTAACAGTAAATGAAAGAGATGAGACCACAGGTCAGGGTCATATCAGTAACTATAGATTTCTTAGTTACTGCAGCTTTAAAAGTAAACAGGACTAGGGTGGAGTGAGGTTAGGAGAGTGCTTTCCCGGGATTCACCAAGTCCTGTGCACCACATAAAATCAGGTGTGGTGCATTCACATAATCCCAGCACTTAGGAGGACTGGAAATCAGCTCATTCCCAGCTTGATAGTGAACTCAAGGCCATCCTAGAATATATGAGACCCCGTCTTAATAAGTAAATTTATTTTAAAGTATCTTTTATTTGTTTCTTGAGATACAGAGTCTCAGATTCTAGCCTAAGCTGTCCTAAAACTTACTATCTCCAACAGGCTGGTTTCAGACCTACAGAAATTCTCCTGCCTCAACCTCTCTAGTTCTGGGGCTCCAGGAGTGAGCATATAGCATTTTGTCAAACCTAATATATCCAAAATATGATCTCAACATGAAATTAATATTTTTTAAAGTAATAGTGAGTTTGTTCTTCATACTAAACCCTTGGAATACTGTGTTAGTTCTACATAAAGACTACTTTAGTGTAGGATCTGGCTTTTTTTGAATACTTATTAAACAATTAATAACCTATCATGGTATTATTTGTTAATAATCTATAAGATAGACACAGTGAGACCCTGTCTCAAACAAATACAGAAAACCAGCCTGACCCAGGTATGGTGGCTCATGGCTATAATTCCAGCTCTCCAGAAGCTAAGGGAGAAGACTGGTGTTTGAAGCCGGCATAGGCTAAGTTACCTCACTGGGTGACCATGCAGTTCTTGGACGGTATTCTCCTGCTTCAGCCTCTTGAGGAGACCCACTGGACAAGCATCTCTACTGAGTCACCTTGCTATCTCCCAAATACATGAATTCAATTCCTGGAACCCGCAAAAAAAAAAAAAAATAATAATAATCTATAAGATAATACCCAAGTCAGAACAAGACTTCAAGAAACACAACCACACAACCACTTGGGGACTGTTGAGTACCTTTCTTATATACCATCATAGTTTGTTGATTCAAGTGTTTAGTTCAATGTTGTATGACTCAGTACACCATCCCCCAGCCAGGGATGTCTTAATCACCCTAGACCATCTTCTCCAATCAGCCTTAGTGTTCTGCCCACGTGGTCCCCAAGCCCACAACACAGTCGGGATGGGGCTGCTTTCCCTGCAGAAAGGTTTTGCACCAGCTTCTCAAATGAGCCTCTGTCTCGGTCTGCCCAAGAGCCCCACATACTAGCAAGAAGAACACGGTAAGGGCAACAGCAGTGACATGCTTAGAGAGGTGGCTCTGCCTGCATTTCCAGTAGCTTATTCTAATGTGTCCACGTAGAGAACCTGGCATGATGGCATACACTTGTAGTCCCAGAATTTGGCGGTAGAGGCAGGAAACTCTAGAGTGCATATTCACAATTGGTTTTGTAGCACATGTCTTTAATCTCAGCACTGAGGAGGCAGAGGCAGGTAGATTCAAAGCCAGCCTGGTCTACATAGTGAGTTCCAGAACAGCCAGGGCTATTTAAAAAAAAGACTTCACTATATAGCTTTGTCTGATCGAGAACTTACTCTGTAGTCCAAGCAGTCCTTGAACTCAGAGTTTCACCTGCCTCTACCTCCTGAGTGCTGGGATTAGAAGAATACACCACCAGGTGAGGCACTATATAACAAAGTTGAAGCCAATCTGAGCTATATATGTATCTACTTGCAGTTCAAGAAAGGGAGGCTTCAGGAAGCTAAATTACTCGTCCCACATGTGTTAGTCCCAATAACAGAGGAGCACATTCCTGTATATAGAGTGTGGCTCCTAACTTCATGGGAAATGCCACAGACACACTTTCAATATGATCTCAAGGGGTTCACAGACAACCCCGCCTCCCATGCCAGTGCCCATCCATGGAATCTACTCCTGTTCCAAAGGCTCTGCGAGCAGCTCGTTCCCTTCCGGGTTCTAGGTGGAGGATCTCATTGTGAAATACCGGAAAAAGAAGAGAACAGTGGCTGGAATCATTGTGGAGCCCATCCAGTCTGAAGGTGGAGACAACCATGCGTCGGATGACTTCTTCCGGAAGCTGAGAGACATAGCCAGGAAGGTGAGAGTGTGTGGAATGCGGCTGGGCAGGACCACAAAGACTCTGGGTTCCCCGGGGCAAAAAGTTGGCTTCACGTTTTACATATGTGCAGAAACTGACTGGCTTTATTGAGGACAGAAGAGTTGGTATTGATACTCGGAGTGTGGTTCAATGGTAGGGATTTACCTAGCTTGTACAGGGCCCTGAGTTCTATTTCAGGTAGGGGGCAGGCTTAAACTGGGAGGTATGAGTGATTTTTTATTTAAAATAATTTTTGCTGAATCAGCCTCTGGGGCTGGAGTTGTAGTTCCGTGGTAAAGCATTGGTAGAGCATGCACAAGATTCTGGCTTCAGTTCTCAGCACTAAAGGAAAAGTTTTGTGGGATGTGATGGCTCACATCTATAATCCTGGCATTCAGAGGCTGAGGCAGGAAGATTATCACAGGTTCAAGGCCAGCCTGGGTATGTAGAAAATTTAAGACTAGACTGGGTTATAGAGTGAGAAACAACTAACAAGCAAACAAACAAAACCAACCTCCAAACTACTGGAGTTTTATGTTTGTTTCATTTTTAATGTATTTACTTATTTTATTTCATGTGTATGAGCATTTTGCCTGCAAGTATGTCTGTGCAGCATTGCATGCAGTGCCTTCAGTATCCAGAAGAGGACATCAGATCCCCTGGAACTGGAGTCACAGATAGTTGTGAGCTGCCATATGGGTTCCGGGAATTGAGCCAGGGTCCTATGGAAGAGCAATTGGTGCCCTTAGCTGCTGAGCCATCTCTCTAGCCCCAAACTTTAGGGTTTCTATTGCTGCATTGAAACACCGTAACTAAAAAGCAAGTTGGGAAGGGAAGGGTTTATGTGGCTTACACTTCCATATTGCTGTTCATCATCAAAGAAGCCAGGACAGGAACTCACACAGAGCAGGAACCTGGAGACAGGAGCTGAAGTAGAGGCCACAGAGAGCTGCTGCTTCCCAGATTGCTCCTCATGGCTTGCTCAGCCTGCTTTCTTACAGAGCCCAGGACCACCAGCCCAGGGACGGCCCTCTCCCATCAATTACTAATTAAGAGAATGACCAACAATCAGATCTTATGGAAGCATTTCCTCAGTTAACTTTCCCTGCTTTCAGATAATTCTAGTTTGTGTGTCAAGTTGACATAAGACCAGCCAGTACATCAGGACTCGTTCAATTATGAGATCCCTGAGATGGCCTTGGCCTCTCTTCTCTCTCTGGAACTTGCCTTGTCTTTCAGTCCACTATGGTCTATAGTCAGCAGGCATAGAATGAGCAGTGTCAACATGAATTCATTAGTCTAGTGGACTGGGCGTTGTATGTACTAGCTTCTTATCATTGCAACCAAATACATGACTTAAACAGGGTAAGCCCCAGAGGAAAGATTGACTTTATTTCAGAGGGTTCGGTACATAGTCATTTGGTCCCTACGTGCTTGGGTAGATCACCATGACAGCAGAAATATGTGACAGGAGAACCATCACATCATAGCTGACAGGAAACAGAATGAGACAGGAAGCGACCAAGAGATGTTCTAACCCTCCAGAGACCCGCCTCCCAGTGACCTACTTCCTCTGGCCAGATCCTCCCTTTAAGAGTTTCCTAGTAGCATCCTGGCAGGAGACTAAATGCTCAGCACAGGAGCCTGTGGGGAAGTTTATATCCACATGGTAACAGATGTATGTACAACGGACACATGAAACCAGTCAGTGTATAAATAAGAAAAGCAGGACATGAGCCAGTTAACATACACATATAGAACTAGTAAATCTAGGTAATGCAGAGGAGGTGGCAGCTGTCACAGAGGGGGGAGTGACTTCTCAGCTTCAAGCTTGCACACATTGCTCTCTGATGCAGTCATGCCCAAGACTGCACCACATGCAGCAGAGCTCTGAGATGGTATGAGGTGTGTTAGATGTTCTGGTTTGGTTCCATCTGGACAGTTTTAGGGCATGTTCAGATGCAGCTACAATTCAGACTGTTCTGGTTTGCTCTGCATAGCTGAGGAATGGGGCTTGGCCTTACAGTTTAGAACACAAGGGTAAGGTGCATAGCTGGGCTCCCGCTTGCAGGGGGTGGGGGAGTGGGGGAATCCCTGGAGGCTTACAAGTGTTTGTTTCTCTCCTCCCCTGTTCTCGGAACAGCATGGCTGTGCCTTCTTGGTGGACGAGGTTCAGACTGGAGGAGGCTGTACAGGCAAGTTCTGGGCCCATGAACACTGGGGCTTGGATGATCCAGCCGATGTAATGTCGTTCAGCAAGAAGATGATGACTGGGGCTTCTTCCACAAGGAGGAGTTTCGGCCAAGTGCTGTGAGTGTCCCCAGCTTTGTTAAGAGCACGTGACTGGTTCCTTTCCTGAGGAAGGCGCATTCTTGGGTGGCAAAGAGGTTTCCTTTGATGTCACATGCAATAATAATGCCAGTAGTTACTGCTGTAGAATCGACACTCTGTGCCTGTCTGATGGTCCCTTAATTCACACAACAATCTAATCAAGGGCCTTGTATTATCTTTGTAATGCTTTGCTAATGGCAGATCAGATATAGCAGTTAAGTAAGCTTCTGCCATAGTTACTTTTCTCATTACTGTGACCCAGTACCTGACAAGGACAAGGAAGAGTTTGTTCCACGTGACAATTTGAAGGGATGTAATCCAGCATGACAGGAGGCATGGTGACAGGAGCAGAAGATGACATTGTATCCATAGTCAGGAAACAGAAGGGAAATGGGATTGGACAATAAAACCTTAAGGTGGGTGCCCAGTGCCCACATCCTCAGCGAGGATCTACTCCTTAAAGGTCTACACAGGCATTATGACATTCCAGCAATGATAAAATCACTTAACGATGCATCTCTCAGGACAACCTCCTTTTTAAATAATGTGTAACTGCAGTTAAAGAACTATCATCTTAATTTTCCTGAGCCTAAAGGACTGTCCAGGGTATTTGACAACTAGGTCTCTCTCAATAGTGCCAACCTGTAGGGCTGCCATTGGAAGACTTCAAAAACACAATCAATGTTACCTTCCCAGCCCTTGAGAGACATGGCTGGTTCACTTTCTCTCTTTGGGGGAGATGATTGCCATGCATGTGTGAGGATGTGAGTTTGAGCCCCAATACCGAGGTGAAAGCCAAGCATGGTAGTGCATGCTTGTAATCCCAGCATAGCTGGGAAGGCAGAAACAGGAAGCTTCCTCGGGCTTGCTGGCTAGCCAGGCAGCCAAATCAGTAAGCTTCAGCTTTAGGGAAAGACCCTATCTCAGAAAAGATGGAGGACAGCTCCTGAGGAACACCACCACTCGGCTAAAGGCTGCTGTGTAACGGAGTTTTCTCTCCTGGGCAGTGGAGGGCCCACATAGAGACCTGTAGAGTCATGTCAGAGAATCAAGGGATAGAATCAAAACTGAGGGCAGGAGGAGTCATGCCTAGGGGTCGGGGCAGAGCCTGTGAAGTCCTCTGATGTGTGAGCTCTTCCCTGGTCTCATTCTAGCCTTACCGGATCTTCAACACCTGGCTGGGGGACCCATCCAAGAACCTGCTGCTGGCTGAGGTCATCAACATCATCAAGCGGGAGGACCTGCTCAACAACGTGGCCCATGCTGGGAAGACCCTACTCACAGGGCTGCTGGACCTCCAGGTATCTGTCCCAACTCAGTGGCATGATGCAGCAGAGGAGGGTGCCTTAGTGGGCCCATGCTGAGGCACCTCCCCAAGGTATCAGCCACATGATGGGTCTAGTATAAAATGAAGCTTATTTGGGACATGGGAAGGGAGTCTGGGAAAGAGAATAGAGGCAGAGAAAGAAAGGGGACAGAGAAGGACAGAAAGAGAGAGGAAAAAGGAGGGAAGAGGCTGTCTGGGGACAGAGAGGGAGAGAGAGAGAGAGAGAGAGAGAGAGACCCTAACAATCTTTTTATACGTGAACCCGGCTCATACCTGGCCATTCCCAACTGTTGGGCGGAGCCTAGAGGAAATGCTGAGCTTGCCCCAGCAGTTCACAGCTAGCTGTGTTGCTTTCAGGTTCCCAGGCCTTTGCAGGTACAAAACTAGGTAACCCCATTCTTCCATCTCAACCCCATTCCTAGTCCCCCATTATCTCTTGACATCAAATTCAAACGTACCTTTGAGAAGATTCCCCTATAATGCTTTTGTGGCCATAATTCCCTCCTCTGTACTGTCCAGTGGGATCTGTTGCAAGCCCACGCATGTAATTTTTTTTTTTTTTTTTTTACTATATTGAAAACAGGTATCATGTAGCCCAGGCTGGCCTTGAATTTGATATGTATCAAGGATGACCTTGAACTCCTCATCTTCCTGCCTCTGCCTCCAAGTCCAAGGATTACAGATGTGTAGTACCATGCCAGATAAAAAGCAAATTCAACTAGGTAAAGTTACCTTTAGTGATACTTAAGCTGTCTGATGTCCAAAATACCATTACTCCTACGAGTCATCGACATAGAGAGTGAGTAATGTGCCAGGACTGTGTCTCACTCTAGTGGTCTCAGTACTGAAGACACAGAGGAAAGTAAGTCACTGCATGTTGGAGAGCAGTCTGGTCCACACAGCAAGTTCTAGGCCAGCAAGGGATGTAGACTAGACTTAATTCCCAGCACCCACAGAAAAATTATGTGGGTGTGGCAGCACCAGCTGGTACCTGGGTAACCAGCTTTGATCTCGGTTTGTCTTCCTGTTGCAGGCCCAGTACCCCCAGTTCATCAGCAGGGTGAGGGGACGAGGCACCTTCTGTTCCTTCGACACTCCCGATGAAGCCATACGGAATAAACTCATCCTAATTGCCAGGAACAAAGGTAAGGGAAAGAGTGAGAATGGTCACCGAACTTAACCATTTCATCAGTGTCTATGGGTGACTAAGTCTCCCTGGTACAGGTGCTGAGCTTTACTACGTACAGGGTTGGGGAACCGGAGGTACAGAGAATAAACAGTCTCAGTTTTCCTTCTCAGAAAAAGAAAACTTACTGTGGGATTTGTTTCCCCTTTTTCCTCTCTCTCATCTGACTAGTTCTTTTTCCTGTATTTTTGAGGCTGTGTGTCATGTATCCTAGGCTCACTTTAAATTTGCTATGTAGCTGATTGAGGATGGCTTTGAACTTCTGGTCCTGCTACCTCCTCTTCCCCAGTGTCAGGCTTACAGGCATATACTACCACATCTAGCTTATTCATTGCTAAGCATTGAATCTAGGGCCTCATATAGGCTAGACAAGCCCTACCACTGAGCTACACCCCACCAGCCCAGGAGAGATTCCTCCATCCACTCTTGTGTTACAGGCATCCACAGAGAAGCCAAGCTGTCCCAATGGTGGAAACAGCCACACTGAAACCTGCCGGCCTTCCTCTAGGATGCCATGGTTTATCAGGAAAGCAGATAGCAAACACTGCATTTGGCAAGCAGTCACGGCCTCGGTCCAGGGACAAGGAGAGAGAGCGGGGAACGGGGGGTGGGGGGGGCATCGAATGTCTAGGAAGGATTTCTAGGGGTGTTGCTATTTTCCAGAAGGTGTGAGGATGAGCAAGGACTGGCTAGTCAAGGAAAGAAACAGTACCCTGGGCAGGGCAGGGGACAGGGCAGTATGTGATGCACTGGGGGAGGGTTTGGGGGGAAGTTGTGTGAGATATCCTGAGGCAGGATGGCACTAGGAAAGGTGGAGAAATAAATTGGGACAGACAGATGGTAGGAGTAACTCTGGGGAGTAGATCAAGCTACCTTACACTGGCTGTAGGACAATTCCAGTGCTCTGGAGTTTTCTAAAGAGCTGTGGGAAACCATTGAGGGTTTTTGTTTGTTTTTATATTTATTTATTTTATGTATAGGAGTGCTCTATCTGCATGCTTGAAGAGGGCATTGGATCCCATTACATATGGTTGAGAGACACCCTGTGGTTGCTGGGAATTGAACTCAGGACCTCTGGAAGAGCAGTCAGTGCTCTTAACCACTGAGCCATCTCTCCAGTCCCTCTTCTGCCATCTTACAAAGTCCTTGCAGCAGCCCCAAAGGACAGTGACAGTTAGCAGATTTTGGTTTTTTGTTTATTTGTATTTATTATAGTACTAGAGACCAAACTTCAACTTTACACATTAAAATAGACAAGTATTGTACCACTCTCCTAGCCGCCACTACAGTCTGCCTGCTACCCCGTTTCCCTTTAAACATTTTTGTTAGATCTGTGATATGGGCATGTGTATGATATGTGTTATGTGCCATGGTGAGATGTGGAGGTCAGATGATAACTTCATGGGGCAGTTCTCTCTGGCCTTCCCTTAGGTAGGCTCCAGGGATTGGATTCAGACTGTTTGGTTCATTTGGTTTGCACAAGTGCCTTGTCTACTGAACCACCTCATCCCCACTCCCTTTTCAATTTGGACACAAGAGTCCCATTAAATTGGCCAGAGTGGCCTTGAGCTCCCCTAACTGAGACTGGCTTGGACTTGTGATCCTCCTTCACAAGCCTCCTGAGCAGCTAGGATAACAGGCATCTCTGATAAGCCTAGCTTTTACATTTTTACTTATTTATGGTTTGAGAAAGGGCCTCATTGCATAGCCTAGGCCTAGAACTTGGGATCCTGCTTCCGCCTCTCAGGTGCTGTGATTACGGACATGTGTTTGGCTTCACCTCCTCTTTTAAATGTGAAAAACAGTCCCAAAGACAGTGAGCAAGCCAGACAAGTATTCCCAGTATGAATGATGAAAATCTGTGGAGTCCTCCCTTTTTCATAATGGCTCTGCCCCTTCTGCAAGTGCTTTTCTAATGTCTTCGTTTGCCTGTTTTTTTACTCCAGAGAGTTCTCTACCATCCAACCCAGTAGGAGGAGAAGAGTAGGCATTCAAAGTTAGGAGGGCTGGGCCTGGTGGCTCCCGCCTTAATCCCAGGCAGGCAGGCCTCTGTGAATTCAGGGCCAGCCTGGTCTGCATAGCAAGTACTAGGCCAGCCTGGGCTACACAGTGAGACCCTATCGAAAGGGGAAAAAATAAATAAAACAAATAAACAGAAATCAAAATTAAGAGTGAAGGAAAGAAGAGGTGGGTGAGGGAAGAGAGGGCAAGGATGGAGGGATGGATAGTGGAGGGGAGGTCAGAGGGACCTGCCTGGGAGAGAGTGATCGAGGGTGGATGACAGTGGCCACTCACCTCCCAAGCCTCCCAAATGTGGCCCTAGAAACTCACAACCCTATCTACTTCTGCTCCCCTTCCAGGTGTGGTACTGGGGGGCTGCGGTGACAAATCCATCCGTTTCCGTCCCACACTGGTCTTCAGGGATCATCACGCCCATCTGTTCCTCAACATTTTCAGTGGCATCTTAGCAGACTTCAAGTAAAGAAGCCATCTCCATGACGTTCAGAGAAAGCCCTGTCTCTGCGGTGTCAACTTGATTAGTTTGCCTAATTCATATTTTCACTTCAAAGTTTATCAGAGGCGAATGCATAAACTAAAGGGTCATTTGTGGGGCAGGCTCATTGGTTAGTGCTTGTGGAGGAGTGGGTGGGGAGGACCACAGTTTGAGGGACGCCCCCTGCAGAGCTCATGGTGACCACTGGTTAAAGCCCAGAAGTTCTGTGTAAGCCTTGAACACTGTCTTAGGAAAGGCCATGAGGCCATATTTCTGCCAACCCTGGACCAACTAGTCTCTTAGAATCCACTCAAGGGTATTACACATGCTCCAAAGTGGGTGGGTCTCTGCCCATCTCAACTCTTGGGATCAGAGATAATGGCATCTTCTTGTCCCTCACAAACAAACACTTGTTGCTTCTCACCAAATCCCTAGCTCCATGCCCCACTTGTGACTTACTGAGGGTCTGGATGGCTGTCAGGAGGATGACAAGGTAGGGAGGTAAGGACCATGTTTGGAGAAGTAGAGAGACCTCTGGTATCCTAAACACCAAGATTCACACAGGCCTGTGCCCTGAATCCTGTCCTTGACCCGTGCTCCTGGAGGATCTCCCAGTTGTGTCAATGATAGACAGTTTAGTCCATATTTCCATCCTGTGTCGATCTTGACTCAGGAAGGAGACAACATCCTGCGTATCCAGGAGACTCATGGAACCTGAAGTTGCCTCTGGAACCTCCACTGAGGAGCATGGCAGCAGCAGGGACCCTTCATCCCATCTCCAGGGCCTCTGACTTGTGACCCTCATCCTGGGAGCACTACAGTCCAGTTTTTACCACCCACCTTCCCTCCATTCCTGAGCAGAGCTAGTCCATCCCAGAGGGCCACTGCTAGACTTCCTGTTAGGGGCAATGTGTTCATTATAAAGGCATAAGGACACCACACATGGAAAAGCAGCTTGCTGGTTCCTATTGGTTTTCTTGGACTTGCCCCCACCCCAGCCTGGACTTCACCTGAGTATGGGGCTTTCCTGGCAGCCAGCAGCCAGCAGGCTCCAGCATCTCAGCCAGAGGCCAGATGTTCTTAAAACTGACTTGACCTGAGAGGCTCCTGAGCAGACCCCTAACCCTTCAGAGAGGCAGCGTTTATTTAACATGTAGACTGCAGGGGGCACTGTTTTACCCAGAAGCCTCTTTGTATCCTGTTGCCCTCGATGACTGTCTAGGGGGATGAGTATTCCAATCCAGCCCTTTTGTTTTCTTAGTGAGGAATCATCCAAAGACCTGGCGTTCATGCTTCCTTAGACACGGCCCTCAACTTACTTGCCTTGAAGAAGAAAGGCACACACGTAACACAAACAGCAGATCCACGAACACCAGTTCACATCACAACCCTGCAGATTCGGGCCCTCTTCATAGCCATGCTTAAGGTCATCTCAATCAGTGACAGGATCTGCTCCCTCCGTCCCTGTAAGCTTTCACTCACCAGTGTGTTTATTTCCACATCCATTATTTATTCACTCATCAGACTGTCATGAAATATTTGTGTTATTCCAGGTCCTGTGCTAAGCACCAGGCACCAAACATGAAATGAGAGAAAGTCCTTGCTCTCAGGGACTCCCACTCTCTCAGGAACCACAGACCCCTAATGTTGAAATCAGAATGGCAAGTGTGCCGGCAAGGACTTCTGAACACTAAATCCAACGAGCCTTCACAGGGAAAGGATGTTTAAGCAGAATTCTCCAGAATGAACAGGAGTTAGCCAAGCAGGAAAGGCAAGGAAGAATGAAGGAAGCGGAAAGCATCTGCAGAGGCCCTTCCCCTGGGGAGTCAGACGCCACCCAGAAATCCCAAGGTTCAAGGTCTTCTTTAACAAACCAGAAAAATGCAGGCCAAGCCCTAATTCATCCTATTGGTTTAAGCATGCTGCCTCCTGAGGACCACAGTATCACAGGCAGATACTCCAGCAGGTCCTTAGAGTTCAAAGGGCTTTAATCCAGGACGTAAGCAGAAATCGCACTTTGGTGAAGGGAGCAGATATTTCATTTTCTTGCCATAGGGCATGTTGACAGAAGAATGAAATTCTTTGTAGAAAGTCATCTCCAGATGTATTTTCCACCCCTTGCCTGGAGACAGTTCTTCCCATTTTAAACAAAATTTAAGGCGTTTAGCCACAAGTTCTTGACTTGGATACAGTGAGTTCCTGCGATGCCCTCTTGGAGTACGGGAGGTTAGCTGGAAGAATTCCAAGGAAAAGAATTTTCCACAAAACTCGATTGTAGAAACTTAGAGAAGGTTGATGAAAACCCAGGAAGCCTAGTGGGCAGGCTACTGCCTAGGACAGAACCCACAAACAAGCGCATCTGTGTGGAAGGTCTGGACGAACACCCATCATGCATTAGCGCAGTAGAGTTTAGTAAGCGTACCTAGCCAGTCTTGTCAGTTGTGCAGAAAACAAGGCCCAGTACTAGCAAGTCTTAGCATATCCTCCCTTTTTATTATGAATGGGTGGTTTTTTTTATAATTTTTACTGATGCTCAGTAACCATGCAAAACTGTGCACATTCATGTACTAATAGATCTGTACCTATCTATACACATAGATATCAGCTCACTGTAGAAAACCACAGCTAGCAAGCATTGCAGACTCATGCAAACCAAGTGATCTTGTTTACAGTAACCGTCAACAGTGCCAATAAGGGGTGAGGACACTAACCTGTCACGGTGTAACTGGTGACCATGTGCACAGTTCCATGACTTAAATGTTTCCTGTGTTAATCAGTATTCTTAAATTAAAAGAAAATGTTTATAATGGAAATATCAGAGTGAATGTGGGCTTTTTCTAGGGATACATTAATTCTCAGAAGTGTCAATTCACCCCAGATGGTGCAACGACAGAGTATGTATGGATTCCACCCAAGTCCAGCCTGGTGAGCCATTGAACTTCCTGGTTACTTAGAGGAGCATGGGGGACTCAACATCTGCATCCCTTGAAGGCCCACTCAGGCATGGGTGACAATAAGAAAGCTGTGTCATCAAAGCTTCACTGATGTGGCCTCTCCCTGAGCAAGGGTTATGTAATCTCAGCTGGGTGCTGCGAGTCTTGTGGGCATCTATAGTCCTTATCTCCCTCCTATGACCCAGTATCTGACAAGACGAAAGTTAAAGAGAAAGGGTCTGTTTGAGCTTCAGGTTTAAGAGAGGACACACGGGTAGGCTCAGCAGTTGAGAGCACTGACTGCTCTTCCAGAGGTCCTGAGTTCAATTCCCACAAACCACATGGTGGTTTACAACCCTCTGCAATCAAATCCGATGCCCTCTTCTGGTCTGTCTGAAGAGAGAGACAGTGTACTCACATACATTAAATAAATAAATAAATAAATAAATAAATAAATAACTCTTTTTAAAAAAAAGGGACACACAGTCCATCACCATGTAGAAGGCATGGTTACAGGAAAACAAGGCAGCTGGTCACACTGGTTCTTCAATTGGGAAGCAGAGAGCAGACAGAAGTGGGATTACACTAGAGAACCTCAAGGCCCATCCCAAAGATTCCCTTCCTCCTAAAAGTTTCTCAGCTTTCAAAAGTAGTGCCACCAGCTTGGAAACAAGGGTTCAAATACCCCTAGTTCAGGGGAAGAGAGGCCACATTCATAGATCTCCAACACAGTAAGTTTCTCTGTGATTTTCCTGGGCCTCCAAGCCTCCCTTCTGTCTACAAAGGGCTGCTTTAATGCAGCAGAAAAGCCACATGATATGTGGGACAGGCAGGTGGGAAGTTATTACACACACACACCCCAGTTTCATTTTCAAGACTTTGTAGGGGCTGCAGTGACTGAGCAGAGGGCAGAGCGAGCAAGGTAAAGATGGGAGGCCTGATGTCTCTGAGGTCGGTACAGCTGGGTCACAAGGAGGTGGAGATGACATGACAAGGGGAACAGGGCAAAGAGGTGGCCCAGCTCCCATCCTGGAGGGCTCTGTGCACCACACTGAGAGGTGGGCTTTCTATGGGGACAAGGAAGCTGCTGAGGGTGTGGGACAATAGAATTAACCAGGATGCACTTAGAAAAACCCGAGTGAGTTGGGGTTGGAGAGATGGCTCAGCAGGCGGATTTCTGAGTTCGAGGCCAGCCTGGTCTACAGAATGAGTTCCAGGACAGCCAGCGCTATACAGAGAAACTCTGTCTCAAAAAACTAAAAAAAAAAAAAAATTTTTTTTTTTGAGTGCATGAAGAAAAGGGATGCTGGGGAAATGGTGTTGAAATGGCCTACAGCCTGTGTGTAACATCCAGCACATGAGGGAAGTGATTGGCTCAGGGGGCAGCATTTGATTTACTTATTTATTTTTGAGACAGTGTTTCACTGTGCAGCCCTGCTGGCCTGTAACTGATTAAGTAGACAAGGCTGCCCTCAAACTCACACCTGCCTGCCTTTGCCTCCCAAATGATAAGACTAACAGCATGTGCCACTGCCCCTGGCCCAGTAGGCAATTTCTACCTTAATATTAACTCTTTTCATTTTTATTTTTTTATGTGTGCATATACATTGTTCATCACTTTCATGCAGTGCCAGAAGAGGGTGCCTTGTCCCTTGGAACTGGAGTTTCCATTGAGAGTCACCATGTGGGTGGTGGAAATTGAACCCAGGTCCTCTGGAATAGCAGTCAGTGCTCCTAACTGCTGAGCCAGTTAAACTCTAGCCCCTGTTTGCCTTTATATTAAATGTGTTTTTAAAATAATCATATATTAATGATGACAATAATTATAGTCTAATGATCATTTTGAATATCTGCTATGACAAGAACACTCTCTTGGTGTTTTGAAAATTCTCCCTCCTAACAACTTAAAAAAGTATATGTTTTTGTGTGCCTATTTTTTGACACAGAGGGGGTCAAGGCAGGATATCATTATGTAGACCAGGCTGGCCTTGTCTAGCCACGTATCCCAGACTGCTCTTAACCTGCTGATGGTTCTGCCTCCATCTCTCAAGTGCTGGGATTATGGGTGTATTCACCATGCCAGCTTGGGTACCTGGATTTGATATATACCATATATGAAAGAAGACAGTGTGGGGGAAAAAAAAATATGTGGATACATACATGCAGTCAAGTCAGTACTGGTTGAGGTTGAACTGTCTGGCAACCAACCTTGGAAAGTTAATGTGAACTTGGCACTATCAGTGTAAGCACACAGCCTGAGGCAGCTGGGTTGAAGAAGCCACAATTTCAAAGTCAAATGTCATCACCTTTGTTGTCGTTGTCGTAGTCACCTCCTCTTCCTCTTCCTCCTCCTCCCTCCTACTTTTTAAGAATGTCATGAATCCCAGACTGTTCTCAAGCCTGCTGTATAGCTGAAAATAATCTTGAACTTTTATCCACCTGCCCTTATACCCCAAGTGTTGGGATTACAGGTGTGCACCACCATGGCTGGTTTTATGCTGTGGTAGAGACATAACCTAAGACTCTGTGCATGCTAGATAAAGACTCTGCCAGCGAAGCCCCAGCCCCAGCCCCAGCCCCAGCCCCAGCCCCAGCCCCCAGATTCTCTCTAAAAATTCACTGCTCCTCACATTCCATCCATTGTCCTTACTGGTAAGACAGAACAGCTCAGTAGAATGACCCAGTGTGGCTGCTTCCTAGCTGGTGACCTTGAAGAAGCCAATCTACCTCTCAGCCCATTGCAAACACTACAACAAACACTTGCGTTTCCAAGTGCTTTCCTGGCTGAGTCACTATCCTAAGCATTGTCCAGTAAGCCGGTCATTACTTGCCCTAACAGAAGATACAGTGGTTTTCTTCACAAGTGAAGAAATGGAGGCTCAGGTTGTTCAAATGGCCCAAGCTTCCAGGTAGGTAGTGACAAGCAATGGAGTGAAGCTTCAGCCCTGCGTTCTCCGGGGCTCACCAGGACTATATATATATATGTCTGTGCACCATGTGTACATTGCCCACAGAGGCCAGAAGAGGGTGTTGGATGCTTTGGGGCTGGAGTTACAGACAGTTGTGAGCTGCTATGTGAATGCTAGGAAGTGAATCCAGATCCTCTGGAAGAGCAATGAGTGCTCTTAACCCCTGAACCATCTCTCCAGTCTCTGGTTAGCCTCAACTGTCAATCTGACACAACCTAGACTCACCTGAGAAGAGTCAGTGCCTCTATACTGAGGCAGTCTGTAGGCGTGTCTGTAGGAGGCTGGGTTGAGTTATTGATACGGGGACAACCCAGCACCCCGTAGGCAGCACCATTACCTAGGCAGACTCTCCTCGACTGTATAAAAGCAGAAAAATTGAGCCGTGCAAAAGCAAATAATCGAGCATGCATACGGTCACTTATCTCTGCTCTTGACTGTGGATGTGATATATCAGCTGCTTCAAGTTCCTGCCACTGTGACTTCCCAACAGTAATGATTTATAACCTGCAATTTTAGTGAAAATAAACTCCTTCTCCTCCAAACTGCATTTTGTCAGGGGTCCTTTGTCTCAGTCACAGAAATGAAGCTACAACACTGACTAAAGCTTTCTAAGAATCATGTAAGTTGGATGTGGTAGCTCACATGTGAAACCTTAGGAGGCTGAGCCAGGAGGATGAGAGTTCAAGGATAGCCTAGGCTATATAGCAAGATCTGATCTCAAAAACTAAAGGAACTATAGAGATGGCTCATTGGTTAAGAGTATAGCCTGCTCTTGCAAAAGACCTGGGTGTGGGTCCCAACACTCACATAGGGTGATTCAACCACCTACAACTTCAGTTCCAGGGATCCGACGACCTCTTTTGACCTCCTTAAGCATTATAGTCATGTGTACAAACCCAGGCTCATATATACATGTGATTAAAAAGAAAATCTTAATTATTTTTTCAAGGCAGGGTTTCTCTATGTAGCCTTGCCTGTCCTGGAACTCACTCTGTAGACCAGGCTGGCCTTGAACTCAGAGATTTACCTGCCTCTGCCTCCCGGGTGCTATGATTAAAGGCGTGTGCCACCACCGCCCGGCCCTTAAAAATTAAGTATAAAAACTAAAGTCATGTACTAATTACCTGTCGAGTGGGAGGTGTCTGGCATGTGACGGTTCCTTTCAGTACAGCTTTGCTCTTTGCTGGGCTTGGTAGTGTAGTCCTATAACCCAGCGCTTGGGAGGCAGGAGAAGCAGAAGTTCAGGCTATTCTAGACTACATAATAAATTTGAGGCCACCCTGGGCTATATGAAACTCTATCTCAAGATCATCATCAACAAGAAAAGATGACAGGGATAGGCGTCCTTGGAAAGCAGGTTTGTGATGTCCTCGGGAGACACAAAGGGAGCTGGTGCAGCCACTCACGTGGTGTACACCTGACACCTCAGCAGGCCTCCGGCCCCCTAAATCAGCCTGTGTCAGATTCCAAGAGAAGTACCAGTTTCTGTATTTTATCGTTTTATTCTGAGACAGTGTATCATACAGCCCTGGCTATTCTCAAACAAGATCTTCCTGCCTCTGTCTCAGGAGTGCTGAGACTACAGGAGTGCACCACCAGGCCCAGCCTCACCAAAACATTTTTACTTAATCTTTTTTTTTTTTTTTAAAGTATATTTTTGAGTCTCAGTGTGTGAGTGTATGCCACACATAGCATATGGAGGTCAGAGGACAACTTGTGGAGCCACTGAAGTGGAAGAAACCCTTGAGTTAGCAATAGTGATTGAGGCAAACAGGAAGAAGTCTAGCCTAGGACCTTGTGGCTTGGGTTATACTCACATGCATCCTCTTCTCACAAAGCACTTGGCAATACAGACTAATACTTCCGTGTACTGTGTACACACCCCTCCAAATAATGCAGCTAGCAACCTCAGAAACCACCCAAGCCCCAACGTGCCTTAGCCTTTACTTCATCTCTGAAGAACAATATACATTTCTTGGCCCCTGGTAATAATCAGATTTGGGCAGTTTCTATTCAAGCATATTTCCAATGCATCCTTATGAGGAATAGAAGACCCAATCCACCGTGAACTTTTTGGGCAATGCACTAGGACAAACTATCCCTCAAATGAAAACTTACAGGGAGAATCCCCTACTTACTACCTTATACCTATGCACAAATGACTACTCAAATTATTAAAATCAGATGCACTATGGGAAGAGACAAGCAGCACAGTAGAAAAGAGAATGTAGGGAACCTTGGAGTAAGCTCAGGACATGGAGACCAAGTTCTCAAGCACAAAGGAGATTAACTTGTCCCAGAGGGACAAAGGGCAGGGATAAGGACAAAGAAAGGGGATAAAGAGGAAGAAGAAAAGGAAACAAGGAGGGAGGAGAAAGGGCACAGAGAGGAGAAGGTATTTTTCCTGGGGGTAGATAGTGACAAAGGGCTGCCTCTGGACAGAGACGAGGCAGACGTGGCCCATAGGCAAATGGCAGTCTATCGAGGTAAAATGGGAAACCCCATGTTAGGATGAGGTGTTTAATTTTTATTGGAGGGCAGCCAAAGGGAACTTTTGATTGCTGGACTTCAATACTTTGATAGCTGGACCTTGGTGGTCAGCCTCAGGAGGAGGAAGAGGCCTTGGCAGCTAGCTTTAGGGATGTAATCTAACCATTTTTTAGCACCCAAGAGGGAATGGTGAAGGGCAAAGCCTGCCAGAGCCGTGCTTGCCATGCTCAGGCTGGCTAGAGTCCCTTCAGTGAATATTCTGTCAATCAAAATCGAGCAAGCACTCTGCTCCTCCTTCACGGGACACAGGCTGTAGCGTCACTTTTGTGCTGTTGTCGATCTTGACTATGTATCTGTCTATAATCTACACTATTGCTTCACCCCAAATAAAGTGAGCCTGCTATTTATGCATTTCTGTGTGAGCCTACACCATTTACACTAGGCTCAGAATCCCCTCACTAGCAACAAAAAGGCTCTTCTTAGCCTTCCCAACCTCCAGAGTTTTATGAATGCTCTTTGAGTCACCCAGTCCTCAGCATTTGGGGGTGGGTGCCTCTTCTTTGGTTCACTGTTTTGAGATAGGGTAGCCCAGGTTGGCCTAGAACCTTGTACCTAAGGATGATCTTGAACTCCTGATCCTCCTGCTTTAGCTTCCCAAGTGATGGAATCATAGTCATGTGAAACCCACCACACTTGGTTGGGAGGCAGGGGTTGAGCCTCATTCTGTGTAGCCTAGGCTGGCCTCACACTTATGACAATCTTCCTGCTTGAGTTTTCCCAGTGTTGGGATTTTAGGCATGAACTACCATGTCTGGCTCTTATTTTTGTTATAACCCAAAGGGGTTGGGCATGGGGCTGAGTGGTAGAGTGCTTGCCTAGAGTGTGCAAAGCCCTGGGTTGGATCCCCAGCATCACACACACACACAGGCCCAAGAATTATTATTTTGGAATTGTTTTTCAAAGGGAGAAATCATCAATGTAGCCACAATCTGAATCTAAAAGCCTTTTCCCCTGTGGCCTAGAACTTGTTAGACTATATTGTTCTCAAACTCAGAACAACCCATCTGCCTCTGCCTCCTGACAGTCAAGGCCTACACCATGAAGCCTGGCTCTTGTTTTGTTTTCTAAACAGGTCAAATTACTGCCCTGCTGTGGTTACAGAATCCTAACCTGTTGGACCATGGAAGGGTTGCCATTGGCCTGGAACCCTAGATTGCAGGTGTGGCCACGCCCCCAGAACCCAGGGCCCTCTCCATTTCACCTGTAATCTTAAGTCACTTAAGACACGGGTAAGGGGCATGCCTAAGAGTCCTCTGCCTTGAGATTTGCATATTAATGAGGTGGGGGGACATAGGTAATTAAGTCTCCTCCCTAGTCCAGCCCCTTTCTGTGTGTCTTTATGGACATACTTCTACGACTCTGTGACCTGTGGGAACCAAAGCGCCCCAGCGGGAAGTCCTCCGACCCAGGCCACCACTCGACCCAGGCCACCACTCGTGAGACTCCGACTCCGCCTCCGGGCCCAAATCCCGCACCACTGCCATGAGGGAGGCCCCTGCGAGTCTTGTCCCACACTAACCCACTTCCTGTTCTCCGTAGCTGGTGTATAAAGGGAAAGTGACACACTTGTTCCTTGTGTGCCCTCTGCTGCCGCCTTGTGAGCAGACTACGCTGCAAAGGCCACTCTGGTGAGAGAGCTCTCGTCTCCCAGGCAAGTCCCTTGCAGGCCTAGCAGCCTTGTAGTTAAGCAGTGTGCTGACTCTGCTCACTGCAGTCACCTGGGGAACCTGGCAACAGGAGTAATAGGAAAGGGCCTGGCAGTGTTTTGAAGGTATTACCATCATAAAAGTGAACCAAAGGCAAACTCAAGGACAGAGACTGACTGGTTTGTTTGTTGTTTTGAGATCTAGTCTAATTTAGACCAGATTAACCACAAACTTACTAAAAAGCCAAGGGCTCCTGATCTTCCTGCCTATACCTCCTTAGGACTGGGATTACATGCATCTGCCAAGCACTTTAGGTGGTGCTCGGCATTGAACCCAGGACTTAGCACTCTACCAACCGAGCTGCAGCTCCAGTCCCTTAAGCTGGCATTTCTAAACTATCTTGAGGCCCTCTGGTTGCAATCAGGCCATGCCTAGAACATTCCAGTAGAATCAAATTCTAAGTCATTCTCAGCTACAAAGCAAGCTTGAGGCTAGCCTGGGCTATAAAATTCAAAAGGCCTTCTCTCAAACAAAACAAGATCACATAGGACTGCTCAATTTTTGTTATTATGTGAAGAGACATGCATGCCACAGCGAATGTGGGGAGGTCAGAGGACAACCTGAAGGAGTCAGTTCCCTCCTGACACTGGGTGGATGTCAGTGTTGATGCTAAGCACCTTTATCCACTGAGCTGTCTCACTGTCCCCCAAGTTCATTACTCACAGAATCCTTTAAGGTTTACAGGATCTTTGTTGGTAAAGTAAGTCCAAAAAACCATCCAGGCCTTCCTCATCGCTGATCCTGCACACACGGCTGTGCTCACAGGGCTGGCCCAGTGCGTCCACTCCCCACATCCTTTCACTGTAAGGCTCTGAGAACAGTCATCACAGTGGGAAAGGGTTGGCGGCCACAGGCGCTTGCAGTTATGGTGTAAGCTTGCTCACATCTAGGTGGATACGGCATCAATAAAAGAATCCCAGTGCTCCAGTTGTGATGGGGCTGAAGGCTTTGTTGTTTTTTCAGACAGGTTCTATGCAATCCTGGTATACTGCAGCTTGGCAGTGCTCCTCCTGCCTCTGCTTCCCAAATCCTAGAATTACAGTATGATGCTATCTCAAAACATTGAAACAAAAAGACCCTATAAAACAGGCTGGCTGTGTGGTGGAAGCATGTGCCATTAACCCAGCACTTGGGAGGCAGAGAAAGGTGGATCTCAGAGTCTGAATCCGTAGCTTAAGTTCCAGGACAGCCAGGGCTACACAGAGAAAGCCTGTGTCAAAACAAACAAACAAACAAAAAAAAACAAAGCAAGCAAGCAAACCAACCAACCAGGTGAGGTGAGACTGGGGTCTGACAAGGTGGTACACACACTCAAGAGGCAGAAGCAAGTGGCTCTCTTCTGAGTTTAGCAGGCCAGCTTGGTCCACATAGTGAGAGCTTGTCAAAAACAGACAACCTAAAGGAGCCTGGCATGGTGGTGCTGTATACCTTTATGTAATCCTAACACTCAGGAAACAAAGGCTCAAGGGTTTCTGAGTTCAGGGCCAGCCTGGTCTACATATAGCAAGCTCCAGGATAGCCAGGAGTAACAGAAAGAGATCCAGTCCAAAAAAATAAAAACAAGGCTGGAGAGATGGCTCAGGAGTTAAGAGCGTGGGATGCTCTTCCTCAGGTCCCGAGTTTAATTTCTAGCATTCATGGTGGCTCACAACTGTCTATAACGTGTACTGATGCCCTCTTCTGATGTGCAAACTCTACAAGTAGAAAAAAAAGAAACACCCATATACACAAAATACATGCATTTTTTTTTTAAGTACCTTAGAACAAAACAAAGCTAAAAAGAATCCTAAGCTAATTTCCTACTGGAAATTAGGTCATTGAAGCATGGCTTGGAGGATACTAGAACTGACTAGCTCCTTCTTGTGTTTCTTTACTTCCTTCTCTATCCACAGCAGGGACACAAACAAGCACTGTGTACTATTTACTTCAGTGTTATTCACATAATGAGCAAGGGGTGGAGACAGTCCATGATGTCCACTGACCTGCTAAATAGGTAAACACACACATACACACATTCTCTCATGTTCAAGTGCACTCCGAGAGTCAAGACACAAAGAACAAACCCACACACACTTTCACTGACTCGGTGTATTAAACTCTGAACACCATTAAGTTAACGCAGGGAAGCACAGGAGGAAACATACCATGATTCCCTTCATGGATGTCAGAATAACAAATTCAGAGATTAGCTGCTGCCTGCAAACAGGTGAGGTGGGGCGAGGGGAAGGCGGAGGCAGCTGTGCCTCAGTGCCTACATCCTACCTGGGATAGTGAAGCACTAGAATTAGCCAGCAGCGATGGCTATGCAACACAAGGATGCCCTGGACAATGAAAACAGTTATGATTTGACACGCACATTTTTAAGGTTTTTTATTTTGAGATTACAATAAAATTACATATATTTCCCCTTCCCTTTACTCCCTCCAAACCTTCATATATCCTCTGGTGCCCTTTCAAATTCATTGCCTCCTTTTTTCCTTAAATATTGTTGTGTGTATGTGCATATGCTTCTAAATATAACCTGCTCACTCTGTACTTGTATGTGCATGTTTTCAGGCCACCCATTTCGTATTGGATGTGCTCTTCTAGGTAGTGTGCCCTTCTCTGAGAAAGACTACTTCTCCTGCTCTCAGATTTTCCATGTTGCCTGTAGTTCTTTGTGTATGGTTGAGGCCTGTGGTGGAACCCCAACACACACACTTTGACATGTCTATTGTTATCTGTGTTCATGGCTCTGTGGGTGAAGGCGCTTGCTGTCAAGCCTGACAACCTGAATTTAAACCCCAAGACCCACATGGTAAAAGGAAAGCGGTTTGGAAAAGTTGTCTTCCAATCTCCTTATATGCACAGTGGCACACACACAAATAAATAATTAAAAGAAAAATTCTTAAAGGAAGAAAATTACTAAAAAGCTACAAAACAAAGCATTCTGGTGGACAAATTACAAACATCATGGCTGCTTTCCTTTTAATGCAGGTACAATCACCTAATAAGCATGTATTTGTTATTTATTATGAAAAGCAGCTGGTGAACATGAGGAACGGTGCTGGGCCCCCACTGGCAGCCTGGAAGCCTTGCTCTATGTTCTAAGTTCTGGGCTGCTTACCTTACACAGCACTCAGTGTTCACTGGTTTGCCTGTTCTGTGGTGCTGAGGATGGAACTTAGGACTTTAGGACATGCTAGGCAAGAGCTCTACCACAAAGCCCCAGCCCCAGTCATTGTTATTTTCATATCTGTCCCCATGAGAAGAAGGGTCTTCCATCTCAGACTGCAATTCAAGGTTCAGAACTTTAATACCCTTGCCCCAGGTCAAGGAAGTAGGCTCAGCAGAACCCAAGTCCCCAGGCTCCACATCCTGTGCTCCTCTGCCAATCGTTCTGCCTTCCAGCTTCACAGCAGCGGGCTGCCACGGTGATCTTGGCATAGCACTCCTCCAGGAACTGCCTCTTCATAGAAACCTCTGGCCACTATGGGATGGGATGTCCTATACAGTATAATGTTCCACTAAGGGCTTTTCCCTAAAGCTGGTTAATACACTTCCTTTTTGGCCCAAGACAGCCTTGAACTTCTTTTCCTGTGCCTGTGTCACCAGCACTAAGTACAGGCAGGCACAGCCATGCCTGGTCCTATGCAGTGCTAGGGACTGAACCCAGGGCTTCACGTCCTGCATGCTAGACAAGCAGATTACAAAGTGAACATCAGCGCAGTCCCAGGTATTAGCTTTTGTCTCATCCATGACCTTGGCCTTCTGTCTAAAATCCAAGTGTAACCCGGGCTAAGAGAGGCCTAGCTGCTGTTCTTGAGTGTGGCCAGGGTTCCAAACACTTGTGAGAAACGTTCCCCGTCCAGGATTCGGCCATAGCGTAAGGTGAGGTAGAAGGTCTGCTTGCCACTGTACTGCTGGATGCGCACGAACAAATCCTGGACCTGTTCCTTGGATTCTGACAGGGGTATCATGTCTGACACAGCACAGTATGTGTCCTGTCGCCAGCCCCAGAAGGTCAGGTGGGCCACTCGAAGCAGGGTACCTGACTCATTCACATAGAGGATGCCCACCAGTCTCCGGAAGAAGTGGCTCATCCAACACAACATGACCAGGGCAAAGCTGGCAGTCCCACTCATAAAGCACAGTGAACTGAGGGTCACGAGGCCCTGTGAGTAGCAGTAGAAGGCTGGAGGCAGGGCCACCACAGTCACAGCTGTCTGTGCCAGCTTCAGCCGAGACAGGAACCCAAGTGCTCTGATGGCATTGAATCGGTAGATTGTGTGGAACTGTTCAGTCTCAGTGCCTGGTGGCTTCTCCTGTGAGGGGGGAGACCTGCTCCCCACCCACCTTTTGGAATCCCCCTGCCCAGCGCAGCACCTCAGTGGCTGTAGAAGTCTCCTCCATGCAGTGGGTCCCTGCAACCTTGGCACGGCTTGAAGGAGGAAAGCCTGGAAGAGAGGGGTTCCTTTCAGGAGTCGTCTATGCTACTCACACAATGAACAAGGCAAAGTATCTCCCAGAAAGGCGTCAAGCAGCCCCAGAAAGTCACCATGACTGCCAGAGGAAAGTGATAAGGCCAGACACTTTTTGTGTGTGGAATTCTACATTCTAGAATACCCTAGAATGATAAGTACCATTCTCCCATTTTTACGACTAAACAAACTAACTAACTAACTAACTAACACACACAAAAAAAACCCCAATCCCAGCCAGTGAGATAGCCCATCTAGTCCCGGTGCTTGCTACCAAACCGGGTGACTTGAATTTGATCACTAAGACCAACATGGTGGAGGAAGAGAAATTACTCACGCAGGACATCCTGGACCCCCACATGCCATAGCACAAGCATATGCACAAGAACAAAACACACACAAGATTAAAACAAAACAAACAAAAACATTAAAAAACCTAAGCCATTCCCCACCCCACCCCACCCCCGGCCTCAAGTGCAAGGAAACAAGTGCAGTCGGACGCTCTGCCAGGTCCTTTACCCTAGGCAGGTCCAAATAAGCATAGAAAACCTGTAGTTCCAGCCATTCAACAGAGACGGGCCGACAGTGGACTCAAACTTGGGGATCTTTCTTCCTCAAGGGGTAAACCAATCGGTGTCGGAAACCCACGCAACAGAACCGTGTGGTACCTGTCACAGTAACTTCGCAGTTCTCCGACTGCCTTACACGTCAGGAGAACGTCTTTGCATTAATTTGCCTGGTTGGGAAGCAGAGAAGTGCGGCACGGAAGCCCTCAACACTGCACAATGGTTCTCTGGACTAAGTAGAAGAGGGAGCAAATTCTGGGCTTTAGAGTCAGAGACACTAGCTGTGCATCCTTTTTCACCTTTCCAAAGAAAACCTCACAATATGCTGAGGAAAACATGGTTCTTACGCTCCGAACTTGGTGTGTGCACAAGGTGGGAATTGTGGTTTTGCAGACAGTCCACGTGACCCAATGGAAACAAAGCAGGGAAATAGCCCATGACAATACACTCTGGCCTTCCACCGGCAGATTTCCCGAATGGGTGGCCCAGGCATCCCTCCTGCCAGTCCTAGGCCCGACCGGGTCCCCTAAGCGCGTTCCCTCCTTCACCGCCCACCACCAGACATTCCTACCATGAGCCAGTCGCCTGCTACAGGAAGTACGTTGACCTTGTCCCCGGAAACTTGAAGGGCGCATGCGCGAGCCGTAAAACACCCGCATGCGCTAACTGGGAAAAAAAAAAAAAAAAAAAAAAAAAAAAAAAAAAAGAGGATGTACTATAGCTTGGGAATTGTAGTTCAAATTTTGTATCCGCCGCGAGTATTCTGTTCCCATCGTGCCTTGGGGCTCTGGGGCTCTGAGCAGACCCGGAAGTTCCGGGTGGAGTTCCGGATAGAGTTCCGGGTGCCAACAAGTCTTCTGACTGGAGAAATGGCCACACTCTGTCTCTTCGACATGGATGGGACCCTGACTGCCCCACGGCAGGTAGGCGGCGCCCGGGACGCTCGAGGGGGTGGATCAGAGCTCTTGCTGCCCTAGACCGTGGTAACGACTGTCCGGGAACTAGGAGACGCAGGTTCTGAGTGGGGTCCTGAGAGGGGTGCGCAGGAAGAGGAGCCAAAAAAGCCTTCCGAGTAGGAAACGTGTTCAAAGTCAGAAAGTTCGGGTCTGAATTTCTTCTAGGGCCCTCGGGATTGGTGACCTGGATTGAACTCCAGCCTCGGCCCTCTGACCTGCTGTTTCACCTCCCCAGCCTTGTCACCTTTGACTGTCAGGCAGGTTTTCAGCTGTCTGACCTTGAGCAAATCTCTTTCTCTGAGCCCTGAGGCCACTTTAAATGGGGCATTGCCTGTTGCGTGGGGTATTTTGCTGAGGATCACAGAAATTCATGACACTGCCTTGCCAGATCAGACCTCCCTCAACAGTGAGCTGCTTCACCAGCCGTGCAGTAATAGGGACCCAGGGAGTAATAGTCTGTTTGCTGAGAGCATCAAGGATCCAGTGGGACTTTCTTCCGCTAACGGATCTTGTTGTTATGCCCAAAGATAAGTTTGTGTGGGTTCGTCCTGGTGATGACATTCTCTCTGCCTCCTATGCACAAATTCGTGATTGAGCAGAAATCATTCAAACTTGAGACTGGGCTTAAATAGCTTGGGTGTCGCCACCTCTGCCCCACCCCTTTTAGATTTTGTGGACTGTGTTCCAGAAATCCATGTTAAGTGTGTGTAACCCTAGATATGTCAGTCTATCTTTTTTCTTATTATTATTCCTTTGCAATTACATGTGTACAATGAATCCAATCATATTCACCCTCAACCTTCTTGTGCTCCCTATGGAGAGCACCTACCCACACATCCCTCTTCCATTTTCGTGTCTTTTTTAAATTTTTATTTTAATACCTGACTAAGTCCAGTTAGTGCTATACACAGACACACACACAGCCATCCATCTAGTGATAGGCAAATATCACCCATGCTGGAATGTTAACTGACTTGATCTCTTACATTCTTTCTGCCCCCTGAGCCTTGGCAGGGTTGATAAAGGGCATTATTCTTAGCACTTTGACCAGGTATGAGCCTGCATTAACCACTGCCCACTATAAAGAGAAACTTTTTTTTTTTTTTTTTGGTTTTTCAAGACAGGGTTTCTCTGTATAGCCCTGGCTGTCCTGGAGCTCACTCTGTAGCCCAGGCTGGCCTCGAACTCAGAAATCCGCCTGCCTCTGCCTCCCAAGTGCTGGGATTAAAGGCGTGCGCCACCACCGCCTGGCAAGAGAAACTTTTCTTACCAGAGTTGAGAGCAGCATTAGTCTATGGGTAGAAACATAAATATTTAGAAGGCAATTTGACAAGATTTCAACTTAACAAAACGATGATAGTAGGTTCCCCACAGTGCCTGTGAGCTCCTGAGTGATCAGCTTTTGACCAGGGCGTTAATTCCTTCCTGTGGAGTAGGCCTTATATCCGATCAGGAAGTGATTTTGCTACCCCCAAAACAGTCATTCCACCATGGCACAGGCACACATTGCCTGGCAAGTCATGCTGTCATGAAGGATCCATGGCTGGGAAACCCACAAATGACTTTTCTTCTGCGGTGCCTTGCATAGCACCTTCAAGCAGTATGAAGGCGAAACATGGCAGTTCTGGCCTCATGTCTCTGTGTCTTACAACCAAAGTGTGTTTTGTCTCCAGCAATATGGACTTACCATTTAATTAGGGTAGGCGACCAAGAGCTGTTTCAGGAGCCTGTGTTGTTGTGGGGTCTTGGTTCTCTCTGGTCAGCAGTATCCCCCACCTGGAACTAAGTTTTTTGTTCTTTGTTTTTGTTTTTAATAACTCATGTCTTGTAGAAGAAGACATTGTACACATACATATACCTTACAAAGATTTTCAGAAAGCTTTAACCACATCCTTAGTTGTAGTTAAACCACAGCCCTCCCTCTTGTCTACCCCATTCTACCTTTCGGAGCCAGAGTTGATCTAGTGATGACATTCCACCACAGGTTCTCCAGAGTCCACTCTGGATTTCATTGCCCGGCACACACTTATGAGTCAAGCCAATAGTTACATGGGCAGGTGGCATAGGGTTTTAATCCATGCACAGGGATTTGAGAGTTCAGGGCCAGCCTGGGCTATATGGAGAGTTTGAGGCAAACTTTTGGAACTTGTCTCAAAACAAAAGCCAATAGTAGTCTAGAGCTGGGAATCAGAATTCATATTTTGTAAAGGGTCATACGTTAAGTACTTTGTCTTTGCAGAACAATATGGCCTATAATAACTACTCAACGTTAGTGCAAAAGCAGCCATAGACCATATATAAAGAGTGACTATATTCTAATAAAACTTGATTACAGAGGCCACTGAGATGAGGTCACGCCTAAGCCTTAGGACCTGAGTTCAATTCCTAGAGTCCACGTGATGGAAAGAGAGAACCAGCTCCAACAGGCTGTCTTCTGATCTCCCCTTGTACACTGTGGCACATGTACGTGCATGCACATAATAAAAATAAAGTTATTATAGAAACTGCTGTTCAGTTGGCCCAGGAGCCATAGTGGTTTGTTTTGTTTGCGTGGTTGCTTGGTTTTTGGTTTTTCAAGACAGGGTTTCTTGGTATAGCCTTGCCTGTCCTTGAATTATCTCTGTAGACCAGGCTGGGAACTCATGGAGATCCACATGCCTCTGCCTCTGCCTCTGCCTCTGCCTCCTGAATACTGGGAGTAAAGGCCTCTGCTGCCCAGCTACTACTATTCTAACATAAGGAAATTGAAATGAAACTAGGAAAGCCCTGACGCTCCGCCCGCCTCCGCCTCGCCTCCGCCTCCGCCTCTCCGCCTCCGCCTCCGCCTCGCCGCCTCCGCCTCCGCCTCCGCCTCCGCTCCTCCCCCTCCGCCTCCGCCTCCGCTCCTCTCACAGCCGCTGTGGTTCAAGGTCCTGAGCTTCTTCACACCGTTAACTGTACTGATTGTCATTTCCTTTTCCTGTGCCAGGGTGGAGCCACTCCAGGTACTAGATAAGCTACTGTGTCGTAAAGTGTAAGATAGCAAAGGAGCCAGGTGATCCACAATGTGCTTTCAACATTTGGAACAATATGCTTTCAGTGATCACAAGCAATTGTAACAATAGAAGAAAACTAATTTAGAAGAAAAGTTTCGCCGGGCAGTGGTGGCACACGCCTTTAATCCCAGCACTTGGGAGGCAGAGGCAGGCGGATTTCTGAGTTCGAGGCCAGCCTGGTCTACAGAGTGAGTTCCAGGACAGCCAGGACTACACAGAGAAACCCTGTCTGGAAAAATCCAAAAAAAAAAAAAAAAGAAGAGAAGTTTCCTATATGTTGGGTACTGCAATTAAAATACTCTAGCAACAGATCTATGTATCATCAGCCTTCCCTGCTTCCATCTATGTGCATGGTCAAACATCACTGATCACTGTACAATCTGGAAGAGGAAGGACAAGTTATCTTTTGCTGTAGTTGTTGTAACAGGATATGAGCTCCGTGGGTTCCATGTGATTAGCATGGACTCGGTGTGTATAAAAGTCTGTCTTCCCGGGCGCTTTCCTCCCTAAACAGTAAAACTTGAGATAAGCTTTAGAACAGAGGAGGACATAAAGCTTCATGAGTCATCGTCCATCTCTGGCATCCTGAACAATCTCACAGAGAGATCCTTGACAAAAATAGTGAGCCAAGTCCCTGTCACTTCGTGCTTCTTCTTGCTGAGTGACTTTAAACCAGGGTCATTGAGCTACTTCACCCCTTTGTATCTCAGCATGAAGGTCAAGGATGCTGTCCTTATGATCATGTCATTATCTCACTAGTATTCATTGCTGTATCGAAGAGTTGGCATGCTCTTCTGTACAAGCCAGACACACACACACACACACACACACACACACACACACACACACGTTTATTTATTGGTTGTGGAGATTGAGCCCATCACCTCGAACAAGCTAGGTAAATACTCTCCTACTAAGCTATACCCCAGACCAGAGAGTCAGTATGTTGAAGTTTGCAAGCCACATAGTCTCTGTCATAGCTACTTAACTCTCTCTGGGACAGAAGCCACCAGAAACACCTACAAGGACAGTGTTCTGCTCCAGTAATACTTATGGTTATTGGTCTAATGGCACACAGGTCTGTTTGAGGCCTCCTGGAATCCACGACTGTCACCACCTCCCAAATACTTCCCGTAATTCTTTTTCCTTCACCTCAATTCCATCTTTCAGGTTATTTTGTTATTTTAGAGTTCTCATCACAAGGATTGGTTATTTGTCTCACTTTTGAAATCAGCTGGTAAGCATGAGTATCAAAGGTATTTTCACAACCTCTTCACCTTGGCGATATTTAAGCTGAAAAAAAGTTACAGAAGGAGCTCAGGTGTTGGGAGGTGGACACATAGTTAAGGAAATTGTACTGTGAATTCATAGAAGATTCAGCAGGATGTGTCATGCTGACCACAGCGCCGTGTGGCTCATCAGCGTGCAAAGGCCTAGGAGAGAGTGAGTTGCCTTTCTGCTGAAGGCCGGAAGTGCTTTGCTGTGGTTAGAATTCCATTTCTTTAATTTCTTTATCTTTCCTATCTACCATTCTGATGTAGCAAACCACGTGGGAATTCTGTGGCTCATAGAGTTAACTAGCAAAGTTCTAGATACAGAGGCCCCAGATGGTTGCTGCTTACTGGCTTGCTCCACACTTCACCTGCTTTCTTAGAGAACCTACAACCACCAGCCCAGGGATGGCACCACCCACAACGTGCTGAGCCCTCTCCCGTCAATCACTAATTAAGAAAATGCTCTACAGACTGGCCCACAGCCCGATCTTATGGAGGCGTTTTCTCAGTCGAGGTTTCATCCTCTCAGATGACTGACTATGGTTTGTGTCGGGTTGACATAAATCTAGCCAGCACAGACTCCTATTTGTCTGTCTGTCTGTTAAAAGACACTTTTAGGAAATCTAAGCAGGCCTTGACCTGCCCCTGTTTCCCAAGTGCTGGAATTACAAGCTTGTGACACTATCCCCACATCTGACATATTGAGTCATATACATGTAATGCAAAACACCTTTAAAGAACAAAAGATTGGGGTGGGGAGGGCTGGAGAGATGGTGCTGTGGTTAAAAGCACTGGCTGCTCTTCCGGAGGACCCAGCATCCACAAAGTGGCTGCAACCACTTGTAACTCTGGTTCCAGATGAACCACTTCTGCCCTTAGGCACTGCATGCCTGTGGTACACAGACATATATTCAAAGAAAGCCAACAGAAAAGAATAAGCTAGATCTTTGTATTATCATAAAAAGGTCACCACAACATAGGATAAAAGAAGCAAGTCATTAAACAGGACAGAGAATAAGCCTGTAACCATACCTTATCTGCTCATGTGAGAATAGCGGGATAACAGTGATAGGAACCTGGAGCAAATGAGTGTGTACTGCTACACCTGCAGTACTGGCTCTTTGTAGGCCAGGATGGGGGCATTCTTGAGCCGGAAGTTCAAGGTTAGCCCAGGCAGTATAACACAACCCAAACTCAAAACAAAACCAACACAAAAGAAGTGGGGGGGAGGAAAAAAACAAAAAAGGTTAATAGCCCCCAAATAATACCTAAATATTTAAATTTTTCTACAGGCCTAGTAATACTGCTAGGCTTGTGTAAGGTGAATTAATTTGCTGATTCAGGGTAAGCTGAATTAGTTTGCAGTTTTCATTTGATTATGTGACTCAAAATCACCCCGTTTTTCTTCCTGACATAGAAAATTACAAAAGAAATGGATGACTTTCTACAAAAACTGAGGCAGAAGACCAAAATCGGAGTGGTAGGTGGGTCAGATTTTGAGAAGCTGCAAGAGCAACTGGGAAATGATGGTAAGTGCTAACTACACCTGGTCCACTATTAATACTGAAGATACCGATACCTGCCGCCAGGCGTCCCTGAAATAACAAGCCACCATCACCCATTAGCACACTTTCTGCCTTCTCTGGGAAAACATTTCCTTTGCCCTTATTTGGCCTTTACTTTGGTTCTGTGACAGACCCTTCCCTCAGTTGTACAGATAGACTCACCTGCATGCCTGTGTCTGCGCTTGCAGACCTCTTCTCCCTCAGTACTTGCTTGTCACTTCTCTGTCTCTTCAGCCCAGGCCCCACCTCCTTCTTGATGTCCCCCCACTCAGATAAGGAGATACCTCTGATCTCAGTACCCCTTCCCTGTTTCTCTGACCCAGTGTATTCCAGGTTCCCTAGCCATGAGAGGCACTAGGTTCCCGCAGCACCAGTCTCCACACACAGGACTGGCACGATAGAGAACCTCTGTGATAGGGTCTCAGTCCGTAGCCCAGGCTGGGCTCAAACTTCTCTACTGTCTCTACTTCCTGAGTGCTGGAGTAACAGGCATCAGCCACCACACCCAGCTGGAGTGTCTTCTGGCTTCTTTCCTGGAGATGGTGAAACAGAGGGTCTCTAAGATCTGGATGTCATATTTAGCAAGTATCCCCCCAAAATTCTGGTGCCCAACCCTGCTTGTAGAGCACTATCTTAAAAACTAAACTTAAGTCTTTGTTGCAGACTGTTATTTGTCTGTATTTTCCCAGAACTTCTGGGGTAGCTAGCCTGTGAGAAGCAGTGAGCAGAGAGATTGGTGAAGAGAGTTCTTCACTACCTCTTGTAGTGTGGAATGCTCTCTGTGAACCAGGCACTTGGCTAGCTGAGACAAGGGAGTCTCAGGTTTGAGGTCAGATGGGAGTACAGAGTGAAACCCTGTCTTCAGAAAACAGCCAAGGCTTAGCAGTTCACAGCACTGGCTGCTCCTATGGAGGCAATCTTAACTATCTATAATTCCAGTCCCATAAGGTGCACATACATACATAACCACTTACACACATAGAATACTTTTTTATTTTTCTTAAAAAACTGACATGAGTTTAAGACAGACAAGAACCTCACTGTTGTCCTAGAGTCAGGTTAGTACCAAGAACATATTGGGCAGGATAGTTCATTGTAGCAGGCCTAGGGCCATCTTTGGCCTCTCCACTAGGTGCCAGTAGAGTGCATACATGCACTCAGCCAGTTTAACAACCCAAGCTGTCCCCAGACATGGCCAGCTGTGTCCTGGGGATCACGTTGCCATGGTTGGGAACTCAGCATGTCTTAACTGAAAGTGCAAGTCTGTGGTCAGATCGGATCACTGGGAAGTGTGTCTCTGCATCTGCAGGACTCATGCCACTTCGTCTTCCTCAAAGGTGCTCTCTTTAGAAACACTAACAGCAACATTAAGAGGCATATTCAGCCCAAGAAATCCTGTCACAGAGGTGTTTGCCATTCCTGTCTCCAGTGCACTTAACAACATGCTCTGAGAAGTTTTATATCTTCAGAGAAGATACAGCAAGACTTAAAATACTCGTATACTAGAAGCTAGTTGAGAAGTCACCTTGCATCAGCTTCATCAAGTGTAGTGGACATACCTGTAATCTTAGCACTCTGGGATTTGCTGTGAGCTTGAGGTCATGCTGGACTACATAATGAGTTCAAGGCCAGCATGAGCTTCACGAGGGCCTGTCTCAGAAACAAATAAGCAGGCTGTAGCACGTGCCTTTAAACCCAGCACTTGGGAAGCTGTAGCAGGCAGATCTTTTGTTTTCAAGTCTAAATGAGTTTAAGAATCATCTTTTAAAATAGCTTTTTAAATTTTTATTTTTTATAAAAAAAATATTTTGGGGTTTAGGAGATTACTCAGTGGGTAAAGGCAATTAATGACACAAGTTCAGTACTCGGAACCCATATTGAAGGAAAGAACCAACCCCCACAAGTTGTCTTCTGACCTACCCTCACCCCACGCCATGGTAGATGCCAAATGCACACGTATACACAAAATAATATGTAAATGTGCTTGGTTTTTGTTTCTCTGTGTACCCAAGGCTGGCCTCCAACTCAGAAACTCATCTGCCTTTGCCTCTCTTGAGTGCTGGGATTAAAGGCGTGCCCCACCATAGCCTGGCCATAATATATAAATATTTTTTTTAAAAATGGAGCCTGGCAGTTGTGATCTGGAAAGCCTGAGCTGAGTCTGGCCATGTCCTTTCACTTGTTTCCTGGTGCTGATTCATGGCAGTTGGAAGCAGGATGGACCAGCGTCTTACTTCACAGGCTGGAGGCAGGGTCCATCTGCACCTCATCTATCATCCCTCAGGCTCACGGTCAAGGCTGCTGCTGCTGCTGCAGTCCCCAGCCTCATGACGAGAAGGGCTGGCACGGCCCACGGGTGCTTAGCCAGGTCTTTGGTGGTGGGTGTTGAGGAAGGAAGAGAAAGGCAGGTTTCTATTCAACACACCCTCAGTTTTATCTTGTTTTGGTTGTAGTGGTTGAGAAATACGATTATGTGTTTCCAGAGAATGGCTTGGTAGCGTACAAAGATGGGAAGCTATTGTGTAAACAGGTAAGTTTTTAAGTATGCAGCCCATTCTGGATCACTACTAATATGTCATAAGTAAGCCAACACTGCTGGGACAGCCAGTCATCCTAGGTACCTGGGCTAGAAAGTGAGTTCAAAACCAACCTGGGCAGCTTAGTGAGAGTCCACATTTATAAAGAATAAAGTAAAGGGAGCATGGAAGACCACATTGTGTGAGATAAGCATTGATTGCCTCTGGGCACATGCTGGGAGCTCAGGGCTGGAGGGAGGGAATCGTCACACTGTGTTCTTTGTTAAGTTTGAGTTTTGTCTATGCAGCTGTTGCTTGTTTGGGATAGTGACTGCATCTTTCTAATGGCCTTTTAAAGCTGCTTGAGTCCAGTGTTTCTCTTACAATAGCCAAAGCTAGAGCAGGCCACTTTCTGTACTTCATACTAAGAGCCACGCAGTGAGCTCGCTGGCCTTTCTGAGAAGCATGTGTAAGAGAGAAGGACCACAGATCCCGGAGTGCTGACACAGAAGCAGCCTCTGACTGAGGCACTGTGTTACCTGATGTTTCTCACCAGCAGAAAAGAGAAGGAGGTGAAAGGACAGCAGGGTGTGTCAGTGTCCCTGCTGGGTCAGCCCAAAGCTTCTGCAGTGTTAGCAGGATAGCTGCATGTGCCATGAAGCCATTTTAAAGTACTTCCTGTTATATCAAATAACTCATGCTTTGTTTGCCTAGAATATTCAGGGTCATCTGGGGGAGGATGTGATCCAAGACCTGATCAACTACTGTCTGAGCTACATTGCAAAAATTAAACTCCCTAAGAAAAGGTGGGTTCACTCTTAACAAAGAGGCTCTTCTAGAATGTGGAGCTCCTAGGTGGAGAGTGGTAGTGAAAGCTGTCAAGTGTACACACACATATACATTACATGCACAACATACATACACACACATGCGTAAAAAATACGTACACACATACACACATAATTTTTAAAAAGCATCAGAAGCTTACAGTCTGAAAGTCTAAAGCTAGATGTCATACAAGCCAAATGTGTTTTGGCCTGTAGTGCTTGAAGAAAGTCCATGTCATCAGGGCTGAAGGGTTGGCACGGCGAGGAAGGGTGCTTGCTGCACAAGCATGGAGAGCTGAGTTCGAATCCACCTTGAATAAGAAGTTAGCTTTGGTCACATGTACACCTACAGTCTAGGCACTGTGGAGGACAGAGACAGGACCACTGGAACTTGCTGGCCCTCCATCTAGCCAGGTTTGTGAGAAGACCTTGCCTCAAGGGGCATAAGCAGAGAGTGGCAGAACAGGACACCCCAGGACAAATGTCCTATGACCTACATACATGCCTATCCTACCTGCTCCTCACAAAATATATATATTTTTTATTATTTTAAGTCTAAAACTGAAGACATAATTTTTTTAAAAAGTATCTAGCCATCTTCCCTAGAATAACTGAAACAGTGTTGGTCTGCTTTATTTTCTGTGATCACGGCAGGCCTGAATGAGCAGTCTGCTTCTAAATAAGTCAAGTTTCCTGAGTCACTAATGAGGCTCCATGGACCATAATCTCAGAACCTATCAATGTCTTCTCTTCATGACATCAGTCTAGTTAAGGCTCACTGGCAAACCAGATGCCCCGGAAGCAGATGTGAGACTCTAGGGAGCAAGTGTCCTTGAGCTGGGCTCCTTTCCAGCCCTTTGTTACTGTCAGATGCTCCTAAGCAGGTGTGGCAGGAAACTGTGAGGCATGTGCAGTGATTATCTTAGAAACATGCCCTGTTTACCCAGAATATACAAAACATCATTTTAGCAAGTAGTCCACGTAAAACCTTATGACTAGTGAGACATGGTGCCTCAAGCTGTAACCCCAACACTTGGGAGGTAGAGGAAGGAGGACCAGGGCCTCCAGATCATCCATCATTAGCTACATGGCAAGTTCAAGGACAGCCTGGGTTACATAAGACCTTGTCTAAGAAGTAGGGTGTGGGGTATTCCTCCCCACCACTCTTGGGAGTCTACCTTTCATTTCCTTACTACATCTCCATTTGCGTTGCTCAAAAAGAAATAGGGCTGGTGTCTTAGTTTGGATTTCTATTGCTATGAAGAGACACCATGGCTGCAGCAACTCTATAAAGGAAAGCATTGATTGAGGCTGGGCTGCCTTATAGTTCAGAGGTTTGTTCCATTACCATCACGGTGCTGGAGGAGGAGCTGAGAGCTCTACATCTGGGTCCACAGGCAGCAGGAAGGGATGGAGACATTGGGCCTGGCTGGAGCTTTGAAACCTCAAACCCATCCCCTATGGCACACTTCCTCCAGCAAGGCCACACCTCCAGTAATGCCACTCCCTGGTGACCAAGCGTTCAAACACATGAGGCTGTGGGGTCATTTCTATTCTGCCAGGGCTGAGGAGATAGTGCAGTCAATAAAATGTTTTCTGTTCAAGACTGAGGACCTGAGTTTGGTCCCTGGCACCCTCAGACAAGCTGGATCTGGTAGTACCTGCTGATAGCCTGTGCTGAGGAGGCAGAAAACAGGTGACTCTCTATGACCTGCTGATCAGGTCCTGTAGCTGGATAGGTAAGGCCCAGATTCAATGAGAGACCTTGTCTTAAAAATAATGCGGTGATTGCCGGGCGGTGGTGGCGCACGCCTTTAATCCCAGCACTTGGGAGGCAGAGGCAGGCGGATTTCTGAGTTCGAGGCCAGCCTGGTCTACAGAGTGAGTTCCAGGACAGCCAGGGCTACACAGAGAAACCCTGTCTCGAAAAACCAAAAAAAAAAATAATAATGCGGTGAGCAACCCATGAAGACGCCCACAGTGGACCTCTGGCTTCCACTGTACAGTCACACACATTTATATGCATTACATATCTATACACACATTAAAGATCCAAGTGATAATTCCATTTCTTTTCCGTGCTAAGTCTCCATCCAGCTGAATTAGATGAGCCACATTTTAAGTCTATAATACTGTATGACTCAAAGCTTCCATGATGCATAGCCCATGAGAAAGCTGGGTCACATACTCATGCTGTCTAGAATGTAATGCTACCCAAGTAAATAAGGTGTTTTTGTATTTGGGGGCACCCCTTGTCCTATTCTCCTCCCCAGGGGAACTTTCATTGAATTCCGAAATGGCATGTTGAATGTGTCCCCCATTGGAAGAAGCTGCACCCAAGAAGAACGAATTGAATTCTATGAACTGGATAAAGTAAGTTCTCAGATGTATGTGGGGAACATGGCCAACTTTGAGAAACCATATAGCCCATGGCCAATCTTTAAAGTGCTTCTGCTCTGCCATGCAGTGGACAATTGCTGTCTTTTTGTTTCTCTCAGAAAGAACATATACGACAAAAATTCGTAGCCGACCTGAGGAAGGAATTTGCAGGGAAAGGCCTCACATTCTCCATAGGTATGGTGCATACCCCACCAGGCTTTGGTCCCTGTGCTCCTAGAGCACGTCAGGGCTGCTGAAATGCTTAGGGTTATGGTGGGTAGGATGGTTACTACTAGGGAAACTAAGGTTCTCTTATAGGGTTCTTAGTCTCACTAATAAAAGACGTTAGAAAAAGACTCATGAACAAGAAAAGGATTCATGAACAATTTTATTAGTTTAAGAGAAAAACAATACAGGTTACGTGAAAATCCCAGTAGCCACCAGGAGGTGGCTACTAAGAAAGGGAAGAGCACCCCAGAGTGGGAGTGGCTGGTAAGCTGGGGGTCCCACATGCATCCAGCCAGGCAGGGTGTGGTCTTTTATAGCCCCTCCCTCTGTTTAGATGGGCTTTGTTTTGACTGGGCTTTGTTCACAAGGTGATTTTTTTTTCATGCCAGAATAAGGAAGAGCTTCCAGGCTTCCTCTGCAAACTGGCTTCCTTCAATTGTTAATCTCTCTTTTTTAAAATTGTATTTATTCTATGAGTGTTTTGCCTACATGTATGTGTGAGGACCATGTACATGCCCAGTGTCCAAGGGGGCAGAAGAGGATGTGGGACGCCCCAGAACCACTGTAACCACTGTGTGGGTGACTGTCTGAGCCCTGATCCTCTACAAGAGCAGCCTGTGGACTGCAGACAAGCAGCTACAGCAAGGCATCCCTAAACTACAGCAGGGCATCCCTAAACTGCAGCAGGGCATCCCTAAACTGCAGCAGAGCATCCCTAAACTGCAGCAGGCAGCCCTAAACTGCAGCAGGGCATCCCTAAACTGCAGCAGGCATCCCTAAACTGCAGCAGGGCATCCCTAAACTGCAGCAGGCATCCCTAAACTGCAGCAAGGCATCCCTAAACTGCAGCAGGGCATCCCTAAACTACAGCAGGGCATCCCTAAACTGCAGCAGGCAGCCCTAAACTGCAGCAGGCAGCCCTAAACTGCAGCAGGGCAGCCCTAAACTGCAGCAGGCATCCCTAAACTGCAGCAGGGCAGCCCTAAACTGCAGCAGGGTATCCCTAAACTGCAGCAGGGCATCCCTAAACTACAGCAGAGCATCCCTAAAGTGCAGCAGGGCAGCCCTAAACTGTAGCAGGGCAGCCCTAAACTGCAGCAAGGCATCCCTAAACTGCAGCAGGGCATCCCTAAAGTGCAGCAGGGCATCCCTAAACTACAGCAGAGCATCCCTAAAGTGCAGCGGGCATCCCTAAACTGCAGCAGGCATCTCTAAACTGCAGCAGGCATCCCTAAACTGCAGCAAGGCATCCCTAAACTGCAGCAAGGCATCCCTAAACTGCAGCAGGGCATCCTACACTGCAGCAGGGCATTCCTACACTGCAGCAGGCATCCCTAAAGAGCAGCGGGCATCCTTAAACTGAAGCAGGCATCTCTAAACTGCAGCAGACATCCCTAAACTACAGCAGAGCATCCCTAAACTGCAGCAGGGCATCCCTAAACTGCAGCAGGGCATCCCTAAACTGCAGCAGGGCATCCCTAAACTACAGCAGAGCATCCCTAAAGTGCAGCAGGGCAGCCCTAAACTACAGCAGGGCATCCCTAAACTGCAGCAGGCATCCCTAAAGTGCAGCAGGGCGTCCCTAAAGTGCAGCAGGGAATCCCTAAACTGGAAGTGCTTTCTATGCTGTTGGGTCTGGTTCTGCATCTGCAGCCCTCTGCTCTTATCTCCTGCACAGAAGAGCTGTGTCTTGGTGTGATCAGTAAAGCTTCACACTTGTAGTGGAAGAGAAGCCTGGCTGAACTCCAGAGGAGAGGGACGGAGCCTCTCAGATGGAGACTAAGGTGTCTTGAAATCCTGCAGGAAATCCATCAAGGAACCACAGAAGTTAGTGGGTGACTTTGAAAGAGAAGAATCAGACTCAGAAAGGAGCAGACAGACAGCTGTCCAGGCTCACAGAGCCTGTGTTGACTGCCCCCTGACCCAGTGCTGGCTCTGGTCAGAGTTGTGTCTGAAGCCTGCCCCTGCCTTATCACTTGATAGCATATGCCTTTTACGTTTTATGATTCTATGTTTGGTTTGTTGTGGGGAGCACACAGCCACAGCACATGTGTGGAGGTCAGAGGACAGCTCTGAGGAGTCAGTTCTCTCCTTCCATCATGTGGGTCCCAGGGTTCAGGTCGTCAGACTTGGCAGCAGTCACCTTTACTCACTGAGCCATCTCATGTATCCTTACCTGTTAAAAGCTTCAAACATGTTCCTTTCTCCTGGTAATACTATAGCCTTGCCTTAAAGCCCTCTCTGGCTTTGCTAGCTTTAACACAAGAGTGCACCCTGCAGGAAGCTGTCCTTGCAAAGGAACCACATGTCATACACAACCAAGGAGATTTTCAATTATTCCTGAACTATGAGTGAATGTTTTTCTGATAGCTTTGAGATTTTTTTTTTTTTTTTTTTTTAGGGTTTTTGTTTGTTTGGGTGTTTTTTGTTTGTTCTTTTGTTTTTTGGTTTGGGGTTTTTTTGTTTGATTTTTTTTTTTTTTTTTTTTTTTTGGTTTTTTGTTTGCTTGCTTGTTTGTTTGTTTGTTGCTATGAAAAGTGCCCACACAGCAACTAAAGAGCTTGCTTAGCAGTTAAGAGTATACTGGCTGCTCTTCCAGAGGACCTATGTTCAATTCCCAGGGTCAACATGACAGCCCACATCATCTGTAACTCCAGTTCCAGGGTTTCTACCGACAAAGCTTCCTCGACACCAGACATGCATTGGTACACAGACATACATGCAGGCAAACCACCCATGCACATGAATGGGAGAGAGAGAGAGAGACAGAGAGAGAGAGAGACAGACAGACAGACAGGGGGGGGGGGGGAGAAAGGAAAGGAAATAGGGGGTAACTACCTATAAATTGTCTTGCATACGACAGACCTGTTGCCTACAGGATGAACTCATTCAGCCTGCTTTTTACATTTTCCTCTGATAGTGGTTTGGTTTAGTTAGGTTTGCTTTTTTTGTTTTGTTTTGTTTTGTTTTGTTTTTGTTTTTAAAAAGGTTTTCACTGTGTAGCCCAGGCTTGCCTGGAATTCACATGAAGTCCAGACTGACCTTGAACTCATCATAATCCTCCTGTTTCAGCTTTGTGAATGCTGTGATGTTAGGTATGAACTACTATGCCTGACTCAGGGTATTAAAGTGTTAGACAGGCCCGCTGGGTTAAGGGAAGCCATTATGAGGTTTTACGCAAGCCTCTTCCTTGGGAAAGCATCAGAGAGATGTTGCTTTTAGACTCAGGGGGGTAATTCTGGGAAAGCAGCACAGACCTGTCCAGGAAGTGGCAGTAAGTGGGGAACAAGGACATAAAAAAGAAAAGCAAGCTGCACTATTTTCCAAAAGGTGTTAGTCTCCCTCCCCTCGCCTGAAGCTGTGCTGGGGTCAGTGCTCAAGAGCCCTGGGCATGCTAGGCTAGCCCTCCACCATTGAGCTACACCGCCAGCCCTGCTGAGCCTCGTCTCCTCTCCATTCTGCAGGGGGCCAAATCAGCTTCGATGTCTTTCCTGAAGGATGGGACAAGAGGTATTGCCTGAGACACCTGGAACATGACGGCTATAAGACCATTTATTTCTTCGGAGACAAGACCATGCCAGTAAGTAGGAAGGCCTTCTGTGCTGTTTTGCCATCTTACGCCCTGATGGCCCCTCTAGCCTCCCTCCCCTGCAGATGATTGTCAGCGCCTTTTGAATTAAGTACCTGCACCACTGTTGCTTTATGATCCTGCTCTACCCTCCCTCCTGCATCCATAGTAAATCACACACCAGGGTCACAAACATGAGAAGATGGGGAGTCACCTGAGTCTGATGCACACTGTTGGTCGGGGACAACTGAAGTGAGCAGCTGCCTAGAGTGTCACTAGGGAGTGCTGCAGACCGGCAGGGAGAGCTTGCAGAAAGCCCGGTCAGCATAGATGAGGTCTGAGCTGGAGACTAAGCGGGGCCCTGAAGGAAAGGCCAGAGCCAGAGAGGGGTCCAGTGAAGCCGATTCAGCAGCACTGTAAGGCTCTCCCTACTCAAGTACGTACTTACTACCACCAGCCAAGACGTAAGGTGGACTTCAGTACCAGGTACTCACTGCCTGGGCTTGGGCTTGGCTCTCTGGTTGTCTTTGTTAGCTTCTCACCTTGGACTGCCCATGTTACCTTGTTGTAGGATCCTGGTTCAGTCATGGTGGCATTCTGAACCCAGTAGGGCATCCATCATAAATGCTCCAGCTATGGAGCTCTGGTCCCTTTGATGGCTGCTGACCCTGTCAGGATCAGCCCTATCCAAGGTCAGCCTCCAGCAGGGTCCTGGTGACAGTGGATTATATTACTTAGTGTGACATCCTCCAGATTCATCCTTACAACAATAAGAATTTCCTTTCTTAAGGCTAGATAATCCTGCACTGTATGGGTACGCAGTTTACTTAGTCCATCTGTTGGCAGACTTGTAAATTCTATTCTCTCAGTCACTGTAAGTAATGCCTTTGTGAATGTGAGCCCATGGCTCATTGTGTTTGGTTGTTTATCTGTGAGCTGACATGGCAAACCCCCTTGGAAAACATAGCAAGCAGCCTCTGGACATTGTCTTGGGCAACAGAAGGCAAATAAACAAGCAGGCCTGGACCAGGCAAAAACACTGCCCTGCTCAGCAAGGAGACCACAGCAGAAGGCAGCCTGTGGCTGGGCAGTGGTGCTCTCAGTCCCAGCACTTGGGAGGCAGAGGCAGGCAGGGCTCTGTTTAAGGCCAGCTTGGTCCACACAGTGAGTGCCAGGTCAACCAGGCTATACAGAGAGACCCTGTTTCAAAATCAAAACAAAAACCAAAACAGCCAGCCTGCTGCTGAGTTCTCTCAGACTGCTGCCCACTCTGTAGTCCCTGCCCTGCCTTCTCTCTTCCTGTCTGCTCTGATCCTGTCACTGGGCCATCTCAGTGTCATTAAAGTCACATGACAGAGGCCTGTGTCAGTAATCCCAGCCCTAGGGAGGCTGAAGCAGAGGTCTTAAATTTGAGGCCAGCCTGGCTCTGTAGCCTCACTTCGTCAAGATGCTGCTGCTAGAATAAGCTCAAAGCTGGGGAGATGGTTTATGGTCACATAGGTGCCACACAATCTCAACCTTTTCAGATCTCCAGCACCCATGTAAAAAGCCTGGCATAGTGGTGTTTATAATCCCAGCACTGGGGAGGCAGAGACAAGTAGATCCTAGGATTCTCTGGCCAGCTAATCTAGCTGCTTCAGTGAAAGACCCTATCTCAATAAGATGGAGACCAACTGAGAAAAGCACCCAGTCAACCTCTGCCTATACAGGCATAAACACATATACCACACAATTGAATAACTCAGTTCCGTTCCCCTCTCTTACTGGCCACACTTCAAGTGCTTAGTTGTCCTATGTGGCCGGTGGCCATGGGCAGACTGAGCAGCCATGTTCATTGTCACAGGGTATAAGCAGCCCCACTGCAGGCTGCCTACCCACCAACACTCCTGTGACTTGCAGAAGAAATGTTAGCACAAAGACAAATTGATAGCTAGGAGATACTGTCATTTACTGTGCTTTTCACTAGAAAAATAAGCCTTAGACAGATCTTCACAAAGGCGGCCTGATGACTTTCGTGAGCATAATTACCTTTTCTGAGTTCGATTGCAGTTCACAAGAAGGTTAGACAACTTGCTCATAGCAACTAAAATGTCATCCTTTTCTTGGAAACCATGGGAAGGTTAACTGAAGAAACCTCGCTAAGCTAAGACTGTCAGGGTTGCAGCGGCCATGGTCCAGGACAGAGCCATAGCCTACTGCTTCTGTTGTGCTTCTCTGCAGGGTGGTAATGACCATGAGATCTTCACAGACCCCAGAACTGTGGGCTACACAGTGACGGCACCCGAAGACACAAGCAGGATCTGTGACGAGCTCTTCCCATAACACCAGACAACAACACTGAAAGGTCACTAAGGGTCAGAGGTCACTTAGGGTCAGAGTGGAAGTCCCTCCACACATGTGCATGGCCCCAGACTCCAGCCAAGCTGTTCTTAATGGGTCCAATCACACGGGGCTGGAGGTCAGCTCACTGGGCTTGCCAATAGGCCACACCTTCATCCAGAACCAGCAGCAGCCGCAGGAGAAAGAATTTATCAGAAATGGCTGTGGCTGGGTATGGTGGCTTGTGTGTGTAATCTGTGCTCAGGAAGCTGAGGCAGGAGCATTGCCACAAGTTTGAAGCTAGCCTGAGGTACAGAATGAGACCATGTCTCAAACAAAACAAAAAGATGGTGGCTTTGGGTTGGGGTATAGCCTGTAGGATACTTGCCTAGCATGGATCCCAGCGTACAACCTTGGGACTTCTGAGACAGAAGTAACGTCTACCAGTCCCTTCTCCCCACCCATGGTCTAAGAGCTGCCTGATAGGATACATGCTGCTCTTTGAAAGTTTCCCATCATATGATATAGGGAAAAACAAAGATGTACCTGGGTCCCTTATCCTTTGGGGAACTTAAGGTGTTGGTTCTGGTGGTTGGGGCGGGTTTGGGGCAGGGGGATTCTATTTTGAAACATGGTCTCACTATGTAGCTGTGGCTGCCCCAGAATCTGCTGTGGACCTTGAGTTCAGGGTCTTCCTGCCTCTGCCTTACAAACACAGATTACATGCAGCAACACCAGCTAAGGTTTAATGGAAACCTACAACTGTCAGTGTTCAGACCCATATCTTACCACCAAACAGGGGCATCCAATGATGAAAAAAGAGTCAAGCCATCCAGAGTTACCCTCCTGGGATAGAACTGAAGATTTCTGTGACATGCTCCCAGTCTGCAGTCTGTGGTGGAGGCTGGGGCATGAAGCCACTGTTCTGCCAAAGGGTTAATGTTTGTTTTCAAGCCAGCTTCCTGTCTGTAAGCCACAGACCACAGTGTGGGCTGCCTGAGAGATGACTGGCCAAGTGACAACTGATCCCACAGTTTGTACCTCCATTGGCCTGGCCATCTCTATTTGCTACATCTTAAAGCCAGACTGCTCTCCTGTCACCAGCAGGAGGGGAGGACAGAGGACCCAGCAAAGCAGAGCCTCATCTGCGGTCCTCTCTAACCCCCAAGCTGACCGACCCAGGTAACAGACCCAGTCCTGAGGCATCAGAGACAGCTTGGTGACCACAGCAGCAGGAGCGTGCTCTCTAGCCTCTTCTTGGAGGGTGCACATGCCTCCTCCAGAACCTCAGGGACAGCCTTCCAAGAACACTTCCCAGGCAGCTTTCCAGTGCCTCGTAAACGGTTCTGCAGCCTGCCTCCTCCTCAGGAGCCTCGCTGCCCACCCTTTCCTGCCTCCAAACACCATGTGTTTCCACTGCCCTACCCTTGGCTGCCTACACTGGCACCTGCTGCTGGCCCCTTCACCTCTGTCCACCCCACAGGACAGTGCCAGGACCTCACCCTGTGGCATCCTTGGATTTTATGAAACACTGAAGGGACAGCACCGTTCCTCACTTCCCAGTCTGATCACTTTAACCCTCATGTCAAATGGGTATCTACCCCAGGTTTGCAGAGAGCTTGGGTTCTCAGAGCATCTTTCCCGCTCCACTCTAGTGATGTTGGAGCCCCTAGCTGTCCTGGCTGTAGCAGTTTGCAGCCAGCCCAGAGGCTGTGTTCTACCTGCAGGTCCGGTGCCTCCCACTGTGCCAGGTGGACTCCAGGCCTTGCCAGTTCCTACAGTGGCTGTCCCAGACCCTCCTCCCCCACTGTCTTCAACTCTCCCACCTAATAAAGGGACTCTGCTCTCCAGGCATTGCATGATCGTGGCTGTCATACATGTGTGGCCTTGCTGGTGGGACAGGTGTGGCTGCCCAGGTCCACAGGCTACTTCTGCTGGACAGCTGTAGCTCAAGGCAAGCTCTGGCCTCTGTCAAGAGTACAGTACTACCAAGTAGGGATTGCAAAGGACTTGAAAAAAAAAAAAACCAGAAGGTTGGGTAAAGACTGTATCACAGAAAGCAAGCAGAGGTTGTACCTAAGCATCCCGGGGCTGATGGAGAGGGTATCGTCAGTGCTGCACTAGCTGCCCATCCAGGACTCAAGATCACCAACTTTTAGGAAGCCCCAAGAAAGCCTAACAGGAAACGTAACAAAATGTTTGGTCCCCATGTAGAGGCTCTGTGTGGGCGAAGGTGTCCCCAACCATGTTGGTGGGAAGACAGAGGTGTTGAGGAGCAAAGTCATTATGTTATCTCCTAGGCCATCGGGGCGTGACAGCACTGAGTCACTTTCCTCCTCCTTCCCCGAGGCTGGGCACACCTACCATCACACTAGTCAACTTGGAGAAACCCAGGGCTGACTTAATGGAATCATCTCGTTTGGCCTTTCCCTGAACAGGCCTGATGGGGTGATTATTTTCCCAACCACTGGGAGAATCACAGATGCATCAAAAGCCCCATCCCTTGGTAAAGCCACCCCACCCTGGGCTGTCATTACCCTATCAGCAACCTGCCAGTCCTCTGCCAAGACAGCTGTTCTGAGCCACAGACTCAGAATGAGGGGCAGCCTCCTCTCATTCCCCCACATGGTCCCTGGAGAGCCTCAAGGCCCTCTTCAAACATCTGCAACAGGAACCCCAAAGACCCTTCTCACATTACCTACATCCAAGCACCACCACAGGGCATCTGCCTACAATCCGCATTAACAAACTCTTCCAGGGCCCAGTCTTCCTGTGTTGGAGAGTAAAGGGACCTCATCAGTTATAAGCACACGGCAGAGCATGTCTGCCATGTGCTTGGCAGGCACCCTGACCTCCCAGAACCCCTCCACGTTCACACAGGCGTATCTGTGACACAGCCTTTACAGTCACCTCATCTTGCACAAAACAAACTTTATTGAGAAAGAGTTGGCTTATGGGCTCAAACATCTAGATTTGGGAGTTTATTCTCTTTCCTGTTCAGTCTCCAGCACTGGGTGCTGGGGTCCTTCCTCATCTATAAATTGACACTCTGAACAAAGTGGGGCTTTTCCAACACCTTGCATTTCCGGAATAAGTCTACAGGCTGAAGTGATCTGACCATACAAGAAAAGCCCTTAACAAAGGGTTCTGTGGGGCAGAAGAATCCAGAGGCCATCCCGCCAGCAGAACTGGGCTGCTGGCTCAGTGGGGGGCAGGGCTCACAAGCGAGTCAACCGTGTGCCACACAAAGTCTAACCATACCACAGTGAAAGCAAAGCTGTATTGATCATTAGGAACTACGGGATGACAGAATGTTCAATCTCAGGGGGCCTTCCTAGGTTGCGGCAAATGTGGGTTTGGACTTCTGTTCCTTGGCCCCCAAGAGAGCCTCTGGGCAGTAAGCCAAGCCTGGTGTGGGGGAAAGGCCACCTTTGACTAAGTAGGGAGAAAAAAATGCCCATCAGTGCTCAACAACAAAGATGGTCACACTGGGTGGAGGTGGGGAGCCAGCTGCACCAGACCCTAACAGGTGTATCCACATATTTTTTGTGTTCCCATGTATGTGGAAACCAGGAGACAACCTGGTTTTGTTCGTTTCTTAGGTGCTAGAAGAAAAGAATAGGTTCTCTGGCTCAGCCTCTCCAGTTCTGGTACTACCTAAGTGTGCACCGCCACACCTAGCTTTCTCTGGGGATCGAACTCATTCTTCAAACACTTTACCAACCGAGCTGTGTCACTGACCCCTATGTCTGAAAGCCACAGCCTTTGACCTTTAGGTTGGGTACAGCCCTCAGTCCAGTTGCCACTGTAGAACCGGCATCCCTGTTCTGACAAGTGAGTTCTCAACTACTACTATTTTTGAATCACACTAAAGCCAACCACCAAAAAGTCTAGGGGTCAGTTCATTTGAAACACCGACCTCCAGTGTTACAAGCAAACAGAGGGCTCTGTGGGAGTCTGAGCTACTAAAAAAGAAGTCAGCAGGGAACGAAGGCACACCTGTGACCCCAGCAAGTAGGAAGCCAAGGCATGAAAGGTTCTAAGAGTTTGGGGCTAGCCTGGGCTATGCAGCGGGAGCCTGTCTTACACACACACACACACACACACACACACACACACACACACACACACCCAACCCCACACACACCCAAAAAAGAAACAAAGCAGACAGAAGCTTCATTGTAGCTCTGTGCTGTTGGCATTTTCGGGGCTCTGGGCTCCCCAAGCACTGGGGAAGGAGAAAAAAGATCCTTAGGCATTTATTAGGCCTGTCTTAAAGAATATACCTTTGATTTCCAATCAGAGCTAGTATTTCTCCTTCAATTCCTAACCTTACAAGGCCATCAAAAAGCAAGCTGCCTATCTTCCGTGGGTCAGTGTTAACACCCTAGGGTTTATGCTAGCAGTGGAATGGAGACTCCTGCACACGCTGGGCTAAGTACAGCACTCATTACCACTGAGCTCTATCCCCAGCCCTTGTTTTGAGACATTGATTGTAGCCTAGGCTGGCCTAGAATGTGGTTTCAGCCTGCCAAGTGCAGAGATTACAGGCATGCACCACTAGCCTGGATTCTGTTTTTAAATAAAGTACTATCCTCCTCTAGAGCCTTACTGCACAGGCCTCTTCCCCACCCCCACAGCCACCTTCAGCACTACTTTAATGACAGGCTTCAGGCCACATGGAGGCTGCCTTATCCCTAGCAGCAAGTGGGAAAGACCAGCCTTCTCCAGAGTGGGGTCAGTGCCCAGCCCCAGGCTACTGTGCGAGGGCAGAGCTCCTAAGGGTTAGAGTCTTTTCCAGAAAGTAGAGACACACCTGCTACAAAGGCACCAAGAGGCAAAGTCCCCTGGAAAGCTCCCCACATACATAAGCCAGTTCCCCCAACCAGCCAGGTTGAAGCTGAACTGACCTGGCCGCAAGTTAGGGCATTGGGTCATGGAAAGTCTCATAGGGCTGGTGACATTCCTCAGTGGGCCAAATAGATCTGAGGGTTTGTGTGTCTAGTTCCAGGAATGTCCAGATGGGCTTGATCTGAAGGGGGCATTTGGGAAAATAGCATGTTTGGCCTACCCAGGTGCCTTGGGCTGGGACTGCACCCTCTCCACTCAGCCTCCGCAGGTGCCTCTCCTTTTCAAATGCTTTTAATGCTTTTCAGACAGTGAGAGCTTGTTGCAATGGCTGGAGGCTGCGCTGGTGGCCGAGAGCACCCCTTGCCTGCCCGCAACTTCTTCCCTCCAGGAAATGCTTGAAAGGGGCCATGCCCGCCTTGAGGCCCCCATCTTGTGTGGTAGAATGTTATATCCAGGGTGGCCCTGCTCTCCTTCCCCCAAAGTCTCCCTCAAGCCCAGGAGAAGGGTTCTTGCAGGTCCCTAGTTGCTGATGACGTGCCCGGACCAGGTCTCGTGCTTGGTCCCTGGTGCCAGGTGGGTGATGACCACCTCTACAGCCTGCAGTTTCTCATTCTTGGGCGGGATAGAGCACATCTTATAGGTGACCTCATCGCCTTCCACCGGAACATACTCCCCTTCCACACTGCAGGAGAGAAAAGAGTGGTTGTCAGGGCTGAGGAGATGGCTCAGGCCAGAAAGTTCCTACCTTGCACGCACAAAGACCTGAGTTCGGATCCCCAGCATCCATGTAAAGCAGCCAGGTGTGGTGGAGTATACTGCCCAGGGCTTGAGAGTCAGGAGGATCTGCAGTGCTGGCTGGCCAGCTGGCCTAACAGATTAGTTAGTTCATGTTCGGTGAGAGACCCTGTCTCAACAAATAAGGTGGAGATTGCACTGGAGTCATGGCGTGTGCTCCTGCAGAAGACCTGGATTCAGTTCCCAGCACCCACGTGGCAGCTCACAAACCACCTATAATTCCTGTTCCAGAGCATCCAAGCCCCTCTTTCTGGCCTCCACAGACAGCAGGCGTGCATGAGGTGCTTATATGAAGGCATACAGGCAAATACTCATCATATTTGAAGAAAATAACTAAAGGTGGACAATGATAGATGACACCCAACATCAACACACACAAACACACTCAGAGCAGTCACAGCACATAGAAAACCAGCCCCACAGACCCCACAGTGGGACACCAGAACAGACTCCATCTTCCTAGTTACTCAAGAGCCCTTCTAGAAACAAGCACCTCCCTGCCCTTCTACCAGCTTGTGTCATGGCCCCAGTGGTTCCTCTCTGGGGCTGAAAGACATCCCAGCCACCTTGGATATCCATGGTTGGAAAAGCCAGAGACTTGGAGACCAGCTTTCCTCGGCTGTCTCTACACACTGCCCTTGGTCCTGGGGCTTCCTCTCAGAAGCAGCCTATGTCTTTGACCTCTACTTTTCCACCCAGTGAGCCTTCAAGAAAGTGCCTGGTAAGCCAAGCCTAGTGGCATAGGCTTATAATCCCAGCTAATTGGGAAACTAAGACAGGAGGACTGCAAGTTGAAGGTCTACCTAGCCTACAGAGTGATGAAGACTAGTGTGGGCAAATGTGGCCACTTCATTGAGATCCCATCTCAAAGAGTACAAAGGAGGAGAGGGGTGGGGGTGGGGAGTGGATCATGTCTCACAATAAGCATCCTGATGATCCTGAGCAGCAGGGCCAGCCAGCATTCCCTGGACCTGCCTTGCTGTGATCTCAGAGCACTCACATTCCCTCTCTGATGTGGACCGGGAAGCTTCCAATAGCCTAGTTTCAACAATGGACCCGACAGCTCACAGCATCTCCATCACACACACAGACACACACACACGCCCTGTGCACACCCTTGCCTCGCCCTGTGCTTCCTCCGTAATTACTTTTCGTGTTGTACTATGTGTGTTTGCAGAACACTGGAACCCTTCCTGGAAAGAGGCTGTCTGGACATTTATATACCTATGCATGCACTCATTCATACACATGTAAAATGCATCTCAGCTCTGTGCTAGGTAGGGGGATTTGATTTTGGTTTATTCTTTGAGACAAGAGTCTTATTACTATGTAGCCCTTGCTGGCCTGAAATTCAATGTGTGAACCAGGCTGGCCTCAAACTTTCAGCAACCCTCCTACCTCTGCCTTCTATGTGCCGGGATTAAGATGCATACACCACCATATGCAGCCTTTTAAACATACCTGCCATGTTTAAACGTGCAGGGCCTTTTAAACAGACCTGGTATATAAGCATGCTGAGGTGGCAAAGGAGAGTGGGCTAGAACTTCCATCTCAGCAGAGGGGTACAACACCACCCTTTTTTCCAACTGTGGTTTCAGACTTGATTGGGAAAACTGCCTGTCCCTGGCCGAATGAGACTGGACACATGGCCAGGGTGTCAATCACTGGTAGGAGGCTTGTCTAGCATGCACCCTAAGCTTCAGACTCAGTCCCCAAAATGAAGTCAGGGTGGGCTGGGTACTTGGGCCACAGAAGGAGGTCTGGTAAAGGTTCTAATTGGGGTTCCTAGGAAAACCCAAAAGCTGCTAAGGACCCAGGGAGGGGGCTGCTGGGGCCCTTGTGCCTCTTCCCACCCCTGGGCACCCACCCCAACTCCCTGGCACCCCCCACCCCCCGGCACATACACACCCCGGCACCCCTGCCACCAGACTCCTGCAGGCTTTCAGACAGGAAGGAAGAGCCTCAGTGAGCAAGTGGCAGGAGAAAGGGCCCAGCCCTGCGCTTCCTTCCTGCAGCAAAAGAAACAGACAGCCCCCAGCCTCACCAGGCCCATCCTCTGAGGTGGCCAACACATACCCCGATCCCAGGGACATCAGATCTACTTAAACATGCCAGGCACAACTGTCCTCACCTTGTTCCTACCATCTGTGGTGGACATACACCCAAGACCTCGCTCAATTCCTAGACATGCCCAGTCTCTGTCACACATGGGGCTGCTGCCCAGCCCCCCATAGACAACCCCGCCCAGCACTTTCCATTACACTGTCCCATGTAGCATAGGGCCACAACAGCACCCCTCTGCTCCCACCCCCAACCTCCCCAAACCTCCAGACATGCAGCCGTGAACTCACTCAGAGATGTGCAGGAAGATGTCAGGACCACCATCTGCTGGGGTAATGAAGCCGTGGCCCTTAGACCGGCAGAAGCACTTACAGACTCCTTTGTAGACGGGGCCCTGCGAAGCCCGCACTGTCCTGATAGGGAAATGCAAGGGGACACCCATCAGTCCTCTATAAAAGCCACCCACTCCCCTGGAGCTACCCTCCTAGCTGTGCCCAGGAAGACCTGGCAGGGGGCCACCATGTACAGTCACACACACAGGCTTTGTGTTTAACCCTGGGAGCCAATCACGCAGGAGAAATGACCAGACAACTGTGGCACATTTTTCCCAGGCCCGGTTTGTTCACCTGGAAACTGGGAGCTGAGCTAACATAGTTGGGAGTGTCCCTTCAGAAACTGTTAGCAACACCTCTTGGCCCTAAATTCTCTCAGGGCCTTCTCTACCAGCCAGTGGCTACCCTGATACTGTCATTGTCCTGCCTCTTGTCCCATCCCCCCCATCCTAACTGCCCCCCCACACACACACACACACAAGAACTCACAGGAAAAGGCTTCTTTGACTAAAGTCCAAAAACTTAACACTCCAGTTGGGGGCCAGTTCCCCCCCCCCCCGAGCCCCCGACTTTAAAGGCACCCTCCTGTTTTCTCACTAGTACTTCTAGGAGATACACAAGTAAGTAGATCCTGCTAGATCTGGTAGTAGCCCTATTTTGGGAACTGTGCTTGGCCAGCCTGAGACTTACGCTGAGAAGGTCCTTGTCCGGCGGGTAGGCAGAGGGCTAGGGACCACATTGCCCCGCAGTGGGGATGGAGAGCGATCCCGGGTGCGAGGAGTATCCAGTAACCCTACAGAAGTCTGATGCGTGGGGGGCTGCGGCGGCGGCGGGGGAGGCTCAGATGACATGGCTGACCTACAGAGAGAAGGGAGTTCTCAGGGTCCTGCCTCAAATTAGAGGCACAGCCTGAGGCTCCTGGAGGCTCACTCCAGGTCACCTTTTCTATAGTCACACCTTGGCTCAGGTGTCTGCTCAGGTGCCAGCACTGGACTCCCATGGCACCTACCAGCCTCCCTCCATCTCCACTGTGAAAGAATGCTGGGGTGATGGGCCAGTCAGTAAACTACTTGTCACACAAGCAGAAGAACCTGTGTTTGATCCCCAAGATCCATGTCCAATAGAAAAGCCTGGTGTGGGGCTGGAGACAGGACGGCTCGGCTGTTAAGAGTGCTCACTGCTCCTGAAGAGAACCTGAGTTCAGTTCCCAGAATCCATATCAGGCAGTTCACACCACCTGCAATTCCAGCTACAGGGCATCTGATGCCCTCTTCTGGCTTGCACCGTACTCACGTGCACAAACCCACACAGACCACATATGTGCAGAGTTAAACACGAATAAAAATAAAACTATTTTTGTTTTGTTTTTGGAGATAAGGTTTCTCTGTATAGCCCTGGCTGTCCTAGAACTCACTCTGTAGACCAGGCTGACCTCAAACTCCAAGATCCACCTGCCTTGGCCTCCCAAGTGCTGGGATTAAAAGTGTTCACCACCATGGTCCAGCTAATAAATCTTTTTTTTTTTTTTTTTTTTTTTTTTTTAGGCTAAGATGGTGGTATGCACTTGTAATCCCAGCGCTAGGAAGGTTAGAGGCAGGTGGCTTCTCTAGAGTTGGTTGGCCAGCCAGCCTAGCCTACTAGTCAGGGAACCCCAGGTCCCAGTGAGAGACCCTGACTCAAAATAAATAAACCAGGGACAGCAACAAACAGCTGGGGCTATTCTGTGGCCTCACGTGCTCAAGTATACAAACACACACACAAACACACACACACTCATATATATAAATGCCAGGTAACTCCCTACACTAGCACCTCTGTGTCCCTAAAACAGACTTTGGCATGCTTAGGACATCAGTAAATACTGTGAGAGGGTGGTGCCTCAGCCAGGACTTCAGTGCTAGGAGCACAGATCAACGCCCCCTTATTCTGGGTCACAGCCCAGAATAGGTTCTCTGGGGGGCTGACCTGAGCTCAGTGCCAGGTGGGTCATCACTAAAGGTCCCCAGGAGAGAAGCACTCCCTGCAGACTCACACCTAGTCCCAGGCACCACTCCCTGCTGTGAGGGACACTTTTCTCAGTGACCCTTCAGAGGCAAGAATTCAGGCAGACAAAGATGGTGGCTCTTACAGGCCATGCCAGCGCTCAGGAGTGGGATGGGCTGAGGCCAAAGGACTGCTGTGAGCCAGGGCAGCTCACAGTGAGACCAACTGAAAAGTCCAAAAAGGATAATTCGGGGAGTGGAGCATTGCATACAAAAGACCCCGGGCCAGAGTGGGACCAACCACCTTGGCTGGAGAGTCAGTCCTTGGGTAAGATCTTTCCCCTTTCTGGCTCAGAGTCAAGTCCAGGGGTGTCCCTTTATATCTGTTTGGGGATGGAGATGGGAAAGCAGAGCCAAGGAAGCCAGTGGGATAGGAACAGGCCTGAGCAGGTTTTGTGTGGCCCTGTGATTGGCCTGTCTTCCAAACAGTGCAGCTACAGGTTTGATGGTTTTGCTTTGTTTTGTTTTGAAGGTCTCCTGCAGTCCACACAGGCCTCAGTCTCCAAGTGCGAGGATTACACTACCATGTTCAATTTATGTGGGGATGGGAATTGAACCCAGGGCTCTGTGCATACTAGGCGAGCACTCCACCAACTGAGCTAGCTACATCTCCAGCCCCCTCAGCTCTCCTGGCCCCAGCTCAGGGCCAGCCTCTTCCCACTTATAGTAACTCCATGGTCCCAGGGCTGAGTTTTCACCTGCACTGCCCAGCAAGGCCCACGCTTCAGGCTCCAACCCTCCACCTTGGAGTCCTCGGGCTTGGGGGCGGGAGCTGTGCCAGGGTGCCTCTCTCCCCAAAGATTGAGACTGGTCCTCCGTATGCCCTGCCCCTCTCTGGGGACTCAGTCCTGCCTGGCTGGAGAGGTGTCAATGGCCAACCTTCCAGAAGTGACATGGTTACTACTGACCTCTTCTCAGCTCTGGCCCCAGCCAGGCAGGACCACAAATTCAGAGAAGCCCCCACCTTGAAGAGGTCCTGGCTGCTGGCCTGGCCGTCAGGTCTCCAGCACAGGTCATAGAGTCCTAGAATGTTCCAATGCCAGGAGTTCTGGGAAGAAGGTTGGCCCAGAGAGGGAGAGTGGGCCCCACCCATCCTCCCATGACAGCATGGGGACCAGATGACATCAGCATGAAAGAACTTCCCCTTCTAAACAGTCTCCCTGCCTGTCCTCCCCTCCCCCAACCCCAGTCAGGGACAGTTCAAATCTTCCCACTTGCCAGCTAAGTGATCATTAAGTAACTCAACCTCTCAGGTCCTCAGTTTCTGTATCTGAGAAATGGAAATTGTTTCAGCTTCACATAAATCATAACATTAAATGAAGTAATATGTATAAGCACTGAGGGTACAGCTCTGCCCAAAATAGGCAAGCAACAAGAACTAGCTATGATTGTTGCTGTAAGCTGCAATCACAAAGTCGCTCAACAAACATGTCCAATATCAAGCCATATTCATTATACAGGAGACACAGCTCAGAACTTGAAACTAGAGGATAAACATGTAAGTCAACAACGTGGTGGGGTCACAGATTGCCAAAAGGACCACTAACAAAAGGGATAAGCAATGATGTGGGAGTGCCCGATGGACCTGGAATATGAGAGCCAGTCAGACATTTGAGAAACAGGGAGAAGCCAGGGGTGTTGGTGCTTGCCTATAATGTGAGCACTTTGAAAGCTGAAGCTAAAGAATTCTCTGGAACAGCCTGGGCTAGGAACAGTGAGGTCTGGGCTAGCCTAGGCTACAGAGACCATCTCAAAAAGAAAACAGAGACAGAGGGAGGCCATTCTGGGTATAGACAGCAGGGTGTGGAAAGGCCACAGACTGGGGAGAGCCTTCTGTGGTTCCAGGCCAGTGGGGAGTCTGTGGGAGTCCGGTAGGAGCAGGAAGTAAGGTTCACGGGCAGGGCCAGAGCAGGAACCAAGTTGCATCACCATGGCTGTCATCATCCCATCTCTTCCCTTCTTTGCACCTTCTGTCTCATATACCTGCCTGCTCACATACCCTTCTCGTGCCCTGCCCAGGCTGAGGGAAAAGGCTCCAGATGGGACCCCCCTCACTCTCCACTTAAGTTTCCTCAAGCCCCAAATCCAGCCTCTTCCTCAGAGAGGCCCTTGGAAGCCTATGGCCTTCAGAGGGCATCAGACTGAGGGCAACACAAAGGTCCCTGGGCATCCTGGGCTGGGCACAGGCAAAGGTCTTGGGGACCCTTGGCGTGTGCTGAGTGACACACCCACACTGACTAGGTCATGGAAGAAACTGAAGCCCAGAAATGAAGCCACTGAGGTGGGGGTGGGAGCCGGGAGACCCACAGAGCTGTTCTGCTCCCCAAACAGCTGCTCCAGAGGCTACCTGCGCTGAAAGGAAGCTGGGCTTGTCAGAGCCAGCCCACCTCAGCTGGCCCAGGAAGGGGACAAAGTCCAGCTGGAGTTGGGGTAGGGCTATCCAGGAGGCCTCTCTGGCCCTGCACACTCCAGGGCACAGCCTCGGCAACAGTCTGCAGCTTTTGGCTCCCACCCCAGCCCTCTGCCAGCTCTCAGCAGTACCAGGCGTGGCCGGAGAAGGCACAGCCCCTCCTCCATGATGCTCTATTGGGAGATCAAGATGGGCTGTGGCTCAGGACTGCAGGGGCTCAGGACTAGACTCTAGTGAGCCTCTGCCTGAGACAAATTCTGACAAGTGAAATACTCAAGATGATGTCATGACCAGATGAGGTACATGTGTGTTTTTCTGTATGTAAACATGTGCACATGCATGTGTATGTAGAGGCATGTTTATGTACATGATCACATGAACACACATCTGCAGAATTATGTGAGGTGATGTGCTTCTGAGTGTATGACCAAGTGGCCATATATATGGACGGCGGGCAGGCCTGGCTTCCCCTCCAACACCTGGCCCCTCTGTTATTTTGAGACAGTGCCCAACTGGATGCTACCTAGGGCTTCCTGAATCCTAGGCAAGCGCTCTGCCAGCTGATCCCCATCTTCAGCTGTGGACATCAAGCCCAGAGGCACCCTCAAGTGCCAGCAAGAAACCATGGGGCCCGCTAATGCTGACTTGGGGGGTAGGGCACATGGTTCAACCCACGGCAGGGTAAGAAATGCACCCCTCTGCCAGACAGCCAGGATCTGGAGGGCAGAATGCCACACCCACCCTGACTATACACCAGAGGGGCCTCTAGCCGAAAATAGCCTGGGAATTTTCCACAGGCCTTATAGCAAGCCCTGGAAGATTCTGGGAGCTCAACTGGGCACCAGTCTGGCCTCCTCAGCCCTCTATAGCCCGCCCCATGTACCAACTTGTGAGGCCCAGCACCTTCTTTTTTTTTTTTTTTTTGGTTTTTCGAGACAGGGTTTCTCTGTATAGCCCTGGCTGGCCTGGAACTCACTCTGTAGACCAGGCTGGCCTCGAACTCAGAAATCCACCTGTCTCTGCCTCCCAAGTGCAGCCCAGCACCTTCTATGCTCTAGGCCTTAAAGCTCTCATGTCTACCCCTCCCTCCCTTTTCTGTTTTTGAGACTGCTTAACACTACATAGCCCAAATTGGCCTCAAACTCACGGTAATCCTCCAGCCTCAGCCTCCCTGGTACTGGAATTACAGGTGTGTTGTGAGCCATCACACCCAGCAGGGAAGGATCTTTTGAGGTAGGGAGTCGGGTGCTTACCACAGGAACCTAGACATGCTGGAGACCATTTACACTTCAGTGAAACAAGTGTGGTTTATAGCCCCTCATGGTGGTTTATAACCCCTCATGGTGGTTTATAACCCCTTGAGGGCAGGAAAATGAAGGGTGGAGAAACAAGACTTGAGTTGGCTGGAGGCTTCATTCTTGGGCAAGGCCAGAACCTCGTGAAGCTTGTGGCGACTGCTAGGCACTGTGCTGGGACACTTCCCAGCCTAGAGCCTGACCACTGGTGGCTGAGTTAAAGATTCAGGTCACACTCAGGCAAAGGGCAAAAACATCAGAGACTCTGCCTCTGCCTTGAAGGGAGAAACCAATGCTTTTTCTGATGTCATAGGGGCTTCATAGGCACCAGATAAGAGAGTTCCCTTCCTGCTAACCTGACAGGAAGACACTTCACCATGTCACATGAAGAAACTGACAATAGATTCAGCAGCTGGAGCTTCTCACACTTTAGTGCCCCAGGAATCTCTGGCCAATGTCTAAAAAGTGAACTCCAACTCCACAGATGTGGGTGGTGTTAGCATGGCTTTGCTTGGTCAGTTAACTGGGAACGGACCAAGGTTGCTTTTTTGGTGTTCAGAAGCCAGGATCTCTGGCTCTGCACTGAGCGGCTCCCACGGGCCCCTATGTCTGTCTTTCTAAGTGATTCCCAGAGGGACAGCTGCTGCTAAACTACCCAGCTCCCAAGAAGCAGGCCATCTGGGGGAGGGAAACACACATGGACGGACGTACTCACCCAGCACATACAAACTGCACTGGGCCAGGGCTCCATGAGATTTCAAGGTTCATCTTCAACCCCAAGCCCGCCAGACTAGCAGAAAAGAACCCACAGCCAAGGGAAGATAAAGACTGATCAGCTAAACCGGACGCAGGGATCCTGGAAGGCACAGGGTGGGGGGTGGGGGGAGCCTGAGGCTCGCAGCAGCCAGGCTAGCCAGCCACATGCTGCTCCATTGTTCTGGGAAGAGTGGATTCTGTTAGAGTAGTGGGGGGGATATCAGGGGCGGGGCCACGGAACAGAGAAGAGCAAACAGCCCAGGATTAGGAGGCTACCCTTTTCCCTCCAGCAGCCCAGCTGGGAAACCCCGCCTTCAACTGCCAGGAAGCTGGAAGCTCCAGTTTAGAGTCCAGAAACCCAAAGCAGTCCCTTCCAACAACGTCATCCCACAGGGCAGGCCAAGGGGACCTCTGTTCTCCACCAAACCTAGCCCTGAATTGCTCCACCCTCCCCCGCAGCTGCTCACCTCCCAGTCTGATTGTCTTCCATCCTATCCTAGACCCACTAGCTCTCTGCCTCAGTTTGACAAGGACCTCGTAAATCCCAGTAGCTAGAGCTACAGAGGCAGTGCCAGCCACACTGCAGAGCAGAAGGTGAGCTTAACAATAGTGGCCCTGTGGTGTGCATACATGGTCACACTAGGGCCATGGAAAGAACCCTTCCCCCCACAGCTGCCAGATATGAGGCACAAACCAAATTCTTGCCTTGCACTCAGCTGGTCTAAGAAAGCCAGTTCCCCCAACCCTAGGCTGGGCTGATTCCAACTCAACTCATGATCACCCTGGAGGGTGAGGTGATGTAAGGGCACACAGTGGCAACCAGACTGTCACCCAAGAGGAGATGGTGGAGGGAGGCCAGACTGAGGAGACCCTGTCCCAGAGCAGGGGATGGCTGAGCTGAGGTTTAAGGGTTACTTAGAGTCAGAGTCACAAAGGAGCTAGAGAAGGCCCCGTGGAAAAGTTTGAGCCTAATAGGACAAAGAACAGGAACATGGGACACAGATTTGGGGACCGATTTTAAATTCACGTTTTTAACTGGTTTGGTGTTTTGAGGGAACTTGCTATGTGGACAATTCTTCTGTCTTAGACTCCCCAATGCTGGGAATCAGTTACAGGTGGAAGTTATTTACAGCAGCTGGCCTTGAACTAATCATGGATGAGCCTGAATCCAGACTCCTACCGATTTCCCTCCCCAGTGCTGGGACTGCAGGCATAACCCACCACTACTAGTTTAATGAATCAATTATTTTTCATACTCTCCCTCTGGCTTCAGCTTGGAGAACAGACTAAAAGCATCAAGAAGTAATAGAATGGTCAGGAGGGGAAGGGGAAAAAAGGCCCCTATTTCTCCAGGCACTTAAGCTAGCCAGTTCCCTCTATTCCTGTATACAACCCTTTCTGGCAGAAAAGGTTATATATTCCAGTCGGCAGAATGGGGGTTTGGAGGGGGGTCTCCTATTTTGCAAAGAGGCACCTCCACCTCTCAGAATCCAGGCCCTGCAAAAGAAGGGGGAATCTACAGTTCACCCTGCACAGACCTAAACTGCAACCCCAGAAAAACTGTGAGCTCACTGCCTGGCTTTAAAAAAAAAAAAAAAAAAAAAAAATCAAAACCCAACCTTGCATTTCCGGCCTGTAAACAGGGCCGCCAGCGCGGGTGAAGTTTTCCTCTGTGCCCTAAGGCCCCCATCCTGGCGCAAACACCAAGTGAGCGCGCCCAGCCGCTCCTCCTCCCTAGAAGCGGCCAACCGCGAGGGGTCAGGGCGGTTCCCCCTCTCCGGGCCTGGCTACTGTCCTGCCGCCCAGCAAGCAGCTGGCGAGGCCCGGCTGTCGGGGACAGCTCTGTCTTCCTCTAGCCGCGAGTCCCCAGCACCTCCAGCGCGCCGGAAAGCACACGGAGGGCGCGCCGCCTACGCTCAAAAAACAGGTGGCCCAGCGAGAAGTACTAACCGAAGTCAGACAAGGATCGCTGCGGCCACACCCACCCGTCTCCCCTTGGGGACGGTGAATAACCCGCGTTCCCCAAACTAGCCCGGGTGACTGGGGCATGTCCCGGGGGAACCCATCACGGAGCTGGAGAACGAAAAGGCTCCACAGAGGAGAAGCAAAAGAGCAGAGCAGGCCTTGGCCCCATCCCCGCGGCTCCGGGGATCCCGCGCACCACCACGCCCTTCCCTAGGGTCCCGGGACCAGCCGCTTTACCTGGTGACACGTCTGACTCTTCCAGCTGCTGCGCTTCGACTGCAAGAATAGAGCAGGGACTGGGGGCGTGGCCGCGGGGCAGGGCGGAGTGTGAGACCACGCCCCTTTGAGCTCCGGGCCAATGGACGCGCGTCCCTGAGCCTGGACAGTCCAGCCCGGAAGGAGGAGCGCGGCACAGCTGCTGCCACCGGACCTTTGTGTTGATGTCCCGCGGGCGCGCCCCGGGACTCGGCACGGGCAGGAGGTGTTCTCCCCGCCCCGCGCGGGTCTGTGGACGCCCAGTGCCGGCCCGGTGCCCGGGAAAGTGGCACAATCGGTCTCGATGTGCTGTGCCTGCCACTCCCCAGCACAAGACCCGCCCCAACCTGCCCTTGACTCGAGATAAACCGGGCGCCTTTTTTTTTTTTTTCAAGAATTACAAGATAGAAGAAAGGCGAGAGACAGAAAGAGGAACATAAAAACAAGGGAGGAGGGAAGAGTTGTTTTCGTTTTCTATTGTCTAATTGATTCATTCTCAGTGGGCTGATTTTGAGACTGGCTAGCCTCAGCCTCAGTCTCCCTAATGGATCTGAGATGGGTGTGGGCACTAACCCCACCTTTTTTCAGTTTTCATTTCCCCTGAATCCCTGAAGCTTTATGTACTGGCTGGTTTTGTGTGTCGACTTGACACGTTAGAGTAATCAGAGAGAAAGGAGCCTCAGTTGAGGAAACGCCTCCATGAGATCCAACTATAGGACATCTTCTCAATTAGTGATCAATAAGGGAGGGGCCCAGCCCTGGGCTGGTGGTCCTGGGTTCTATAAGAAGGTAGGCTGAGCAAGCCATGAGGAGCAAGCCAGTAAGCAGCAGTACTCCATGGCCTCTGCATCAGCTCCTGCCCTGTTCCTGTCTTAACTTCTTTCAATAATTAACAGAAACATGGAAGTGTAAACCAAATAAACCTCTTTTTCCCCAATTTGCTTTTTGATCAATGGTGTTTTCATCGAAGCAATAGAAATCCTTAATTAAGATATTTTATCTGTCCAGGATAGCCAGGGCTACACAGAGAAACCCTGTCTCAAAAAACAAAAAACAAAACAAACAAACAAACAAAAGATATTTTATCTGTCAAGGTAAATGGTGTTTCTTCCAATTTACAGAAAAGGAAACTGAGGCACAGCGACATGCTGTGATCTATCTCCATGGCCAACATAGAGAGCAGGCCCTCATCATGACCCCCCCCCCAAGGTCAGGTTCATATTTCCTAGGTGTGAGAAAGGGGTCCCCTATAGGTGTGTTAGGCAGCAGGCCCCAGGATTCCATGTGATATCTCATCCCTGGTGAGACCCTCTAACGTCACCCCCAGGGCATGCTGAACCATGAAAACCAAAGAAGTCAACTCCTCAAGTAAAGAGAAGGGCTCCCACCAGACATGTGCCCGAGAGATTGAAGTATATCATATCACAAGCTTTGCCAGACCCAGCCGTGGTCAGTTTATTTTTGAGGTGGAGTCTCCTGTGACCCAGTCTGAGTATTAATCATGGCTGTCACGTTTACTGGATCTGCAGTCATCTAAGAAACAAGTTTCTGTGCACATCTTCTTGGTTAGGGGAATTGAAGTGAGAAGGCCACACTAGTTGGAGGCAGCAGTAAAACCTTTTGGGGTTTGCTAGCTTGCCTTCCTGTCTCCATGGTGGGTGCATCTGCTCTGTTGCTGTTGCCGCTTCCGGCCATCCTTCATGGACATCAGAACCTAGCGTCTTCCACTTTCCAATCTGGACCAAAGACCAGCAGCTCTCCTGGAATCCTCCAGGTGTTCAGTGCCTGGTTGGGCATTCTGTCTTCCTCTGTTCTCGACCTTATTGTTTTGCAGAAGGGTCTCACTGATCTAGACTCTTTTCATTTTAGCTCATCAACAAGCACTTAGGAGTCACTAATCTCAACTTTAGTTACCAGGATTTCAAGTATAAACAGGTATGCCTGGCTGGTTCTGTGGGTGCCGAGGGTTCCCACTCAGACCCTGATGCTCACAGAGCATTCACTGTAACCCACTAAGCCATTTCTTCCCAGCCCTGCGATATTCTGGTCTATGTCACTTCATGCCAGACTTTGTACGGGATGTTGGTATACGAGATAAGCACCCAGCTTGTCTCCATCCCAGAGGGCAGAGACTTGGATAAACACTAGGCTGGTCGTGCAGAACACTGGGCACAGTCTAGGGATATCCAAGAAAGGAGAACTGGACCTAAACTCATTTCTCAGCTGCTCCCTTTCACCTGTCCATGGCTCAACACCGCCCACTAGGGGCCATTTGAAGAAAGTTTGAGGTACTTGGGGTCGGGGTGAATTAGTTTCTTCGGATGAGGGGTTCCGTCCCTGAAGTCGGTGGCCAGGGATGAGGAGCAGGCTTGGGGCCTACAGATGAGGCTCCCAGCACTGCTCCCACACTTGTATCTGTGGGACTAAGGACCTGTACAAGGCTAGACCCTACCTAACTGGACCCCACCAGTTTTTACCTCTAATTCTGAAATTGATATTCAAGACAATTTGTGGATTTTCCAGGGAAGCTGGGGCCAGCTAGGCTGAGATGTTTCATAACACCACCACATCCCTGATGTGGGACCCAAGACAAGGACTCAGTCTTCCATCCTCTGGGTCCTGTGAACCCAGGCACCAATTTCAGAAACAGGAAACCACTGTAATATTCAGGCTTTTTTTGTTGTTTTATTTTTATAAGATGGAGTCTCACGTGGCCTACACTAGCTTCAAACTCACTATATAGTTGAGGATGGACTGGAATTTCTGATTTTCCTGACCTGAAACTCAAAACAATCCTGTCTCAGCATCTTGAGTACTGAGATTGCAAGCATATACCACCATGCCTCACATTCCTCAAATGTGCATGTGCGTGTGTGTGTGCACATGTGTGAATGTGTGTGTAAGAGGGAGAGGGGGAGAGAGAGGTAGGTACGTGTACCACACATACTCTGGAGGGTAGAGAACAACTCCCACCTTTACGTGGGCTCCAGGGATTGAACCCAGGTCACCAGGCTTAAATGGGAAGTGCCTTCACCCACTCTGAGCCTGTATTTGAGACAGGGTCTCATGTAGCCCAGGCTGGCCTTGACCAGTTCAGTACCTGAGGATGACCTCAAGCTTGTGGTCTCTTGCTTCAGCCTTCCATACGTCAGGATCACAAGCATATGCCACCATGCCTGAGTGTCTCTGATTATTTTAAAGGCATCACATCACTTTACTGACCAGGGTGAGGAGGATCCAGTTCATCTGAGTGAAGGTGGAACGGAGCAGGGGAGGGTGGGAGGTAGGCAGATATGGAATCTGGTCTCCTGAGGCTCTTGATATGCAAGAGGAATCTACATCTACATCAGTACAGTGTTTGCACTGTGGACACGCCAGTGTGACACGTGGCCAGTCTGCTTCTCCTGGAGATGATGGTGATTTGCTTTTTTATTACATTTTTATTTTGTGTGTTATATGAGTGGGCATATATGGCCAGGGATTGACTTCAAGTTGTCAGGCCACAAGCACCTTTACCTGCTAAACCATCTGGCCGACCCCAACTGCTTTTTCAACTCCATTTGCTACACTCCTGAGTGTGGCCCAGGATGAACTGTGGCTGCCCAGTTCTGAGCCTCATTGTGCACCAAGCGGCTGCACCCTCCTTGTTGCACATGGAAGTTACTGATAAAGACCAGGTTAACAAACTCACGGAGATCTGCTTGCCCCTGCCTCCTGAGTGCTGGGCTTAAAGACGCACGTGTACCGCTGTGCACCGGCTCATTTTTACAGCCTTTATACTTTCTGTCCCCTCTGCTGGAACTCTCCCCCAGATCTTCCCAGACGTCTCCCCTCTACTCATTACAGCTCAGTGTTCTTTCCTCTAAAGAGACCCTGTGCTTGCTCTGGGCTAAATGGTATTCCCCCCATGCTGAGCCATCTCCTTGGTGCTCCCCAGGGGAGTCCCCTCTGACCTTCTGAAGCCCCTCCTATACCCAGCTCACTTAGTGTGCCCTGTTCACTGGTTATAGCACATTCCTGAGTCCTTCCTCACTGGGCCCTTCTGGAAGAAAGAATGGGCGGGCTGGAAGATGGGGTTAAACAGCCTTAGTAGGCTGTGATGTCGCCTGTCATGACATTGGGCTGGCTTCTCAACCCCTCTTAGGACTCCTTACCTCTCCTAGCCTGGTCTAGGGTTTACTGGATGAGAGAGGGAATTACCATCAAGGAAGCTCTAGGTTGATTTATGGCATGCTGGTGCTCCCCCTGGTGGTGAGAGTTAGAATGGTCAGGGCACACCATCTTGTTGCTCCTCCATTCATAATTCCATAGTTCATTCATACTTCCCAGTTCATACCCAGCTCATGAAACCCAAGCCTGTGTCAGAGGGAATGAGACCTTCAAAATCCTTACACTGTGGATGTAGCTAGGACGGCAGAGTGCTTGCATAGCATTCATGAAGCCCTGGGTTAGCTCCCCAGCGCTGCACAAACCCCAGAGTGCTGACTGCCTGTAATCTCTGAGTCAGAGGCCAGCCTGAGATCTATGAGACCCTGTGTCAAGTACAGGATCCTGAGAGCAGGTACCCCATTTCTATCCCAAGAGGTGACATTCCAGTGGACACAAGAACTCTAGACCTCAGACCACCATGGCATCCAGGGGACTTCACGCAGAATGGGGCATGCTGTGATGAGAGAGTATGTATCTCATTCTCATTCATTCATTCATTCATTCATTCATTCACATTCAACCCATAGCTACCCTCCACCCACTAAGCTTATATGTCCAAGTTAACTTAAGAGCAGAAACTGAATGGTCTCCCTGACTCATTCCCAAAGCTCCACAAAAGGAAGTCTGGGTAGTCTAGCCTAGAACTCAGGCAATCATGCTATAGAGTCAAAAATGTAATTCAGCACTCAAAGGCTGAGACAGGAAGATTGGCACAATATCAAGGAGAGCCTGGGCTCCACAGCAGGACTCCGTCTACAACAAAACAAACGAATAGAAACGGTGATCTAAAACTGACATCTGGCTGGCGGGGTGGCACACACCTTTAATCCCAGCACTCAGGGGGCAGAGGCAGGCAGATCTCTGAGTTTAAGGCCAGCTTGGTCTACAGAGGGAGTTCCAGAACAGCCAGGGCTACACAGAGAAACCCTGTCTTAAAAAAACAAAAAACAAAACCAACAAAACTGACATTCTACTAGTTTTACCTGCTGTTGTTTCCATTTTTTTTTGTTTTTCTCAATTATTTATTTAAATTTAAAATTTTTTATTGTTATAAAATACTCAAAGGCTGGACTTGTAGTTCATTTGGCAGAATGCTTGGCTAATGCGATAGTTACTGTTGTCAATGAGACCGGCTCTAGAATCATCTGGTAGAATGGTCTCTGAGCATGCCCCTGCGAAATTCTCTTGATTACCTTGACTGGGGTGGAAAGTCCTGCCCACAGTCAGGGGTGACCATGCCCTGGCAGGATCCTGAGCTGCAGACACAGAGAAAGACCTTAGCATCACATGCAGGTGTCACTCTTCCTCATGTAGTCTTGGCCTGACCAGCCATTTCAAGTCACCTGGATTTCTCGGCTGTGGTGAACCATCCCTTGAACTTGAGCTAAAATAAATCATGCCGTTTCTAAGTTGCTTTTGTCAGGGTGTTTTATCACAGCAACAGAAATGAAACTAAGGACACCGGGTGTGCAGAAGTCTCTGGGTTCCAGTCTCAGGACCACATAGAACCAGTTGTGGTGGTGTATACCCATAATCCCAGCACTTCAGACGTGGAGGCAGGAAGATAAGAGTTCATCACTTTCAGCTGCGTAACAAGTTTGAGCTCTGTCTAACAACAACATGAACTTCAAATGCCCATTCATTTTTTTATGTTAACTTTAATTTACAATATTCAGATGTGCAGAGATACCAAAATGACTGTGCAGTGAACAGCTCACAGCACTTCCAGCTTAATCCCACCCTTATCAGCACTGTCAGCACTTATCAGACAGCTGTCTCCTGGCACCTGAGACAGATTACATCCATGACTGCCACCACCCATGGTTTTGGATGCTTATGTTCCTTATAGCAAAAGATGCCAGGCATTGGCCAACTGCCCATGCTGGCGATGTGGTTCAGTGGGTAGCGTGCTTGTCTCAAATGAGAATGCTGTGTGTGGTGCCACTTTGAGAGCAGCCAGAGTCACTGGGAGAAGGCTTCTGCACTTAGGATCTGGGGTAGGAAGATTGTGAGTGCCTGGCCGGCCTAGGCTACAGAGCAAGTTCAAGCCCTATCTCACAAACATACAAAGCCCCTACAAGGTTGCGATTATATCCATTCTACAGATGCAAGGTGAGGGACAGAGGTAAGGAGAGGTAAGCTCTCTCTGGGTTCCTGGAGCTAAACCAGCAGGGGAGATTGACAGGACTCAGAGAAGGCATTCACATGTTTGCGTGTATGTAGGTGTAGACCCCATGACCAGACTTCCTTTTTCTTTTCTTTTTTTTTGAGACAATGTCTCCTATAGCCTAAGCTGGCCTTGAACCCACTATGGAGTTGAAGATGACCTTGAACCCCTGATCCTCCCACCTCCACCTCTCTGGTGCTAGTTTATAGGTGTGTGTTACCACATCTAGCTTATGTAGTGCCGGGATCGAATCCCGGGCTTTGTGCTTGGCAAATACTCTACAAGCTGAGCCACTTCTCTAGTCCTGTTGTACTTGTTGCTTTGAGACAGAATTTTGTATGTAGTTCAGGCTGATGTGGAACCTACTATTAAGACCCAACCCAGCTTTGAACTCATATTTACAATGATCCTCCTGTCTCTACCTTCAAGCACTGGCACATCTTAACGAAAAACAAAGATGTCGGTAGACTCACTCCTGATTAATCACAAGCAAGAAGTCAGCCAAAGGTAACTCCCCATTTCTTCTTTCTCTTTCTTCCTTTCTTTTCTTTTCCTTCTTTCCTTCTTTCCTTCTTTCCTTCCTTCCTTCCTTCCTTTTCTTCTTTCTTTCTTTCTTTCTTTCTTTCGAACTCAGTACGTATCCCAGAATGGCTTTGAATTTTCCATCCTCCTGCCTCAACCTCTGAAGTGCTGTGTGAAGACTTCACACATGCCGGTGACACCAGGCCTGGGTTCATACTTACCTACATTCTAATCGAAAGGACACTGGTGACGATGAGCACCTCCATCATGACTCACATTACCACGTCCTAGCTGGACTCCCTACCCATCTCACAAAGCTTGAACCTGCTCTTGGGAGCAGGGCAGTAGTGAGTATGAAAGAGTTCTTCAAGCTGAGTCATGGGCAGGCACTCCCTCCAGAGGGAGGTGGACACAAGATCACCTGCACTGTGCACCGAAGACATCACAATGGCCGTGGCAGCTGTAAGAGCCCTCCTTTCTCCCCAGCGGGGCCTCTCCAAGGGAACTTCTGGAACAGGGGCCTGTCCACTCAGAACCTGGAACCCATTGAGTCTGTTCAGGGAGTACTTCTGAAACAAAGGACTCTCATGGCACCAAAAGAGAACCACAACCATGGTGAGGGCCTCATTCGGACTGACTGAGCGCTCGAGGGAATGAGAGGTGGGAGATACAATGTGCTGGTCTAGGGGCTGAACCCATCTCCTCCCCTAAGTTTCACTGACCCCTACTGCCCAGATGGCCTGGTAGGGACAATGGACAGCTTAGGCCTCCAGCATCCCACTTTCTCTCCTGAAATCTGCCACGCTCCCACACCAATACAACCTCCAGGTGGTACAGCATATCGCCAGGGCAGGGGCCAGGAGGTGAAGCTATGCTGAGGTGGCCAGGGAAGGTGTCTGATCCCCTCTGAACTGTTTCCTCTTCGGAATTCCTGATGACTCCATGTAAATAAATGGTCAAGAGGGTCCCAGATGTAGTGGCATACAGAGTTAATCCCGGTAGTCAGGAGGCAGAAGCAGGTAGGTCGCGGATCTACATAATTGGGTCCCAAGACTACATAGAAAAACTTTATCTTAAATAAAATAAAACAAAATGAAATCAAATACAGGACCTAGGTTTATTCAGCTGCACCTTGACCCAGCTTGAAATGAGTTGACTCTAGCTAGTACTGGTCACATGTGCTTCATTTCTGACCTTTGGTTTCTTCTCTGTAAGAAAAGCCTAAAACTAGACCCAGATAGAGCTTCTGGGTCTACATGGCTGAGATACCTGTAGTCCTCAAAGTAGAGACAGAAGGGCTGCATGGTCAGGGGCTGCCTATTTTGTTTGGTCCTGCTCTGGAAGGAGACTATACAGGAAACTGTGAAAGGAAGGCATGGAAGTTGGCTCTGAGGGGAAACTCTGAGCAGAGAGGCCCCCAGACCCACCACTGTTAACTACTAGCTCCTTTCTTGCATGGGGCCAGGCTATTGGTGACCAAACCTAGGCCACCTGCAGGTACCTAAAGGTTGTACATAAAAACACAGTGGGAATCTTCTTCCTGTCCATCCCAGATCATGGTGGCTTAAAAAAAAAAAGCCATGTCTTTAATTTCAGAATTTGAAAGACAGAGGCAGGTGGATCTCTGTGATTTAGAGGCCAGCCTAGTCTACAGAGAGCAAGTTTCAGGACAGCCAAGGCTACACAGAGAAACTCTGTTTAAAAAAAAAAAAAAAAAAAAAGTGTGTTTTGTTATGGGTGGTGGCTTATCCCAGAAATCTCAGCACTCCAAGTGCTGAGGCAGGAGGATTGTTGCAAGTTCCAGGCCAGTCTAAATGAGATTTGAACTCAAAAAAAAAAAAAAAGCTGGAGATGCAACTCAGAGAACTTAGCATACACCAAGCTCTGGGTTTGTCAGCACTGCATAAACTGGACATGGGGTGCAGGCTGAGGCAGAAGGCTTGGATCCTCTCAGGAGCCTGGAGACATACACCTTGTCTCAACTTCCTCCCTGCTACAAAAAGCATCAGAGCCACAGATGAAACTTAAATATCCTGACTTCAGAGCCCATGCTGAGTCTTGCCTCTAGTCAGAAATCTACCTGGTCTCTGATACTTGTTTACTGAGTGACCTCATGCAAGGTGTTCAGCCTCCCTGAGCCTTCCCACCTGCAGTATCCAACTGATGCTTCATTGATAGATTGGTGAACCGTGTTTCCTGTTTGGCCCAGTGTGGCCAAATGGCCCTGAGCTAGGCTACGTCTCAGACTTCTAACAGCACTCTCCCTGTGGACAAGGAGGGCATAAGCAGAGACAGAAGTGCCTGAGTTCAAATCCTGGTCCCTCTACCTCCTATGTATGTGACTGTGGGCAACTTAGCCTATGGTGACAGGGGCAGCCATGTGGTGGCTCAGAGCTGGCAAATCTGAGCCCTGGGGCCTTGCTTCTTGCTTCTCTCTTTCAGAGTTTCCGCAGTCTAGGGAGCCACCACCTCCTTATTACTCTCCTGGCACAAGAGGACCAAGATCACCTGGAATATACCCCCCTGTGTACACCCCAGTCCCACCAATAGTCCAAACAGGTAAGTAGGGAATCTGCCTCTCCTCCTTGTGTCTCCTGCTCAGGCTCCCAGAAGGCCATTCACCAAGCACAGGGCACCTTCTCTGGTGAAGCTCCTTCCATAGGTGGAGAGCTCTCAAGGGCCTCACACTGTTCACACAGGTTGGTGCCATACCAAGAGTTTCTGAGACATCCCTTCTCGACTGTGAACTTGCTGAGGGTTTTGAATGTTTGTTTCCTGAGACAGGGTTTCTCTGTGTAGCCCTGGCTGTCCTGGAACTCACTCTCATCTGCCATCTCTCTCCGCCCCGACCCCCAGGCCTATTCACTGGCATGCATCGTGTGACAACTTCTGTGCCAGTGCAGACCGTATGTCCCTACTGTGGGAATCATATCATGACAGTGACAACCCCTTTCCCAGGCCTCCTCACCTGGTTGCTGTGCAGTGGCCTCTTTGTGTTTGGGTAAAGTAGTGGGGACCTGTGTTCGAGAGGCGGGGTGGGACTGAGATGCAGCTGCAGTCAGTTTGAGTACAGAGAGAACTAGGGACAAAGGGAGGTCCCAGACTGGGCTTGGTTTCTTCTCTCGGGAGACTTCCCTCTGGCGGGGTGGCTGAGGCAATGGATGGGGGTTGAGGCAATCCCCACCTCCTGGGCAAGTGTCTCCAGACAGGTTACTGCCAAGAAAGAGAGGGCTCAGTATAGCTCTCAGCCCAGCTCTGAAGAACCAACCCCAAAGAACTGAGACCCACCCAGAAGTGTGACAAGGGTGCAGGCCAGCACGGGGACCCCGCTCAGGTTTGAGGAGGGTGCAAGCCAGCATGGGAACCCTGCTCAGGTGAACACATACTGCTTCTGAGGCTGCAGGTGCGTCCTGGGCTGCTGCCTCCTTCCCTTCTGCATGCAGAGCCTCATGGATGTGACCCACTCCTGCCCTGTGTGTCATCATGAGCTGTTCTACTACCGTCGCCTGGGCCTTGGACTATAAACAGCAATAAAGCCACATCAATGTGCATGTGAGTGTTTGTGTATATCTGTATGTGTATGCATGTGTGTATGCGTGTATATGTATGTGAGTACGTGTGCCCCCCCCTGCTCCCCCCCTCCCCCGCATACATACTCATCAAGAGTCATAGTGAGTGAAAACACCCTCCACTCTCTTCTCTTCTGCCCATGGATGATAGATAGCACCTACATAAGCCTGGGTCGCAGCACGTGCTGGTTCCTATCTTCCCGGGGAAGGGGTGGAGTAAGCCTCCTGACTGACTGTAGACACCACAGCTCCCCTACTCACCTCTTTCCTAGCCCCTGGTCATCAACTCCAGCTTCTGCCCCTTTAGAAAAACCTGTTAGCCACACCTCACCTGTATAATCCCCCCACCCTCATCCGGGTTCACACCTGCTCCCCCAGAGACCAGTACCCCCATCACTAAGTGCAATGCCAAGAGAGCATGGTCCTTTCTTAAGCATGGGTCTCTGCAGCCTGGGATCCTTAGTGCCCCGTGGGCTGCAGCTGTCTTCTGGTCACCTCCTAGCAGGTGTCCTTGGCCTGCTTTGTCTTCAGTCTTGCTCAAGCTCCCTTTGCCCGTCTCTCTAGGCTTCTGTGTGCCCCTCCAGCAGCCCCACAGCCTTTTCCCCTGGATGCCTCGGGCAGCCAGCAAAGCCATCATGTCGGCATGGAAGATGGCCCTGTAATTAAGAGGAATTGCCTCACAAAAATGAGGACCAGAGTTTGGATTCCCAGAACTCACACAAGTGCTAGCTGGGCAGGGTGGCACACCTGTAATTCCAACCTCATAAGTCACAGAAAGAGGCTCCCCAGAGCAAGCTGGCTAGTGAGACTAACCATATCAGCAAGCTCTGGGGTTGAGGGACCCTGCCTAACTGAGTAAGGTAGGTTTGAAGATGGTCTTCCACATCAACTTTGGGCCTCCCCATGCATGTGCATATATGTACATGAACACCTACACAGGTGCACCCACATATGTGCAAACACACACAGACAAATGGGAGGACCTCACTAGGCCTTAGACCCCTCTCCTATGCACCCCTGGGTAGCCCATCTTTCCAGCAGGCCCACCAGCTACAAGAGAAGCCGGAAGGGACGAGTCCTGCTGAGTCCTTTTCTGGGGTGGGCTCCCCGACTTGACTAACTCCTTACAGCTCCTTCTCAAGGTTACAGTGCACAGAAGGCAACAGGAAGCAGTTGTTAAAAGACCACAAACTGGCTTGTGGATGAGACTTCTGGGTAAAATGAGGTGGGCAAGAAGGAAGGAGGTATAGGGAATCCAGATTCAGAGTGGTTGGGATTTTGTTGTTTGCCATGCTGAGAATTGAAGCTAGGGCTTCATGTATGACAGGCAAGCACTCTACCACTGAGCTACACTCAACCTCGTCTTCATTTTGAGGTAGGGACTTAACTAACTTGTCTAAGCTGGCCTTGAGCTCACGATGTATATCAGGCAGGCCTGGAACTCACCATCCTCCAGACTCCTGACCGCTGGTTTGACAAGAGCGCACCACCACACTGGAGCTCCATTTAATTTTGAAAACCATAAACTATATTGGCACACCTATCATCATTTGAATAGAGTGGAAGAAGAGACTTGAGTAAAACATTTGAGTAAGAGAAAGGAAGACATGGAAAACTACAGGCACAAGAGGTGCACGGGCCACTGAGGTGTGCTGGGGTTCCCTGTAATACCCATACTCACCACAGGAAGGCAGTGTTGCACCAGCTGATAGAGGTAGAAAGTCAGACCCAGGTGTCTGGTGACTGAATGAATGGGCAGCCAGAAACTCAGGTATGTCTTCCCTAAATTAGCTTGATGTAAAAGGTGTACAGTGTGTGTGGGCTGGAGGTTTGGTGGGATGATAGCATGTGCTAGCAAGCATTCCAGGCTGAGATTCCTGGAAGCCTGAAAGTCAGGCGAGGCACACTGCCCCAAGGAAGGTAGCTCTCCAGACCTGAGGGACCCCCTAAGCCCGTCCCTCCCCAAATGGTCTACTACCTGAAATGGAGAGAATGCTAGGAAACTGGATTTCAGAACTGGAATGGGCTACAACTGCAAGCCTTAACTGCATGGAAACAGGCCTGACACCAGGTCACACGATCACACCCAAGCCAAGTCATGTAGACACCGAGGCCTCAGACAGAAAGCAAGCCTCGTCTTGAGACTTGGATGAACCTTTTTTTACTTTCAACTACTTCCCTGTTCAGACCCCTCCCTGTCCCATGCAAAATGCTGGCTTTGACTTGTATTCCTAGTCAGGTCCAGACAGGAGCATCTCAGTTGTCAACTCCACATCACTGCTCTGCAAGGCTCTGCCCAGGCTGTGACCCACACACAGACCCCAGGCTTGCCCATCTCCTACAAAGTGGAAGAAACCCACTGAACACCCACAGTGCAGCTGTTTGAAGGGTCTGACTCAGAGTCGAGGCAGACGCTCGCTCGGGGTCCAGCTGCTGAGTCAGCAGTGAGGGCTGAAGATGGTGCTGACAGTGTCAGGCTTCTTCGTCTCCATCCAGACACTCCACCCTCTGGGTCAGAGCCCAGAGATTCCCTCACCCTTATCACCGGAGTAGACAGGTGGGTGTGGTGTGCCATGGCTGTGGTATCAGCAGCCACCACAGCAGGCTTCTGTGCCCACTCCCAGCCTACTGCTGTCAGCCCTGCCCAGCAGGTCCACCCAGGAAATCTGCCCTCCACCAGGGCCAGGGAGGTTAGTCTGGCAGCTTTTGATGTGCCCTTCGCTCCTGTCCATGCCACTTAGCTGGAAGGCTGACACGGTCCCTCAACAACAATGAACCTAAAGGTCCCCTCCCCAATCTCAACTTCACCCCCTATTGTAAGCCCAATTCTGAAAAACTGAGCTTAGAATGTTCAGGAACCCAGTATTCCTAGCTAGCAGGAAAGGACAAGTAACTCACCCAGAGACTGTGGGGCCTTTTGGAGTCTGCTCTCCAAACATGGATCCCTGGTCTAAGGTACAAGCTGGGTCCCTCCCATCTGTCAGCCACAACAGGTACATAATCTAACACGGGCCAATGGCCCCTGGCAGGAACACAGACTACCATACCACAACTTTGTTCTCAGAATGTTCTCCAAGCATGGAGGGTGTCCCAACTTACAGGTCTCACTCATGACCGTAGTTCACAACTACCCATGCCCACCAAAAGCACAACTAAGGGAGAGTTGGTCCTGATGGAGCCTTTTGTCTACCCAGTAAATGAACTCCACGGGGGTGGGGGGGGGCCTCCCTTCAAGCCAACAGGTTTTAAGAACTGGAGCTTAGTAACAGTCCCTAGGAGCAAACTGACTGCTGGCGGGGACACTGAACTTCGGCGGGACACTGAACTTCCGGCTGTGACACCTGCTCACACAAGATCATGTGGAACAAATTAAAGTGACAAATTAAAGTCTCTTCCCTTAGGAACTGAGCCCCATTCCTGGTGCTTAGCAGCCACAGGCAGCCAGAAATTGCAGCAGAGAACAGGAACAAAGCACTTTGCCACAGCGCAACTCTTGTCCAATAGCACAGGGATGGGAAAGGAACAGCATGCTGAAAGCCCCACATCCGAGACAGCCCTAATTCCTACAAAAGCACCTGACCTTTGTCCCCGATCAGCTTCCAGACTCCCATGCCAGGCAAGACCACACCTTTTCCCCCATGTGACATAACCAGACTTTTTTTTGGGACAGGGTTACTGTGTAGTCCAGACTATTCTCACCCCTGGGATCACCAGGCTCATCCTGATCAATATAACTGCACATTTACCCTAACAACCAACCAGCTGGAAAGAAAGTACTACAGTCTTCCTCCTTGCCAGATGTGCTGGTCACACGGAAAGCTGGCTCAATCAATGGTCTGTCAAAGCGGGGAGAGGTCTTGAAGGAGCCACAGGGAGGGAGACCTGGACACTGCCTGGCTACATATGAGGCAGCATGCTTCCGAGTTCTGCTGCTGAAGCCCAGAGGACAATGATGTCTGGTTATGTTCTGCTTTTTGAGCTTGGGTCTCAGGCTGTCCCAGACCCTGCTGCAGAGCCAGGGATGGCTTTGAGCTCATCTCCCTGCCTCCACTTTAGTCTGCACAACCATTCCAGCTTCACGTCCTGAGCAGAACCACATAGCCACCAAGGTTGCAAGCCCTCACCGAGTCACACTCTGGCCCAGGACACCCAGCATTCCCTACGCCCGCATGCCAGTGCCGTCTTCAGGGGATTCCGTGGAAGACATTTCTTACATTTTAGTAGTAAATTTACAAGCAGAAATCTACTTCTACCTTCCCCCCTAAATCAGGTAAATAAAAAAACTCAAGACTCAGTATTTTGGGAGCCGGGAAGGAACGGAAAAATGAATGCGGCACACAAGAAACACTACAAGAAATTATTTGAAAAATAGTCATTTAATATTTAAGGGAGAATAGAAATCGTGGGTATCTAAGTCTGAGCAACCCCAACAAACCCTCAAACAGGAACACCTTGGGGTTCAAAGGCCAACATTGGGTGAGCGGTTCTCATTGTCTTGCCTGTAACTACCTGTAACTTCTCATTTGCAGGCCAAAGGGCCTAGTAGAATGGAGGTCCACCTGTTCCCCACGATGTGCTACTTTCCCACTGATCTGTATACAACAAGTTATCAGAAGGCACACAATTCATAGTGCAACAGAGAAAGGAAGTCGGGTTACAGACTGTCTCAGAATCAGGAGGCCAGAGGTAACCCACAGCACACCAGTAGCCTCCCCTGTTCACCTCATCCAGAAACCCTGCACTTCCTCGGTCTGAGTACATATATGCAGGAACCCCAACGGAGGATGCTTGCATTCTCCTTAGAGCCTGGGGTTGAAGCCCAGGGCCTTGCACACATTGGACAAGTTCTCTGCCATCAGCTGCATCCCGAACTCTTGTCAGAGTCTGTGTAACACAGGCTGCTTTGATGCTCCTCCCTCCACTTCTTAACTGCTGGGATTAGCCTGTGCCACCACACCGTACAAACCTTATTCCTCAAGCTCCAATGGGAAGCCAGGGGTGGTGTTCACACCTTTAAACCCAACACTTGGGGAGCGGAGGCAGGTGGATCTTTGTTCAAGATCAGCCTGGTCTACATAGTAAGTTTCAGGCCTGCAGGGCAAAACCATGTCTCAAAAAGAAATTAAAAACTGCCACCCAAAGGAAAAAGCTAGGTGAGAAAAACACATGGCGGCCGAAACCCTGGCTCAGTGCAAAGCTCCTCTTTCCAGGGAGAGCACACTCACCTCGGCTTCCACAGCACTCATTGGATTATCATTTTTATAGAAAATTTTATTCAACATACAACATTTTCCAGCAAAAAGGCAATATACAGGAGAATTGGTGTACACTGCTGCTACAGAAACAAACAGAAGTACTGGGGAGGTGGGAAAGAAGTGTGGCTTGCTCGTTCTATTTGCACTCCAAAATAGACACGCAGCTGGCATTAGCTCCAACAGAAAGGGAAACAAGGAGAGGACTCAAATAAAGCTACGCAGAGTGTCCACGCCGGCCAAGGGCACTTGCACTCACCCAACAGAATGACCTCCTCCCAGGGCAAATTGTACAGCTTTCATTCATTAAATATACAATTTCATTTTCCATTTTTCCTTTTTTATTTTATCTTTTTTACAAAGTCAACAGCTTACTAACCACTAGCGAGCATGCGCTCTTGCTAAAAGGCTCTCCTTTGTCGCTCGTCCACTCTGTCCTCACAGAAGCCTAGAGTGACTTTTCACCTGCTCAGATCACTGTTGCCAAACGGCAACAGAGTAACCTAATTGTATCCGACAATGTTCTCAGTGTATAAAAAGACCCCTAACTGTCAGGACCGGATTCACTGCATCCACTTTGTGAATGGGCTGCCGAACAGTACTAGCTGACAGAGAGAGACGGTTATTAAAGACTCCAGGCAGCTGAGGAGAGGAACCCCAGGAAGGGCCAGCAACGCACATGGTGAAGGAGAGTGCTATTGATCAGGGCTGCTTTCTCTGGTTTGCCTTTACAGATGCACACAGGTCACTGAAAGTCTAACTGAAGGAAGAAATCAGACGAGACTACTCATCAGCCTGACTAGCTGCATGGCTGGTGGCAGGACCCGGGCAGGTGGCCAAGCTGCCTGCGCCAACCAGATCCCTTCTGCCAGGGACTCACAGCCTAGGAACCTCTTCTCCCATGATGCTGATGGTTGCCTTGCATTGTGGTTACCATAAAATAACTCTCATTGGCATCCAAGCTTTATAAAAACACCTTCATTTTGCTCAAAAAGGGCAGTCAATAGATACAGAGAAGCCAAACTGAACAGCCTCAACAAAATAAAATAACATCAGCAGCAAATCCTCTTGCTGGAGACTTCGGGTAGAGTGCACGTGCACCAGAGTTCTACGGCTGTTAAAAAGGGCACACACCCACACACTGTCCCTCGCCTTGGACACGGGAAGGAAGTCAGTTGTGGATTTTAATTGCCTTTTCTAGGTAAGTGTAGCGACTCCTCTTTGGGGCTTTGTTGAAGTGGTCAAGCCCTAGCCAAGGCCGAGGATGAGACATGTTACCTGGCAGGGACAAAGAACAAACCATTAAGACCCCAAGCTCTTTGGTAAGCACTAGATTCATAAAACCCAGCATAGATGGCTGCTCAGTCAAGCCAGAGGCCATGAGCCATTTGTTAAAGCCAAGCCAATAGAATCTCCATGGCCTCAGACCCAACAGAGGGCCACTGGAGCTAGACCAGTGACCAGGGCTGCTGCCTCCCAATGGCTGTACAGTTCCAGGACCTACAGTGCAAACGACAGCCTCTCCTGAGAGCCTCTTACCAGGTTGTGGCTCAAAGTCCTTCAAATTCACTTCATACTCATCTTCATTGATGTACTGGTGCCGGCCCATCATGACAATTGCAAATTTAAACTGGAAAACACAAGCAAAACTCCCCCATTATCTTCTGCTGCCCGCCAAAGCGGCTCAGCTGCCTCATTCCAGTTCAAGTGCTAGTCACTGAGGCTGAGCCAGGCTCTCGAGAGCACACACCTTTTCAAACTCCTTCTCCTGAATATCCAGCAGGCTCTGAATCCGCTTCATCACTTCTCTGAAATGCTCACCCTGGGAAGACAAAGAAAGGAAAGGCGTGCTTGATGCCAAAGCCAGGGTTGTCTGTGCAAGCAGCTGAGATTAGCAAGGCACTGACAGGAGATGCTTAGCCCCTTCAACTCTTACCTGGTGTATCCTTAGCAAAAATGGAATTCCAAATGTCCCAAACACCTCTTTGTGGAAATGTGCCACTGTGATTAGCATCTCGTTTTCCTTATCTATGTCTACCTGGTCCAAAGGTATTTCCTGGAGACACATTTTAAACACAAAAACTTTAAGTTTAAATTCTAACCTAACACTCAATGGGGTATACTCCCATTTAGATATAGATAACCCCTCCCCGCACCCCTGAAAGATTCATGTGTCCACCACATTGGCACTACCAGGAAGTTACGGGAACTGACTGGGGTGGACAGATAGAAGAGAAGGAAGGTCACTGTGCTGTGACCTGAAGGTACAGTAGGAGCTGGTGTCCTTTTACAGCAGAAAGGGATTCCCAGAACCCACAGTGGATTACAACATGTGTCACTCCAGCTCCAGCAGATCTGACACCCCATTCTGGATTCTACACGCAGTACCCAGATACAAATGCAGGCTTAGGTGTGCTCCACCACACCTGGACCCAACGAATTTAAAGAGACACCCACATGATTTCCCTCACAAGGGATCCAGGGTAGCAGGATGAAAAGGCGGGCAGCAGTAGATGCGGATGGCCAAGTTCTGGGAGCCAATGGACGCACAGGGCAGCTGTGCTCATCATCACCGTGCACGCAGGAGGCAGTGGTTCATTACTCTATGCTATGTGCCCTTTTCCATCTTGTAGCATTTTTAAAGCCCAAAAGGAAATTAGCCTCTTGATGAACTAACAACTCAAGCTACTTTGTGTCCAGAGCGGATGCCATGGTGGCACCCACCCCAGCACAAGAGAGCCCCTGCACCTGCAGGCCCACAAGCTGGGTCCCTGAGGCCGGCAAGGTGACAGTGATAATTACCTCTATTCTAAAAGTCCGACTCGTTGCAGGAGATAAGCATTCTAATAGTTCATCTTCTTGATGCACGCCAATAATTTTGTAGCTCACAATTTCTAGCAGCCTAAAAGAAGAAAAACGGGGCAATGAAGTGTAAGGACAGAGTGGGCTTGATGGCACTCAGAGAGGAGCTCCGGGTGGACACTACCATATGCATGACGCAGTATCTATCAGATTCTAGTGACTGAGTACAACACAGGAGGGCAGCAGGCTCAGCAGTAACCAGAGTCCTGCCCGCTGCTATGAAATTCCCTAAGAAAGCATTTGGAGAACCAACCAGTCAGTTAAGGCCACCTGTCTTTGAGACATCCATAAGGCAAAAACACCATAGAAATACACAAGACTCAGAAAAGCAGAATCCTTTACGGTCTGCATGGGGCTACATTCAACCACCCAAGATGTATGGACACCCAAACTGTCTTGGAATCCTGCTGCTCCTCTGGTACACACATCACACCCATTTACTACAGTCATGGTAAGGAGAAGTTGGGAGATGAGCAAGACAGCAACTGCAGAAGGATAGGGGTTGGTTTTAGAGCAGATGGCTGTTCCACACTCCTGCAGCTCAGGAGATACTTGCCTAAGTCTCCCTGATGCTTTGTCACCGAGCTCCACAGCTTTTTTACATTCTTCTAACAGGTCCCGGACACAGCCATGCTTGTCTGGGTATAGTGTTATTTCCTATGTGATGACAGGATGTTACAAGGCGTTAAAGAAAACAGACTTCTGCTACAACAAACCCAGTAACTTTACTAGTTCTAATTGTGAGAGGCAGGATTCACTATCACTCAAAGTCCTACTCTCAGTGGATTCAGTCACTGTAGGAGGACCCTCTCTCTATCTCCACCAAACCAGGACTTCAGGTGTTTCTCTGAGATAATCCCTGGATCACCCTAAGAACACTCCTGTTCTCAGCATCAGGAGACTGGTCGATAGGAGATGGAAGATAAAATGGTCTGGTGAACAGGTAGTGGGATCTTGTTTTGACAGATACTGCATAGTGAGTGGCATAGCTAGGCTGTGTGCACATCCCTGGCACAATGGTCTCAGGTTAGCTTAGGCCAAGGCTGCAAGTGCAGCATGAGGATAACACGGCAATCGCTGGGCAAGGAACCATGAAGACACTTCAAGCTCCTGTGTAGGTTCTATGAGCTCAGCAACACTCACTTCTGGCTATCCAAGGCCACTACCACATGCCCACACCGAGAGAATACGCTCTCGTTCGAGTTCTAGAGCACTGAAAGGGTAACAGTAACACGAGAGAAAAATGCTTACCTCTTCCCTAAATTGGCTGTTTAACCATATACACTTAAAACTTCTCCTGTTCTCAAAGTCTGTGATTTTCATCTTAAGCTATTAAGAAAAGAGATACTTGTTTAAACATACTCCAAAGAAAACCCAAGCCTTCCCTTTGTCACCCAGTTATGTTGACTTGGACTCACTTGCTGATAGTAAAGTTTCTTAGGTTGTCTTGGTTTGAAGAATTGTAGAAGATCTCTTAAAGTACCTTCGTAATTATGCCTAAGAGGATTACCGGGGCCGTCCCTATAACTGCAAGAAAACAGCACACAAATAAGCGGTTTACTGGTCTACAATTCACACCAACTAAGAACAAAAGCAGAGTTGGGTGTGCACTGTTTGAAAGCTGTGTGCCTACCTAGCCCACTTCTGCTCCCCAGATCTTAGTCTTTCATCACAAGACTTAAAAATGCTCTCTGTGAAGGGACAGAGTACACACAAGTCTCTGTAGCTGCATAGGACCCTGGATCTAATGAAGAAGCATGGAGGGCCAACCAAAGCCTAGTGCAGCACGAGAGGAGGTGGACAATGAACTGCACCACCTCTGGGTCACATGGTTACGACAGAAGGGATGAAATTCACCTGTATTTCAAACATACAGGTGACCTAGCTAACCATCCAGTCGCATGTGTTCACACAATGCCTGGAGGAACTCAGCACACAGGAAAGAGCAGACCAAGAGCATCCAGAGCAAGGTTTGCTTACCCTTGAGACTTGAAAAACTGCAGCAACATGGGGTCTGTGTTGAGTCTCTGTGCAACTGTCTTTGCAACCTAGGGAGTAGAAAAAGACCAGAAGAAGGGAGGTTGGCACTCTGGGGAAAGGCTGGACGTTTGCTCATTAAGTTTTGGGGTTCATTATTTAGTTATGTTTCTTAAAAAAAAAAAAAAAAAAGTGACATTGACATGTAATCTAAACTGAAATTCTCTAGAAATTTACTATTAGTAAGAACAAAACAAGTCTCTCAAATGTGTCACCATGGAAGTAACCTATTTGAACAAGGGTTTTCAGTTGAACTGCATGTATCTATACAGCACACTAGAATGTGTTAGGCCGCATCAAACTGGGTAGTTATAATGACACACTATACATATGTGATAATGTGGAACATTACTCTCTGAGGCACCTTACTGTGCAGCTCAGGTTGGTCTTACATTTGCTGTGCAGTATAAGGAAGCTGAAACTCAAAATCTGTCTCAAGGCAGTCTTCCTTTTTACTGAAGGGGTGAAGCCACAAGGAGTCCTGTTCAATACCTGAAAATAATTCATCCTATTTGATAATGTGACCACAAATCCAGGGTCATTGGGGATCGTTTTGTCACAGAAGATGACGTCCACTCGGTGGTAGAGATCTCTGAAATATTCTTTAGCAGTGGGTAACTCACTGTTATCATTTTCTGGGTCATCCCTGGGGAGGAACAAGTGCATGTCAACAGTGACACCAGGTGTAAGCAGTGTGATGGAAGATGGCCTGAGCTCTCCAGAAGCTACGAGCAGTCTGCCCCAACTATCTTTGTAACAAGGCACAACAAGAAAGGCAAGTATATGCCTGGAGAGGTGGCTCAGAGGTTAAGAGCACTTTCAGAGGACCCAGGCTCCATCCTAACAGCCATACAGTAGCTGATAATCATCTTTAATTCCAGTCCCAAGGGATCTATCTATCTTGATACGCACTACTGGCTTCCACCAGCAGCAGGCATGCACATCGTGCAGAGACACAGACAAAACATTCATACACATAAAATAAAGAGGCTCTACAGTAAGATGCTCGGTGTCAGCTGCAAACTCAGCAACTGCACACCTCTGCTCAAACAGGCTTCCTTGCAGAGCAGCAGAGCAGCAGAGCAGTACACCTAGCCAGGTCTCCCTCCACTAGCAGTCTATACCTGCAGCTTCTGTCCACTCTCAGGCTGTAGTGTCCCAGCACAGACCCACAAGTGTGGACATAGGCAGCCAAGTGAGTTGCCAGAGGAGGAAGCCTCTAAAGAAGGTCAACCTCGAGTACTTTCAGAGAAGGACATGGACTTGTACTTTATATTACAAAGATGTCTGTTTGGTCCCTACAGACATTTGTAGGACATCAGAGAACTTGGGCCTGGGAGCCCCAGCAGATCTCAAAACTTGCACTTTAGCTCCTGGGTCCTCGAGCCTCTCTACCTCCCAAGTTCTAAGACTGCAGGTGCTCGCCACCGTCAATGCTCACTGTCCCTAATACCAAAACCTGGCCCAGAGTTGCAACTGTCCATAATGAGGACGCTCCAAAGATACATACTTCTGAAACACTATGATGTCACCATCCATCAGCTCATCAAGGGCTTTATCAAGAGACACATCATAGTCCTGAATTCTCTCTGTTAAATTCGGCTTAACTTCCTACAGGAAGAGATAGCAAATAATTACATTTAAGAACTTCTTTTATGACCAGATTTTTTTGTTGTTTTTATGCCTTCTCTACATCCAAGTCTTTTAGATCTACATGTTGTGCATTTTAATTTTTGAGATAGTGTCTCCTTGGTTTTCTATGGTTGGACCTGGATTCCAGCCTTAGCTTCCCAAGGAACCAAGGACTCCAAACTCACACAACCACACCTGGCTTACGCATGTTTTTATTGAGTTAGAATACAACAAATGGAAAAACAAATCTCTAAGTATCTAATGATCCCCAATCCTAAACAGGTAAAAATTAGATATTTAAAATGAGTAGCAGGGTGTGGTGGGAAGTAGAGGCAATAAGATTAGGAAGCCAAAGTAGCAAGATATAAAGGAGCACAAATCTGCTTGGGTTACCTGAGGCCCTTTCTCAATAAAACACAAAACAACAAAACACACTGTAATTGTCAACTGAAGTGTAGAGAACCTGGTGGTGGTGCATGCCTTTAAATCTCAGCACCTGGGAGGCAGAGGCAGGCAGATGTCTGAGTTTGAGGCAGCCTGGTCTACAGATCTAGGTTTCAGGACAGTCCGGACTACACAGGGAAACCTTGTTTCAACACCCATTCTACCCACCAAGAAAGAGACAACCCAAATCAAGTACAGAGTAGGCAATAATGATTTTCAGGCTTAAGAGAACAACCTCCCTCCCAAGCAGAAATGATGTAATGACTACATAGAAATAAAACAAGCAAACCTCATAGAGGATAAGGCTAGTGTCCTGGATAAATCCTGCTCTGTCACACATAACCGGGAGCAAGTCACCTAGAGTAAAGACATCTATTAAATATACAACTGTAATGCACTAAGCAAAATCTAGTCTGAAGGAAGTGCAGCCAGGACTTACGTATTTTACAGGATATGGGTGTGTAGATATGTCCACAGTAATTCAAGCTCCGTGTTTTAGGGTCATACATCTTCAAAAATAACATTACATCATCTACAAGTTGATGAACAGGCTGTTAGCGCCCTAATCTTTAGTACAATATTTGAAAATGCTAACAAGCAAGCTTAGGTTAGTTAAATGACAACCCCTCACAGTGAGAAGTCCCCAGAAAGTAACAGTGCCACAAAGCTCCTTCAGGAGGCTGATCCTGTGATGGCAGAGGTGGACTCCACAAATCACAGCTCATGACCCAGTATTCAAGGAGGTAAACAGGACACTCAGCTCAACAACTGAGATTTGGCACTGACTACTGGACCAAAATTCCCAGGTGACTCCTTGTGTGCTCTTATACAGCAAAAGCAAGCTAGTTTGTGGGGCAGCCACCTGTTCAGTGGCATAACCAGGATTGCTTCAACATGACTTCACACAGGCCATGTGGCTTAAGGTGAAGCATCTGCAAAGTGACCCAGTACATGCCTACAGCTCCTGCCTAGCCTTCTGACCAGAGTGATGAACATAGCCAGGAAGCAGGACCACAGCCTCTCTGCTGTCTGCTCCCCCTTACAGGAGGCTCAGCCAGAGCCAGTGTCCTGTGGCCTCCTTTCAAGCTCTCAAGACGGAAGGGGCTGAATGAGTAGTGTGGAGGCCCCAGGAGCTCCTCTCCCTCTGCTTGAGGGACTCCTCAATGAGGACTCCAAGCCTCCTGACTGCTCTAAAGTAGTAGGCGGCTCGTGGGCACTTACGATCTTTATCAAACTTGGGCAATGTTGCTCCACTAGCAGCCAGCTCAGGATCAACTGTTTCCAGGAATATTGTCCAAGGGTTTTCATTATCACTCAGTTCAATCATCTATTTCCAAAAGAGATGCTGATTTTAGAAGGTTGCAATGGCTTAGGTGACAGGGCGACTGACAACTATACTTGAGTAGTGCAGAGTATGTCCAGCTCTACTGAACGCAACCCAAAGGGGCACAGGGCTGCTAACTGCAGGACAGGAGCCTCCCGCAGAGTTCCACACGAGACACCCGAGGATCTAGCAACAATATTTACTGTTTTATTGCCGTCAGCTTCATTATCTAACATTGCAGGCCGCTTTGTCCCATTACTCCTTGCTTGCATAGGCCATAATCGAATCTGATCTTGTGGAAACCCCTGGAAAAAAAAAAATCAAAACTTTATTAAACCAACAAGCATCTTATTTCTTTACAAATTTAATGCTTCTGTGAGTAAAGAGGAACAGGATAGGATCAAACTTTACATTCTTGTCTCGCGGCTCGGACAATGTGCGCCTTCTAAAGTCAGGACTACTTCGACACTTTGGGGTTCAGCTCAAAGGGCTATTTTACCAGCAACTGGTAGTGGCAGCACAGGAACAAACCATCCCCACACGCTCCTTCTCTGAGAGCCACTATAAGGTTAGGTTTGGGGACTGAAGGAAGCAGATGCTGAGATTAAAGATTCTGACAGCCACGTCAGGAGCTTGGCTCAACAGCTCGTTTTCAGACATAGTGAATCACCCAAGGTGGCAGGTCTCTCATGTATCAATAGCCTAGGTATGGGCTTAAGAGCTATACCCACCATCGTCTGGGAGAGGCTCTGAACAAACTCGGCCAGAGAGGAGTTCTTCAGGACCTTGAAGACGGTGTACCTCACTTTCTCTTCGTCGTACATGTCATTTCCTTGGTGGCCACAAAACTGGTCCTCTGCAACTATCTGAAGGCACACAGAGTGAGCTTACAACCAGTGAGACACACTCCAAAGGCTTTTGACCACTTGCCTCTCCATCTCTGGTGAGCCCCTGCAGCTGCACCCGATGCCCACACTGTTCTAAGAGCTACTGAGATTGGATAGCACGGGCCCATGGCATGGCCTGAGGCTGACCTGCACTTGCATGTAGAGATGGGCTTCCTGTCGCTCCTTCCGCTTCTGAGCCTCGATCCGTTTCTCTTCTTGCAATCTTTCCACCAACTGCTGAGGAATATCATGGTCGGTGACAGCTTGTAACACTTCACCTGCAGGACAAATGTATCCTCTTTCACCTGGTGCTAACTCTGCTCTTTCCTCCTTGCAAGGGTCTCATGTTATGTCTTCACTAATAACCTAGGGATTGTGAAAGGACTTGGGACCATGTGTAGCCCACAAGACCAATGCAGCTTGCCTTTTAGATGACAGAAAGAAGGGGGTGGGGGTAGGGACTCTGAGCAGGCAACAAAGCAAGCATCCATTTCATGCTTTATGGTACTGTATTATACAGATAGCTGCCACAGTAACATAAGCCACTGGTACTCACTTAGTTTTGATTCCCTGATGTACACTAACATGTAGGCATTTGTGCAGTGCCGAACAGATAGATCGTCATCATGACCCCCATAATTATGCTCAATAGCTTCTTCTTTAGTACACCTGGATACCACATCATCATCGAATTTACACCACTGGAAGGAAAGCAGGTAGATTTGAGAAGAGAACAGCACTAAAGGCATTGCTGAGCAGAAACACACACCCTCCCTACAAGACCCAGAGCACTTCTGTCTTTCTTGCTCAAAACCCACGTGCCCACTGGTACTGCTTGCTACCTCTCAAACAGCCTGTTTCCAACTGTGGACCAATCCTCACATAGCACCAAACATTTGCAGAATTAACAGGCAGCGTACAATAAATTCATTAGGTAAAAACTTCATGCTGTACTTACAGAATTCAATAGAAGTTTTATTAAAAACAAAACAAAAAGGGTTGGCAAGCTTCTGGCTTAAAAATAATATAACAATAATCTTCTAATTTGTCTTGGACAAAGATATTTTAAATGCCTCAGCCTAAAAAGTATCTATTCTGAAAACCACCTCTGTCACAGAGCATGACACAATTATGAAGACCATGGCAGAGTGCCACATAAGGGACAGTGGAAGATGACAGCGGACACATGCATCGTCCTGGTGTGATGAAGCCTCCCTGACCAGCCAAGGAAAACTGCTGTGTCAGTACTCATCAGTTGCACGAGAGAGATTCTGTGAGATACAATGTTAACTACTGGCACAGAAGTACACTCTGTAACGTACCATTCACCTTTATGGCATCAAAACAAGACAAGTGGGCCGGGCAGTGGTGGCGCACGCCTTTAATCCCAGCACTTGGGAGGCAGAGGCAGGTGGATTTCTGAGTTCGAGGCCAGCCTGGTCTACAGAGTGAGTTCCAGGACAGCCAGTGCTACACAGAGAAACCCTGTCTCAAAAAACCAAAAATAAAATAAAAAAACCAAACACACTCCAAGCAAACAGCAGCTCCAGTCAAAAAACAAACACATACAACTCCCTTCTCCCCCAAAATACAAGGGCTGGGAAGGAACTGATTCCATGAAGCATGAAGCAAAAAGAGACATGTTTTTTAAACATCAGCACCCAAGATCAACACTTACTTTGCCGTCCCCTTTGGGGTTTAGGTAAACCACATAATGTCCACCATGATTATCTCCACTGTGAACCAAGACTGCATGGAGAATATAATTTGCAGGGTCCTTAGGGTCTGTTTTTTGCAAAAATTCATCAAGTGGTAGTTGTTCTGGAAACTCAAACCTATTCAAAATAGTATTAAAATTAAAAGTATTAAAGTCTTTTTAAAACCAGTATTGATTTGCATGTAAAATATAGTATCCTTCAGAGCTTTAGCTTTGAGCTCTTATAATAACTGACTGCGCATCATTAATCAACAACTATGGATGCCTCTGAAGGCTCTTGAAGCTAAAGAAGGACCCACTTACCAGAAAAATGATTTATATCAATTTAAAGTTAAGGGACAATTCAGAGAGAACACTAAACAGGTTCAAGTTCAAAGAATTTACCCAACCATCTCATAGTAAATTTACACTGAACTAAGTTTTAGTGTATACATAGGCCTAAGGCATCTAGGAATGTACTGAGGACACCTTGATGTTAAACACAGAGAGATGTATGTGTAAAAAGCATCTTTACCCTTAGATTCCATGAACATACTGTATTGACATAGTCCTAAACTACTGGTCTCTTCTGATTAGTTTGCCAAATCTTATCAATGATAATTGGTAAGATCAATTTTCTCAAGCACAGGATGAGCATGCCTGACGTCATTAGCCTGTTCACCAGTTGGGTAGATGCGTGTTGGCTCAGTTTCATGGCATGAAGGCGGGATGATCAGAAGTTCTATGGTCCTGGTGAGCTGGCAAATAGGCTGAGTTAAACTGTCTCCAAACTAAGGAAATAGCCCTCAGAGGCAGGAAGGAAAGCCACATAAAGTGGAACTGAGTCCACTTTATAAAGTCCTATACAGGAATCTAGTGGCTGAGGACTGCTTGAATCCAGCCTTACCACCTTGGACTGTCTGCTGAAAATGTCCAACTTAGACATTTAAGGAAAAAAAAATCTTACAATTTTTAAAATGATAGCAACAATTCCATTAAAAACAGGGAGAAAAGAGAGGTGTGCAGAAAACAGGTTGAAAAACACAGGCAGCTGAGCACACACTCCATTTGTGGAGATAAATTCATTCGGTCATATTCTACCTTCAAACATGAATCATCTATCCTAGCTGATGTTCAAATTCATCAGAGCAAACTTTTATATACAAACTCAAATAAACCAGGCAATGATGTCTTTACAGAGTGAGTTCCAAGACTACCAGGGGCTGTTACACAGAGAAACCCTTCCTGTCCTGAACAAAAAAGAAAAGGGGGAAAAAAAACCAAAAAAACCCACCTCAGAGAGAGCATTGATCATCACTCATGCAGAGGCTCATTAACACTTAGCACAGGCCGACCTTAAACTCACTATGTAAGGATGATCTTCAATGTCTCATGTTGCTGTCTCCACCTCCCCTATGCTGGACCATGCCTGGTTCATGCAATACTAGACATGAAGCCCAGGCCTCAGATATGGTAGCCAAACACGCTACCAACGGAAGCACATCCCTACATTCTTGAAACTGTTGCCTTAAAAATATGGCTAAAAAGCTATAATGGGGTAGACATACATCATCACTCTTGGAAGTCCTAGCACATTCAGGAAGCTAAAAACAAAACACTGAAGCATGGTAAAAATCTACATTTAGTCAAAACCTAAAGACAAACACTGTGACCTAGTCAGAAAACCCTGCCCTTTGCCTTCAACGTGGCAGAGCAGAGGGTTAGGGTCAGGGCACTATCACTGAGAGGGACAATCAACTGAGAACAACCACCTGTCAGATGACGTCTCTACCATACCTAAGAGGAAGGAGAACAGAGACAGCACAGCACACAGCACAGGTCACACCAAGCCCCTCAACGTCCCCATTACCTGTCATTGATCTTGATGTTTTGGTCCGTCTGAGGATCATACATAAACCTCATAAGTTGCAGGTGTAACACTGGGGGCAATGTTAGAAACTTCACACCTTTCTCTGCTTCCTGGAAGTTAAGAAGAAATGGTGATTTTTAGTTCACGTCTGTTTATCTTTGGTTTCCTTGGAGATGGGAGTCTTTGGACTTATAGTGACCCTCCTACCTCTGTCTCCTAAGTTAACACTCCAGGTTTACCAGATTTTGGTTTTTTTTTTGGGGGGAGACAGTTTCACCATGTCACCCTGGCTGGCCTGGAACTCCGGTCTGCTTATCAAATCCTAGGACTAAACACATAGCCCATGCCATCCACCTTTACCTGTTAATTAAGCTAGAAAAGAAGTGGCTCTGACCAGGGAGAGAGCTCAGAGGTGAAGACAAGTAGTTGCCCCACAAGGGTGACAGACCTGATGTGATCCCTGGAACATCAGATGAAATGAAAGAACGGTATCCAAAGCTACCCTCTGACCTCGCAACATACATGCCTACACACGCACATAAAAACGTGAAGAAGTTCTCTAGAGAGCCTCTAGTTCAGTGTGTGGGAGATTACAACTTAACCTGGATGACCGACAGGGGAACACTAGTTATTTAAAAGGCTACTTGGTACCAGGAATATTATAGTCAAACACTATGAAAAAGAACCACACAAAAAGAAAACTGTGGTTAAAGGCCAGCCTGGTCTACAGAGCCAGTTTCAGGAAATCTGGGGGTACGGGGAGAAACCTTGTCTTAAAACGTCAAGACAGAAAGCTGCTTGAAGTCATGTAAAGAGAACGAGTACCCTGAATGCTGGGCACAGAGTCAGGGCTCACAATGCTTAGCTCAACTTGTCACCAATATCTCAACCTCACCCCTCATCTTCACGTCTAACCTCACTCCCAGTTAACAGAGGGAAAACCTATTTTGCAATATTCTTTGTAATGTAATATTGAAGATAGGGCTCCCTTGTGCAAGACACTACTTGATGCTAAATCATCTTGGGTGGGAAAGCCACTGCATGCTTCCTCTCAAGCACTTCTCCCAGACCTTACTCTATGTGCAGCAAAGACTTCTGGTCCTCAGTGATGTGAACCAGCAGACCAGAGCCGCGCACGACACAGAGTTACAAGTTGGAAGACCTGGTAAGTGCTCTGATAAGTCGTTCTCTGAATCTGGCCCAGCACCCACCTTCAGTCTGAGACCTTTGGAGGTAGAGGCAGAGGCAGGCAAGCTCGAGGACAGCCTGGTCTACAAGGCAGGTTCCAGGTTAGCCAAGGCTACATAGAGTAAATAAACCGTGTATCAAAAAATGAAACAGGGACTGGAGAGATGGCTCAGTGGTTAAGAGCACTGACTGTTCTTCCAGAGGTCCCGAGTTCAATTCCCAGCAACCACATGGTGGCTCACAACCATCTGTAATGAGATCTGATGCCCTCTTCTAGTGTGTGTCTGAAGACAGCTACGGTATACTTGTATAAATAAAAAATAAATAAGTGAATACAATTTAAAAAAAAAAAAATCAAACAAAACAATAAGAACCAAGACATTTCCTGCTGAGCAGGTCAGGGACTGCTCTGTCGAGGATAACCAGAGACTGTCAATTCTCAGAGCACGCTGCACCTACTCTGCTGCTTCTGCCACTGAAGCACGTCACCTCTTCAAACAAGCAACCTCCCACCTCATCGGACCACTCTCAAAAGCACAAGAAAGAAGAGCACAGCAGTGTCATCAGTGCCTGGGTAAAGGACTAGAGGCAGCTCAGGGGTGGTTACCTGCAGGCCATGCTCCCCAGCGTCGTACTTATTGTCACCGTCTAGTTGTTCTACTGCCACATAATCCACAAATGATTCAAATACTTTAAAAAGAAACAAAAAGAACAGGTCAATTGGTACGATCAATAAAGCTCAAGCACACAGCACAGGCAGCCTGGGTGGACATTCCAGACAGTGATGTGACTAGGACACCCAGCAGAGTATGAACCCAGCTTCCCCATCCACTGAATGCAGTGACACAAGCCACTGCACGCTCCCTGTCCAAAAATGGCAGAAAGGAAGGAGGGAAACTCAAGTACTTCGTTTCCATGTTGCTGACACACTTATCAGCTTAGTCAATGAAGACAGCATGGACTGCAGCATAGACAGTGGGACAGAAAACAGGGTGTGAAACTGAAGAAGAACCAGGCCAAAGATGGACCTGCATGGGGCAATGTAATATCAGCCCTGGTGTCCGGACACACACAATCAGAACAGTGACAAGAGAGCAACAACCACTACAGTGAATTCACTAAAATCAGCACACGTCATTAAACAAAAGGCAATACGAGGAGTGAGGTCAGGCAGTCACACAAAGGCCTTCTCCTCCAGGGGGAGTGGGGGTAACACACCAGAAGTCACACTGAGGGCAACAGGTGGTGTGGGTAGGTGTCCTGAGACAAAGGAACACAGGGGCCAGGGAGAACTAAACAGCAAAGAACCCATGCAGCAAGAGGCTGGATGGAACACAAGATGTGAAAACAGTGATACTTATGCAGACCATAAAAAAACCCAGAGTGCACAGAAATCATAAACTCCAGCTTAACAAAGGAAAAAACGGTCCCAACAGGAAGACAATGGTACAAATAAAACCCTGCCAATCTGGAATCTATGTTCAGGAAAAAATTTGTCTACATCAGAGAAGCCTTAACTTGTACAGACTTTACAGTGGAATATACAGAATCATCTTTTACACTGGCTTTACTTCTGTAGAAAAGCACATGCACTCATCACTAAACTTGTTAATCAGTCCACGCCAATAGATGAATGATATTGTGTCTGCCATAAATGCAAGCAGAAAATGAGAGCAATGGCCTGAACCTGTAGATGAGAAATATACCTGAAGATAAAGGCCCCTAAAATGAATACTAGGGATGATCAAGCCACTGGTTCTGTAAGGAACACATGAGGCACACATGACCATGATGCTGAAAAAGGCATCAGACTATAACCATGTTGGCCAAGTTGCTGAATGCTACAGGTGTTTCCTGAGTGGTGAGGGGGATTCAGGATTGGGCAGGCCACAGGAGGCTTTGGGGCAGCTGGACACACAGAAGCAGGTAGTTACCCAGTATGCTGTATGCTTAAAATGTCACTCCCTGCATCCAACCTTTATTACAATCACTGTACAAAATGAGACTTGGAGCTAGAGCAGCAATGATGTATAGAAACAAGACTTACTGTTTTTCTTTCCTTTTATACTTAGCTGGATATCATAATAGTCTTCTCTCCTATCAGAACGGTAGTCTACTTCTTTGCACTGAATATAAGACTGTAAGAACGTAAGAATAAACAGAAGGCAGCTTCAGCATTGGTTGTCAAATCTCCTTCTATCATCTTTCAAAGCCATTCTTTTAAAACTAATGCTCACATACCACCATTTTGCCTCTGAATAACTTTGGAATGGTGCCCTCGACACATGTGCCTTTCATTTTATTTTCCACATTATCAAGCAACTGAAAGAAAAGATTTGGGCATTAAAAACAATTTATACTTGAGTAATACATAGTAATTTAACACTTTACTTGGAAATACCAACAGTCAAAGAATTTCTAGACTATACATATATTACCTTTGGCATGCAATTATAAAAAAACAAAACAAAACATACAAATCTTTCTTGGCTGGATTTTGTTGCTTTTACAAAAAATATCTACATGCAATAGTTGAGGTTAACCTTTTATACAGTCTTTGGAATGAATTAGTAATCTGGAGTGCCTTTAGAAGCATTTTTTATATTTATTTTACCTCTTTGGAAAAGCATGTAAATTGATCACTAAACTTAACTCGTAATGGTCCACACCAAGAGATTAATGAGGTTGAGCCTGTCAACAGGATTGACTGGTTTGTCCATGGATATTTAATGAACTGATTCAATCCAGCTAGTGCTGCAAAAAAGAAAACACACCTTGCCCAGCCAATCACCTTGAACATCCATTCCACGTCTGCGTGAGCACGCATCTATGTCCTTCCTCAGTCCAGGAAGGAATGACTAGTGACTAATGGGGACGGACAGCAGCGGCTGCCTAAGCTGGCGTTCGGTGCCCTGGCTTTGTGCCTCCTGTGCACGTGCTCAGGGCCGTCAATGAGAACCCACTACTCACAGCTGCATCTGCTCAACCTTCCCAGGATCACCTTCTACGGACTCAGTCCTTCCCAGCTTGCAACTAGACGAGCCCTAAACCAGACGTGTAGGTGGGACCCCAGCACTCCTTAACTCTTTAACACATCAGTCCTAAACCAAGGTAAATGGTCTGCTTAGCTGTGAACTTCTACCTCTAGCACTGCCTCAAACATTCACTGTGACAACCACATAGTTACTGCTGAAAACTTACCACTCGACAAAGCTCTTGAACATCGTGTTGCATGAAGCTATCTAAAGTTTCCCACCTTTCAAAGAGAAAAGGAATATCTACATTTCAATTTCAGCATTTCCAGCGAGTGAATTAAGACGAAATCTAGACTGCAACTAAATTGAATCAACCTCTAGCCTCAAATTCAGTGATGTTTTTTGTATCTTGGGGATTGTCATAATGCAAAGATTAAACTGAATTTAATCAGCAGTCATTGAAAACTTTAAATTTGTTTTTTAAAATCTAGAAGGTGTTATCTACAAGTTACATACACATACATTTCAAAGTTGACACGTCCCTTTGTCGAAAAGGAAAGTGGTGAAATCTTTAAAGAAAAACTCTATTTGACAAAGCCTTACTTCCAAAGAGAGAAAGTATAGAAGCCTGGGCCAGCGTGAGCCTGCCTGAGCCGGATGCCATGTCACGCCTGTCTCCACTCTTGTCCCTTACAGAAAGCAGAATGGAGGTGGATTGCTGATACATACCCAAATGACTTTGTGAGCTTTTTTGTTCCTACAGGCTTATCGCTGTGCTGTAATTCATAGAACACTCTTTGTAATGCTAAAGGGACGCTTTTAGATGAATCATCGCCCTCTGTTGGCATCATGTACACAGCCTAAAAGAATTGATTTAGAAGTGTTTAATTTTTAGGTAAAAGTATCATTTCTAATATCATAAGGAGTAAAGCAATTTACTACGGGCTCTTAACTATGCCCAAGTTTATAAACCATCAAATGTCTGTAGAGAGAATTTAGAAAAAACAAAAGAGAATGCAAAAAACCTTCAGTCACCTACAGCTCACCACCCCCAGCACTCCCTGCCAGTGTCTAGGACCCAGATGATGAAATGCAGATGGCACTCAAGCTATCACTCCACACACTCCCATCTCAAGACGCCGCTGTGGCAGAAGCCAGCAGATGAAACACACAAGGAGCCTGCCTGCCTACAAGCACCTTCTCTGTCCCAATCCGTACTGTCTGCAAAACACCCCAGTCTGAAAAGCACCACCCTCCATCATTAGATTCAAAATGCTTATTAAGAAGCTGAGGCAGGAGGTTTACAGAGACTACTGAGTTTAAAGCCAGTCTAAGAACATATGTAGATGCTCCCTTCTCCTTAACTTTGTAAAGAAAGTGTGTGGGGCTAGGTGTGGTACTACCTATCTTTAATCCCAGCACTCTACAGAGACCAGGCAGACAGATCTCTGGCCGGCATGTCTAGTGCTACATAGTACTACAAGAGAGCCAGTACTACATAGAGACTTTATTTCTAAAGAAGGTCAGAGGGAGCCTGCAAATATAATTTAAAGGTAGAAACATTAGTCCTAGAGTCAATTAATTGTTATCATTATGGTTTGTATTTTTACATTTGATCACATAAATTAGCTCCAAGAGCAGACAGACCCCACCACCACCAGAGACTAAAGACAGCCTGGCGAGGCCTCCCTGTGGAAAAAGGGGTGCTGTCTCGGGAGGTAAGGGAATACTTTGCTGGGCCTTTAACATACCTTGCAGAAGAGAAGGCAGAAAGCTGCTGAAAAGAATACTATTCATTTACCTTTCGTAACTGGTTTGTGAAAAACAAGGTCTGCAGCAAGCTATTCATGTAACACGTTGCTCCCTGATTCTTTAAGCCGACATAGCCAGTATGCTTCTTTGAGTCCCACCTGAAAGACAGTCCAAGTCTGAAGGTCCGCTGCACAGGACACCCAGATTTTACACTCTATAGGATTCAGTTTGCCATGTGAGCCTGGCATCTGTAGCTGAGCATCATGGTCTCATGTCATCCTATTTTCTAGCATCCCAACAAAGGAACACGGTCCACAGATCATTCCTCCAGGCACAACACTGGGAACTGAGGAATTACACTCACATTACATGGATCTTTCATTGCCATGATCACTAATTTCAGTCTGCATCTGGTCTCCTAACAGTCCTCAGCACCGCTGTCAGACATCAAATGTGACTACAGAACAGTCTCCTCTCTCCCTTCCCCTTCCCAAACACACACACACAGCCAAAACATGAATGCCTAATGTGTAAGATATGGCAACAGCTGAATACCCCACACACCCCCACATCAAATGTATAGAAACAAACTTATGCAGGAGAAGATAGGAATGTGGATTTTGAAGTTTTAGAATGTACTTTTAAACCCCAGGGGCAGCACATCTTTGTTATGCTATCTGAGTGGCTACTTAAAAGAAATGGTAGCCCTAAGCTATGTCCCAGATATTTTCAACCCACGTGGCCACCCCAGCAGAGAAATCTACCAATAAATAGAAAACTACTTCATCCAGGCAACCTTCTGAATCCGCTACATACTAACACGAGTATGAGCCTGAGTGACTGCGTAGTCCCCAGGGCCTGGCCAACAGCCCAGCTTCGGATCTCACACCGAAAAAAGGACTGGAGATGTCAGTAGTGCCCAGCACAGGTTTTCTTATCTGTGCGGTTTTCAAAATAAAAGCAAAAGCCATGCACATGAAGGCCCTGGTTTCTCTATTGATAAGACTGACTGGAAAACCAGTGCTGGCCTTTTACATTCAGAAAACCCACTGGTGAGGGTACAAAGTAGACAACTATGTTGTTGAGTATTGGGGGCAAACTCAAGACGACAAGCATCTCTTAAAAGTATTCTAGTGCTTCTCAATGCAGCACAGGAACCCAACCGAACAAAACTTACGCAACTCCATGGGGAGCATCCGCCTGTACAAAAACTTCAAAGGTGACTTTGTCATCATCTATAAATCCTTTCTCAGGATCAGTCACTTCCTGTAAAATAAAAATATTCAACTCACAGAAGAACACACAAGTATCCACTTTACCCAAAAGAAGCAACTGTCTCTGTACTCCGCACTCAGTAAAGTGCGGCTTCAAAACTTCACAGGGCACTCCTTTCAAATCTGTGCGCAACTTTGCTCTGTTTGGAAGTGGTCCTTTTTGTTTTAAGTATGGACCCTACTGCCACAGGCTATAAGTGAGCTGGTGAGGTTCTAAAGTACTGACTAGAGAGCAACATGCCAAGGACCACCACTGGGCACTTCTACAGAAAGGGCCCCAAGAAAGGTCACCCCTACCAGGAAGGATTTCCACCATGTGACTAAAACTTGCTTTAGTGGGCTAGAGAACAGTTCCATCTAACAGGCTTGCTGCTCTCATGGGAACCAGAACTTGATCCCAGCACCCACACCTCATAGCTCACAAATGCCATGGCTCTAACCCAAGGAATCTGACAAGCAGTCTTGGCCCCTGTGGCACCCTCACATACACACAAACAAGTTTTTGAAAAATATTCTAAAAATTCAAACTCGATGCCAGTCGGTGGTGACCCATACCTCTAATTCCAGCACTCAGGATTCGGAGGCAGAGGCAGGTGGAAGCCAGCCTAGTCTACCTAGTGAGTTCCAATATAACCAGGATCTCACACAGAGAAACCCTGTCAGGAAGGGCAGAGCCATGCCTGAGGAGCCAGTGAGATGACACAGACAGCAGGCACTTGTCATCTAAGCCTGAACCCATGATCTGAGCTGAATCCACAGAACTCATTCAAATGGACCACACCTTAGCTCATGTGTGCCCACACTCAGTTATTTGCACATAACCTCACACAAAGATAATAAAGTTTACACTCCATGCACACACAGCATAGCAAGTAAAATTTTAAAGGCTGCAACCCAGATCCTTATATATATTGAACACATAATGCCCGAAAGTCCAACCAACTTCCAGGTGCCTACCTGCTCAATTCACAAAGCAAGATTTTTGAAAACTTTAAAAAAAAAAAAAAACCAAGACCATCAATACCAGTTGAGACACAGACTAAACATTGTCACTTACACTCCAGGCCATGAAATTAGAGAATCCCCAGTCATTTTCCTTTGGAAGAACAAGTGGCTGATTCGCCGGCTGAACGATTTGTCATCTTCCCTGTAATTTATTATCTTCAGCACTGCTTGCGCATGACAGGACCACGACCTATTGGGATTGGAAGGAAACAAAACCCACCAAGCCTTAGCTGGCATATTTAACCGAGACCCACACATTTTTAAAACATCAAAACCAGCACATGAAAATCTACCTTGGACAGAACACAAGGATCTGAGGTCACAACTGCACTAGCTCAGCTTGTGGTTCTAGTGTATTACTTGAAGAAAGGGTCTCACCGTGTAACTCTAGCTGGACAACTCAGATTTACCTGGCTCTCTGAGAGCTAAGATTAAAGGTGTGTACCATGACCTGGCTTGCGTTCATTTTTTAACCCCTAAAGTGTTTAATTGTTAAGTATATACTACAAGTTCCTGCCTGCACTTTTCAGCGTCAGCCTTAGGTTTTACACACCTGTGGCTAGGTGAGGGGTATAGCTCGGTGGTTGCATAGCCTGTCAAATAAACCCCTGTGACAGCAGATAAACAGCAGTAAAACAGTGGATGAGCAAGGAGTGGTAACACACACAAAACTCAGGAACCTGAGGTAAGGGGATTACTGTGAATTCAAGGCTATCCTGGCAACAAAGCAAAACCCTTCCTCCTTCAATACTCAAATGAAGATGGGAGCGCCTCTGGGTTCTACCACAATGCAGTGTTCCCAGCACAGCCTGTACCTGTGCCCGAGAGGCTGGCTCCCAGCACACCTTCCCTATGTATCAGGAGGGACCAGGTACAGAAGCATGTGCTGCCAACAAGGACACCAGAGGATGGGTGCATGACTTCCATCTATGCAGTCCAGCCTGGGCACCAATTTACTACCAGAGACAAGAAAACTCTAATCTGTAAGTGGCCCTCATTACCGATAAAATTGATTTCACACCTTTCTGGAGGGGAGGGGGCAATGCTGACCCTTGGAGCCCACCTCATGGCTTGTACTGGGCAAACCATTTTTACCACTACACCACTTGCCACCTTAGCCTGGCACATCTCAAACACTAAAGGAAAAGGAAATAAATGGTTTTCTTCCTGGGAGTATTTGCAGAACAAGCAAAGCTGCTATCTTCTGATTAACACTTTCTTCAAGGTTCTCAAGCACCAGAATCGGGGAGTGTCGTGGGACCTAAGTACAATGTTAGGCTCCTTGGTGTAGACAAAGGAATCCCCACAGTCCACATACACCCTTCTACCAACTGTCATTCCAACAGGAGTTTAATACTGACAGTAAGGATGTGGACTGAAGGGAGAACCACAAACTTCTGAGATCAAACCAAAGGGGTAAAGTTTGAAAGACTTATAGACCATGAAACCTCTTTCATGTAATTGGAAGGACCCACCAAGATGTCTTTGTTTCTTGGTTACTGGGACAGGGTCTCATTTAATTCAGGCTGGGCTTGAACTGAACCTCCTGCCTCCAGTTCCCAAATACTGGTATTAAGACAATTTAAAAATAAGCTCCTTTTGAAAAAAGTAGGACCAAAGCTTTCCCCCATAAACAGGTCAGATCCATACTTTTTAAACATCTCACTAACTGCTGTGAGGTATACTTTCCAACTAGCCCACAGGCATAAGCCGTCAGAGGACAGGGGGCTATGTCAGCTTCTGACAGTCACATTTAAGGCATCTGCTTCTGGGGACAAGGGAACAAGTAGTTCATGGCTGGCAGAGTCCAAATGGACCCAGTCAAGGCCGATGGCACTAACATACTGAAGTTACTTTTTTATTACACTCTTATAATCAGCGCTGTAATTCAGTAGTAGAGTGCTTATGTAGCAAGTCCCTAGGTTCCATCCCCAGAGCCAAATGAAAAGGGACTGTTACAGTTACAAAGAAACTGAGTAAGACTGATGGGGCTTGGCCTCCAGAAATCTGTGCATTTGTAGTTGCATCATTTAAACTCTTACGTGGAGTCAGATTCAGCATTGCACTGGAGAAAGAATCCTACGCTTTTTTGGTGTGGTCTGTCTGGATAAAAGCGTGGCATCACCATAATCTTCCATGGCAGATTTCGCACAAAACACGGAGGGCTAAGGACCGACTCACTCAGTCTGCTGAAGCGCTCGACAGAGAACTGAAAGGTTGCCTCGGAGCGCCAACTGGTGTCTGCAAGAAAACATGCCATCAATCATAGAGCCAGGGCATTAACCAAAAGCATATCAACACTGCAGTAAACTGCTCTACAAGATCTTAATCCATTCTAATTGCTGGTGCCTCTGGGAAATGATAGTGGCTTTTCCAACTTATGAAAAGGCACTAATAGACAGCTTCTACAGCTGGACCCTAACAGAGGGCCCACTCACCCACACCTGCCTTTCCTCAGAGAACTAAGGGTTTAGGGGGATGGACATCTACTTCAGTTTTCACTCCCCAAACCTGGAAATCAACTGAGGGGACAGACTTGGGAGGGAAGGAAAGGGGGGCTTATACTTCTGTATTTACGTAGGTGGGACTGACTGGAGAGAGAAAAGGGAAGCTAAAGGGCCAGCCCCTGTGCTAGGAGCACAGTAGAGCATATACATGACTGACAGTCCCTCAAGCTTCAACTTCTGTCAAACAGTAAGTGGGATCCCTTATGGTAGCAATTGTTTACAGAGAAATTGAAGTTCTTTCCAATATGAATATTAGCACAACAATGAAGGTTTCTGCCCCTTCACTGCCTCCACTCAGAGGTTCAGTGTCTCAATCAAAAATGCATCATCTAAAAACGGGCATCATTTACCCATCACTGGCAAATGGCCACAGGTCAGTGAGCTGATGCAGTCCCAGGAATGTTCACTGTTGCTTCTCAAGGTATAGCGAGTGAGCCGCTCCCACAGCCACTCTGCCACAGTTGCTACTGACAAGCTGGTGCTTGTAAAACATGACAAAAGCCACAGGAAACCAAGGGGCTGCACAAGTGTCTGAAGGAATCACTTTCTGTGCTTGTCTTGCAACAAAGTGGAAACAGCTCCCTGAGTGGTAGGGACTGAGGGCCACCTCCCCCCACATAGAATCAGGTACTGACTTCCCTGGCTATTAGGTCCCAGAACATAATTAGAAGACTATGCATAACTAGACTTATGAAGAGCATGTTAATTAAGAGACACCCTGCCCCCCAGAAACATTCCCAGAGTGCTGAAGGCCATCAAAATCGAGCCTCACAACCTTCCATCTCCAAATGGCACAAAACATGGGTTGTGGGATCACCTCTTCTAGAAGTTTGCAACTACCTGGGTCTGTTCTTAAGAAAACATGTCCATCAGTCCTCACAAGAGGGTATTCTTTACCAAAGTCTGTCAGAGTTCCCTCACCCCTTTTTTGTAACCAAGCACATCCCAGCTCCCTCAGTCATGACAGGAGCACAGCAGAAGAGCAAAGAGCAGCTCCAGGAAGCTGCCAGGTGCTGATGACTGACCTAAGTCTATTGGGTTGGTTGTTCCTGCACGGAGGGGAAGAATTCTCCCCATGGATTTGTCTAAAGGGACTTAGCAGAAAAGGTTAGCTACATGCCTTACTGAACATACAAATCGCACCTGAGCAATATTAATTTCTACTTTACAGATAAGGAAACTGAGGCATACTGACATGACGTATCTCCATGAGACACCAAGGACAGTGACTGTGCACTCTACAATAAAGCTAGCCTGTCCCTGCGATTCAGACTTGTAAGATTACATTTATACCCACAAAAAATTGGAGCAGACTACAATTATCCTTTAATGTCAAGTAAAAGCAGTGGTGACATTGATCTTAATGCGTAAATCTTTTAAAAAGAAAACCTGGCACTGTCCATGGTCCCTATTCACTAGTCTGCTTTGTTACATGTCGCACTGGATCTCTGCATTATACTGAAGGCACATTCTTAGAACAGGCTAAGGAAGTTGAAACTTCTTGTGAATAACTTGGGGGCTAGGATATAATCCAATCATAGAGCCAGCCTACAGCTGACATGATGAACTAGGCCCTTGGTGCTCAAACAAGTAGGACAAACTGCCAAATGAAAGGCCTAAGAGAAACCTGAAACCTATCCACAACTCTAAAAGCCTGCTGATTACCCTTCTAGAGGAAATTCCTTGAGACCAACCAACCTGACAATGGTCTCTGCCCAAGAATGGATGCAATGGTACATGGGAGCCTATGTACTTGTTTAATGCAGCTCTATCTAGATCTTCATAGCCCATGTGCTTGCTCTAAAAATTGTCATCTAAGCGAAAGTGATACTTGACGAAATAAGAATAAATATGATAAGAAAGTAGCTCTAAGACCTGCCCATCCCATTAGTCTGTTAACAGGCATTTCTTAAAATGCTCTCTTCCTCAACTACATGTGTCCTCCATTAATGTCTGCACTGCCAAGCTACCCAAGTTCTTACACAAGAGATGGCTCTAAGGACTCTGTGCACAACAAAGTCACAGATCATTTGGTTACAAAATGGCCTCAGTCCAATGTTTTCTAGATCATGTTCTAATTTGATGTTTTAAAAAGATCTAAGTAAAGGGGTTCAAAGCCAGAGTCTAAGGAATCATTAAGAAAACCCTGGGCATGGACGGCTCAGGCACGGGTAATGCAGAACTCCTACAATTTCCCAAGGTTCTGACCCCGGCCACACAACACATACAACCTACATCAGTGTTTCAGTCACATTACTTCTGGAAAAGCTCACCCTAAGATCTGCTCCAGAAACAGAGCCCCCACCCCCCCTTGCCTCTGCCATGCTGTGAACAGGCCCAGGTCCAGCCCTTGCTGAAGAACTTCCAACTACAAACCAAGAGGACCACCACTCTGCTTCTCCATCTGAGAAGCCAAGCTGGGCCACTGTTCCTCTCAGGTCTTGTGATAAAGCTTGAGTGCTTAGTGCTAAGAAAGTATTCAGTACTATTTACCCTGAGATAAGAGAATGCTAACTCTTAACCATGGTTCAATCTAGGCCACCCAGGCCCTCAGGAGACATTTAGCAATGTCTAGAGACACCTGGTTGTTTCTGGCTGCAGAGAGGAAGCAGGTAGGGTTTAATGGGAAACACTGGTGTCTTCTAATACACAAAATAACCCACATAGCTGTATCTATGTCTCTCTACACTCCTAGGAAGAGAGGAACTGCTTAAAACAAGCTGCACTGGGAGAGCTGATGGGGTGGGCTTGGCTACCATTCTACATACAACTCAAACTGACCCCAAATGCACACCTGGCACCTTTGCCTGGCCACTTTCCCAAATGTCCTCTCTGAAACGATCCTGGCATCTCTGGTGTCCAAAATGAAACCACCAAACGCCCAATAACCAGTAAGACCACACCCACACCGATGCCCTTCATCTACAGTGGAAAGCGCACTCCACGGGAACAAAGCAGCGGGGTGTAGCCCACGCCTCTTTACCTTCCTCAGAAATTGCCTCAGCCAGCTGCCAGGGGTAAACCGCACTGTGAGAGAACTCTCAACTGCGGCTGCAGTTTCGCATGAAGGCTGAACTTTTGGCAGGAGGTCTGAACAGCAGTCCTTCTGGTGGTGCAGCCCGTGCCTGATGGTTCCTTTCAACTGCCCCGTTACTCCCCTGGGAAGGACACAACCCTCATGAGGATTGATGGACATGCTTGTACAGAACATGGTTTCATATTACACTGCAAGATTCCAGGGGCTGCATAAAATTACTGGCTGCTCCCTTCTCAGGACTTTGGCTTGCAAATGTTTACATCTCTTAAGATGATATATTATAAAGAAGACTTCTCAAAGGAAAAAGTGATTCCCTGACACAAAATGCCCATGCATATACATATGATGCATATGCTTTTCCACATGGAAGCTACAGAGAAAGTGAGTGGAGGAAGTACAGGGCCCAAGGCTTGGCTCTTTCTTCATTCCTAACAGGAGCTGGGAGGCGTTCTCAATTGTAGGACTTAGAAGACACTAAAGTAGGAATGCAGTGGAAAACCAAATCCCAATGCCTCGAAGTATCTTGCTGCAAACAAATGGGAAGAGAAAAATCTCCCTGGCACCCTAAATGCTAACAGTGGCTGGAGACCTGTGGGTATGAGCAAACACCCACTCACTATAAACCTCTGGATTTGAACCCCCTTGCCTAGGCTGAGGAGAAGCAACTTACCTTGAGATTTTACACAATCTTGAAATTCAAAACAAAAATAGGATGCTAAATTGCCCTCAGATATAACCTCCTGATAACTAACTGCTCTAAAGACTAGAAAGTACTCAAGGCAAACCCAGGTGGGTTTTGTTTCTGACAGCACTCCACGGCTGTAAGTAAGCGGCACTTACCGTCCTCCATGTCCTCCTCCGCGTTGCTGTGCCCATCGCTCAGGGCTACATTCCCATTGATGACAGGGTTCTGAGTAACTCTTGGTGGGTCATCTGTATCTCCAGCTTTAAGGAAAAATAAGAAACTCGTGAGCTTATCTTCACAGTTAGACAAGATGAACAAGAATATATTTATGCTTTTTAATTTGTAGTCACTAAATTCTAATTGTAATATAACTCTTACATTTACTAATCCAAGTTTTCAAAGTTTGAAGGCAGATGAATATTAGCCACAATGCATGATAATCTGCTCCATTTGTAATTAATAAAAGAACTATTCTGTATATATAAGATGCTTATGTGTATCGTTTCTTATTTACTCTTATTCTGTAATGGCTAATGGCTTAGATTTAAGAACCTTTACATAATTGATAGGGAAAGTCATTTTGCAGTAAGCTTCCTACTAATTAAAATGTAATCCTCCAGGGTAGGGCTGTAGGTACTAAGAGAGATCTTGCCTAGTGTGCATAAAGATTCCTGGGTCCTATGCTTAGCACTGAAACAACACTAAAACTTAACCCAGGGGACGAAGAGATGACTCAGAGGTCCGGAGGTTAAGAGCATTCACTGCCTCTGCAGAGTACCTGAGTTTGATTCCCAAAACCAATATGGCACCTCACAACTGCCTGTAATTCTTAGTTCCCAGGGATATAATGTCCTCATCTGAACTGTTGAGGGTACCTGTACTCACGTGTACACATACCAATCCATCTACATACACACACCCCAAAAGATCTTTGAATAAAAACCTTAACCATACAGACTATTTCCTTGAGTTCACTAAACATCTGAAAACAAAAACTAAGTTTGTGATGTTCAGACCACAGCTGGAGCCACCACATCTGGCTAATCTTGGTGTTAAATCAGCCTCTGTACACAATTCCAAAACCCTGATTGCAGAAGCAGGTCAATCCCACAAGCGCTGCAACCTTGTCCAGGAGCTTTGCTTCTCCCCGCCAGGACAAATATCTCAGCAGGAAATGGGTCTTACTACCTGAAGGAGGCATACTTTTCTGAATAGCTAGCTAGCTAGCTGTGTGCTGGACCTTCAATAATCCCCAATCTTACTGTTACCAGGGATGGACACAGGGACTGGGATGGATGGACGAATGAGGAGGGAAACAGACAGAGACACAGAGACTGACTCTCACTCTCCCCCCCTCCCCCTCCCTCTTCCCCCCCCCCTCTCTCATTCAGAACCAAGGACAGTGCTGAGGCTGTTTGGCTCTTAAACTGCAAGCCTCCAGTTGGAGCATAAAAACTGTCCAAGAACTCCTGCCTCCCATCTCTGTATCTCAAAACTATCAAAATAAGAAATGGAGATTTCATCCACATTAGACAGACAAATTTAAGATCACTTCCAATCTCCACAGGTTGGTAATATACAACTGTATTAGAAAGCTCTGTCTAAAAACAACAGTTTTAAAAAAACTGGCCCTAAAATCCTTTGGATAAGGGTTTGAGGGATTTGGAATACTGGGGGCTGGGGGTGGGGGGGTGTCCATCTTCTGGCCAGCCTGGAACTCACAATACTTGCCTTGGGTCCCACGTGCCAGCCAGGTGACAAACCAATGAGGTTTCGCATGACAAAGGCTCTGTAGAAGCCGGTGAGAATCTTTTTGGTGATTTAACTAGTTTAAATTTTCTCAATAATAAACATAAGAGCTGCAAGGCAAAGAGAACTGGGTGCTTCAGAATCTCTTTGACCTACTCTATTCCCCTCAATGACATGAAATGACCCTTCAAAGTTTTATAAGCTTTGAGGCATTCTGTAAGTGTTGCCTGTGCTTAAAAGGGTCACAATACAACTTCTCCGCATATACCATTTATTTCTTTAAAATTGCTTTACATGCAAACCTCTCTGTTACTGAGCAGAAGGGCTGTGGCCAGTGCAATAGTTTAGCCCTAATGGTTAATGTGCTTGCTACAGAACTCTCACATTCTGACTTCCATCTGTCAAATGCAGTGGAAAGAGGGACCAACTCTCAAAGTTGTCCTGAGCTCCATGCATCCACCATAGCATATGCACATATGTTCAAGTTTTCTCACTGTCTGTCTCCCTCAAACCAATACACTAACACATGACACGCGCACACGCACAATGAAAATTTAGGCCGGGTGGTGGTGGCACAGGCCTTTAATCCCAGCACTTGGGAGGCAGAGGCAGGTGGATTTCTGAGTTTGAGGCCAGCCTGGTCTACAGAGTGAGTTCTAGGACAGCCAGGACTACACAGAGAAACCCTGTCTCGAAAAAAAAAAAAAAAAAAAAAAAAAAAAAAAAAAAACCAAAACAACAACAACAAAAAGGAAATTGGGCATGGTGGCACATGCCTCTATCCAAGAGATAGGTAGATCTGTTTGAAGCCAGCCAGGGATTCACAGTGAGACCCTGTCTTAATAAACATCACAAATATAAATCTAGGAGAGCTGGGTGCTGAAATAGCATATCATTCACTCCCTTGACAAAGTCTAAAGTGTGCGAGGACCTTGTTCATTTGGAACCTCACAGGATGCTAAGCAACAGCGACCAGTCTGTTGCACACACAAGTTTGGAGGTGTCAGATCCTAAAAGAATTCTCTTCAATTCCACCTGGCAGTAGCCTAATTGCATCACAAATGCCTTTACACACAATTTATGTCAAAATATCAACCTGACCACTCTCAAAACATCCTTCTAAATTACAAGCATCCTAAAACATTAGTAACTGGAGGCAAACGTCTGCTTTTATCCCACTAAAATCCAAATATAAAATAGTGCACACTGCAACTACAAGAGGGTTGTTTCAGTTTTGTAGGAATTAAAGGCTGTCTGTTGAAATAAGCTGTGCTAGGTAAGAGTGCTTTCCCAGCAAAAGTTATGTTGTGCAAAAATTGAGTTGTAAAGAGCTCTGGCTCCACACAGCACCTCTGACTAACACTGTGGACAGGCGGGGAGTGAGCAAACTCCACTAGCTGCAGTGTTAAGGCTGAAGTGAGATGGGGCCACAGCTCTCCTTCCCCACTAAGGAGGGCTGATCTACAGTTGGCAAATCCAAGGGAGAAAAAAAAACCAAGTAGAATCCTACAGTAGAGCATTCTTCAGCGCCACAATCAACTCACACCAAAAGTTACCCACCACACAGGTAGACAGTTAAGCAGACCCCCCACACCCCCGTGGCTATAAAATGTCACAAGGTCACTTGTTGCTCTGTCAGGTGCTGGGAACTCAACCACAGAAAGTACTAAACAACTGGCCAGGCAGCTCAAGTCTATCTCCCAAAGGGTGTAAATTAACTCAAGAAAGAGCATTTAACTTAAGATATCATCAGAATAAGAACTATCTCAGAAGACTGGTTCCTCTATTGTGGAATGTACATAGAAGAACTGGTTTATAGTACATGAATGAGTTTCCCTCCTGGGTTCTGTCCTACTGACTGGGTAGGTTGTGAGCAGTCAATCCCTCACCAGTGCATAATGTAAAGGCCACACACAGACATCATTTGTCTTCTCACTTTCGACATTTTAGTTTGGAGCTCAGGAATTCTAACTGAACATGACTCTCTCACCTACCGCACTAGCCTGGCTGACCAACAAGTCTTCAGGATCCACTTGTCTCACTCAAGCCTGCCCTGACCTCCAGCCCTAAATGATGGGATTACAGGTGTGTGCGCTTACAGGCTCCAAAGATCCTCACACTTGCCCAACAAACAATTTACCCGCTGACCTCTCTTCCCAGACCCTAGTTAGAATTTTACAAGTAATTTAACATTATTTGGCCAAACAAGAACCCCAGTATTAACTTTCTGACACACAACGATCACCAATAATGAAGAATCAAGTGGCTAACAATGACAATGTACAAAGCTAAACTAGCTAGGAAAAAGTCCCTGAGGTTGGGAGCCACCTAAGTGAGAAGAACACTAACCCAGCAAGGAGGTTCTGGCTCAATTCTGAGCACTCCCCCTAAACAATCTCCAAAACTCCCAACCTTTATATGGCCAGCATCTGTAGAAAATCAAGCTACTGTCATTCTAAAGTGGGTGTCCCTCAGAAGGTATATCACTTTTCATCATGGTACCAGGTTTAATTTTGTGTGCTTATTAAAAGGCAAAAAACAAAACAAACAAACTTTTTTTTCTGAACCACTCCAGCTGCCTGGCTAGTTATAAAGCCTAAAGCTCCTGCTCCGTACTGAGGAGGTCTGCAATTCCTGCCATCTACCTCCATTTGTGATGTCATAACAGGACCACCATCCCACCATAGAACACTTGCCAACTGCTATGGAAATTGGGAGCACTAATTTATCACCTCAGTCTCAAAGATATTAGAGCTCAGATGAAAAGCATCATGTTGGCCTAAAAAGGATAGAGCAGAAGACATAGTATTTTCAAAATCTGCCAATGAAGCATCTTGTGTATTACCACCACCATGTGATAGCCTAAGCATCTCTTCACTTGACCCCACTCCCAAGACTCTCCAACTTGTGGTAACAACCTACTAAAAACCAACCAGTACTACAAAGCAGCCCACACAGAACACAGGGGCCAATTCTTGGGTCCTGGGCAGGTCACACAACACAGAGCTGACATCTTCATCCCCAGCATCCAGCTCTAGCTACAGGGTTCCTCCTCCTCTCAACCCATACTAAACTCAATTTAGACTATGACTTAATACAAAGTAACAAAAGAGGAGTTGGTGTGCATACAGCTGCGTAGTAAAGCCCTTGACTAGAGCATCATGAGGGAGGCCCTTTGTTCAATCTCTAGTACCATAAGAAGGGGGAGAAAGAAGGTAGGGGAGAGATTTTGAAGGACAAGGACACAGAAATGGAGGGAGAGAAGGAGTAGGTTAAGGTAAGGGAGGGTATAGATTATTCTGCATATATATCTTAGACTGATATTACTTAATAGACAACCTCAATCATTTGAGGGGTAACTGAGCTATGCAGGTACTGGTGTGGAAGTTTTCATTCACCTTCTTGCCCAAGTCTGTAGTTCCCAGCCATGTCTCATGGCTCTGTAGCCCAGCGAGTCTAGGGGGCTAGAGAGGGAAGGTTCTGTCGTCCACAGCGGAGTCAATGCATAGAATCTCCAGGAGCTGTACACCCCAACATTCTTTTTTTTTTTTTTTTTTTTTAAAGCATCCTGCAAAATTCTTGTTTTTAGGACCAAAAAAAAAAAAAAAAAAAAAAAAAACCATGCCAACAACCTTATCAATTGAGACAAGGCAAAGTGAAGATGTGACCAGTGAGAGGACATTTATGGGAACACCAGTGAAGCCACAAAAGCAGCCTTAAGTTTGGTGAGCAGAGGTGTAGGTGTGAATTAATGGAGATTTTAACCTAGGGAAAACCAAGTGGGAGATAAAGGTAACCCCTGTAACAACTCTGGAACTCTGTGTAAATCTCAAGGACGCCATAATTTTTAAATCATGCCTTAGGCCTAAGATGTAAGGAAACGGACTGACAGAAAACATACACCATCATGTATGCCTTAGATCTCAAACAACTAAAGAAAAAAAAAACCTACTGGTTGTAGAGTTCAAAAATCCACACTTCTGTGTGGGGTGGTGTACAGGCCTTATCCAGTACATGAACAGGTCAGACTGCCTTGAGTTCATCTTTTCTTTCCCACTGTGTGGGATTCAGGATCAAATAAATGCAGGCAAGTCTTGGAAACAAACACCTTCACCCACTGACTTCCTGACACAGTTTCCCACAGCAAATAACAATTGTACTAGGAGAGATGCCATGGAGGTATGGAGACAAGGGAAGCCTTGAGTGTGTGGGGTCCCAAGGAAATGTGTGTTGTTGACATTTACTGGTCACATCAAAGGCCACAGCTCAAGCGCATGGCAAAAGTGGCAAAGCCCTCATACCTCCACAAGTAGTGAGGCTAGGAGGAGGGGTGGCAAACCTTTCCAGCTTTCCTCGGCTCCACATGCAGATGTTGACAGAGTATACAGAAAATGCCCAAAATATCCAAAATTTACAGCCTCAAGTCTGCTCCCCTACCACTAAGCCAGCTTCCTTGACATTCAGCTGTATACCATAACCTGCTTCCTTGATTCAGATGTATGTATGTATGTATGTATGTATGTATCCCGCCTCTCTGAATATAATAAACTGTATATACTACACTGAGCTTCTGGATGCTGCCATTCCTCCAGAGCGCCCAGTCCACCTAATCTTAGCTTTTTTCTGTGTGCTCATCTCTATTCCGCCTTCCCTCACCACTCCATTCAGGTATGGCCCTGGCTGTGTTGAACACAGCAGCGGGAGAACTTATACCTGGACTGGAGCAGCGACAGTAAGAACCACTCCCAAGCATTTCACTAATCAAGATCATGCATGGTGATACATCATCAATGGCACTGGAGCAGGAGAGTGGAAAGTTTTAAAAACAAAACTCCAACAGAGGGACTTGGGGTATGGCTTAGCAAGAGAGTGCTAGCCTAGCATGGGCAAGGTTAAGTACCAGGTATGCAAGTTCTCAGTAATAATCACAACTTTTGTTTACTGAAAGAACCACAAGCTGACTAAAGTCACACTTGGACTGGTGAGAAGGCTAATAAAGTGCTTTAAATATGTATGGATTTTTTTTAAAATTTTGTACTGAACCGGGGCTAGGTAGGGGTTGGTAGAATGCTTGCCAAGTACACATGGAGGCCTGGTTTCCATATTTTAGAATCACATAGTTCGATGGTAGGTGGTGGCCAGCACTGGGCAGGGAAGACAAAGAAAGGTGAGGGACCTGAAGCCAGCCTAAACTATGAGATTTGCATCTGAAAATGCAAACAATGCAAAGAGATTGTATACTCTTTTCTGCCATTGCAAACAACAAAACTAGGTCCATCTGGTCTAGAAGTAGTCCACCAATCTAAACAGAACCCTCAGCATTTACTTAGTGTCTGGTCCTGTATGATTTTATCACACCTGTACATTTGTAGCCACTACCAGAGAAAGTAGAAAAGATCAATTTCAGCAGAAGGGTCCTTTAAAAATTATTTGGTGTATGTGTACACCCCTCCTCCATTCAGAGGCCAAAAGAGGGCATCAGACACCTGGAGCTAAAATTACAGGCAACTGGTTGTGACCTGGACAAATGGAAACTGAGAGACAAACTCAGGTCCTCTGGAGGAGCAGCAAGCACTCTTAACTGCTGAGCAACTTTTCCATCTTATCTGTTGTTCTTTTATAACCATAACCTGGCAATAATCTCCTTGATTTTACACTGGGCAGTGTCCCACATCTTTTAACCCTAGCACTCTGGAGGCAGAAGCAGGCTGATCTGAGTATTGGAGGCCAGCCTGGTCTACATAGTGAGTTCCAGGATAGCCAGGGCTGTATAGTAGGACCCTGTCTCCAGGGAGCAGGGGGAAAAAATGGGGGGGGGGGGGGGAAGGGGATGTCCGACTCTTACATTTCAACAGTGTTGCATAGTGCAGAGCACTTATGCAACACTGTTTCTTCTCACTGCCAGAAGGGATAAAAAGAATGCAGTGTGACCCTTCTGCTCATCTGTGAGAGTTTTACAAATAAAGCTTCCCAAGGCATTTCTGTTCAGATATATTATTTTTTATTTTGGGATTTTGAAAGATGACAGTTCTTCTGTCCTCCAGGCTCTCTCATGTTTACACACCCAAAAATGCAGTGAATACTTTTCTCATGAAAACAGCAGCACTCTTACACCGCACAGGTCAATCAGTCATTGGGCGGAGATGCTGGCTTATTCTAAGGACAAGATTATCTAGCTTTTCTGAGTTAGAAGTTTATGGTATCTTATTTTGGTTTTTGGCCACTTAGAGTGATGCAGGACACAGCCTGGTCTTATTCTTTAGTTCTGCAGCACCGTACAGTTTCAACACCAAGGAGTCCTTCTGGCCTCCAGAATGAGCTAGCCTTTTTCCAGTGGCACCACTGACCACACTGATAGCCACGACCAGAGCTATAAACAAAAGGCTTAGAACGCTGACCACAGGACCAACCCGCTAGCACAAAAGTAACAAACGGCAATGGAGAGCTCTGGGTTTAAAGTTAGAGCCTGGATTTAGCATATGCCACAGCCATAGAGAAGACTATGGAAACCACAAGCCAGCAGTGAGATGAGCAACCCCTGGTAAGAATAACCCACAGCTAGTAGATGGTGTGAGGCACAGAAGGAACAGGAACAAGGGCTATACAAAAGAAAGGCAAGGCAGGAGTTGGAGAGAAACAGAACCACAACCATGGAGGGTTGTGGTTCTGAGAGCTCCCTCGATGCAGATTCCCCAGGAGATGGAGAGGTAGCCGCTCACACTATGAAAGAGCACTTTGGCCCCGACAGAGCCCATAGTCAAGTATGAAGCGCACGCCTTTAATCCCAGCACTTGGGAGGCAGAGGCAGGCGGATTTCTGAGTTCGAGGCCAGCCTGGTCTACAGAGTGAGTTCCAGGACAGCCAGGGCTACACAGAGAAACCCTGTCTCGAAAAAACCAAAGTATGAAGTAGTCAGTACTCAGTGCTTGGACCTCTGACTTGGCCATCAAAAGCAAGAGATCCCTTCTAAGATACTAGTTTTGCAAGTCTAGATGAAAACTGACTAGCTTGCCCTGCTCTGCCCCCACCCTGTGAACCTCTAATTGATGTATGTGCCAGTCTATGAAATCCTTACAAGATCTCACCAGCAACAATAATGTCTCAACTGACCTCATGAAGCTAAAGTGGTCTCACATGGGTTTTTGCATTGGGTATGCAGCTCCAGAAAAAGTAGGAAGCCCACTTCAGGGGCCATTGCCCACACAGTTTTTAAAGGCAGTGGAGCCTGAAAGCCAGAAATAGACCCTATTTTACAGAACAACATCTCTATGGTCTAAAAGAACCCTGGTTTAAATTAGTTACATGAAAATGAAGCCCCAAGGAAAGACACATGTAATATGTACTCCTTAAATAAAACTTGGGGTTTTCAGTTTAGCTTTATCATGTAAAAATCTGTTCCCTTATTCTAATGTGTGCCTTTCAAATTCTGGTATGAACTTTGCAGTGGGAACTGAGAAGTGCAAAGTACCAAGAAGCTGCTAACTATGCATTCCCTCAAGTATTCCCTTCCACAAAACAAGTCTGCTAAACTGTGGTGTGCCCCCAACTGCTATGGGGTGAGGGGATCATAGTATGCATGAAAACAAGTACACAGGCGGGCTAAGCATTGCCTACAGCAGCAAGGAGTAGCCAGGGGAACAGGGTGCAGAGTAGCACGTAAGCTGTCCTTCCATAGACAGGGCATTAACCCTCTGAAGAACCAGAAGCTTCCTTCTGACCCTCCTGGCTCCATGCTTTGCGTTTTTCCAGTGGGTTTGTAACCTTATAAAACTGTGTGCATGTACACACACACACACACACACACACACACACACACACACGCAGTAACATCAATACTAAAAGCACAACTAAAATATTAGCTAAGAGCTAAGTCAAGATCCTCTTTGGATAGCTCTACAAGCTGTATGTGCAAACATGACAGACAGACATCCAAAGCTATCTGTGGCCTAGAAGGTGTCTAACACCTTACAATCAGCAACTTCTTTCCTTTCATACCTAGTTTCCATTCAAAGTCACTCAGAGACAGGTCAGCTTAAAGGGTGAAAGGGGTAAAAGGGATGTAACAATAAAACTTTCCATCCAACAAGAGGCAGGAGAGATGGCTCAGTGGTTAAGAGCACTGGCTGCTCTTCCAGAGGTTCTGAGTTCAATTCCCAACCACATGGTGGCTCACAACCATCTGCAATGGGTCTGATGCCCCTTCTGGTGTGTCTGGAGAGAGCAATGGTGTACTCATATACATAAAATAAATCTTTAAAAAAAAAAAAAAAACTTTCCAACGAAAGGACCTATAATATAATACTCTTGGGGCTGAAGCAAGAGGATGAATGAGCTACATAGAAGACTCAATCTTCAGAAAAATCTTACAGCCAGAAACTTTAATCCCAGCACTTCAGAGGAAGAGGGAGACAGATCTCTAAATTCTAGGCCAGTCTGGTCAACAAAGCAAGTTCAAGGACAGGCAAGGCTACACAGTGAGACTTTTTCTCAAAAATAAACAAACAGCCAGGTGGTGGTGGCGCACGCCTTTAATCCCAGCAATTAGGAGGCAGAGGCAGGCTGATTTCTGAGTTCGAGGGCAGCCTGGTCTACAGAGTGAGTTCCAGGACAGCCAGGGCTACATACACAGAGAAACCCTGTCTTGAAAAACCAAAACCAAAAAAAACCACAAACAAACAAACAAAAACCCAAACAAATTATGTTGAGGTTTGGTCTGCTGCTACATACTGTAATGCTAAATTCTGTACCTGAAGGAACAATCTAGGCCTATGAGTGAATTCTCACACTTACCAGCTTTTGTTGTGCAAACCTTGTTTCTTGATTTAAAAGTACTTATAAACTAAAACTGGCTACAGCCGATTACTGGAGGATTTCGAGGTAGGCGGGTTTCGAGTTACCTGGTTGTGGGTGAAGAGAAAGGAGAGCAGGCAAAGGAGGTACAAGAAGAGGAGGAGGCTGCCCTGAGGGAGGTGAACCATGAGCACATGGCCAGGAGAAACAGCAAGTATCTGGGGTACACTGCTGGGGGGGTAGCCAGGCCAGCAGTTAGAAAAGTAGATTAGAGGTTATACCCCAATAATTGTCAAAGCCAAATAAAATGAAGTCTGAGTCGCATTTATTTGTAAGCTAGTCAGAGATAAGCTTAAAGTGGTGTTGCTACAACTATATGGCCAGGCATGGTGGCACACATCTTTGATACCAGCACTCAGAAGGCAGAAGAAGATAGATCAAGACCAACCTGAGATCTACAAATGGTAGCCAGGGCTGTTACAGTTAGAACCCTGTCTCAAAAAATTAAAATAAAAATAAATAAGCAGCTGGGCGGTGGTGGCGCACGCCTTTAATCCCAGCACTTGGGAGGCAGAGGCAGGCTGATTTCTGAGTTCGAGGCCAGCCTGGTCTACAGAGTGAGTTCCAGGACAGCCAGGGCTACACAGAGAAACCCTGTCTCGAAAAACCAAATAAATAAATAAATAAGCAAGCAAAGGTTAAAACTTAATCTATAACATAAAATCTAAATTAATTTCTTTTCAACACTTTCATCATGGGATGCCTGCCTCATCTTTAGCTACACAAATTTCCACTATGCAGGTTTCTCTCCTTAGAGACTTACCCAGCATCCTTTCTTTCATTTAGGGGCTGAAAAGTTAGTGCCCAGATGTACTGTGAGAACTTTATAGCAAAAGAAGGGCAATTTCAATGTAAAATGAAAGGACAGAGCTTACAGAGCAATGGTGAACTCAACACTGGCTGTCCACAGAGCACATAAATACTAGCCACAGAGGTAAAATCACTAAAGAGATTTATAGCACTAACAAATGGAAAGACTCACCATGGCAATCATGGGCTCCTAAATTAAACATTTCAGCAGTGAATGACAACAAAGACAACACATCTTCAGTGAATGATGGTGAAATCCTGTGATCTCAGGAGAAGAGGCAAGACAATCAGGATACACAGAGAAACTTTAGGCCAATCTATGCTACATGAGGTCCTGGCCAGGGTCGGGGCTGGGGGTGGGGTAAGCAACCAAAAAAGAGCTAAAAGACCCAGCAGAACAGCACCTGTTGTGCGATGTGTGATGTGTGATGACCAGAGTTTGGAGCCCAGCATCCAGGAAACAAGCAAGCCAGGCACCTAAGTACACACTTTGTAATCCCAGTTGCCCTGTGGTGGAGACAAAAGGCTTACTGGGGCTTGGTGGTTTTGAGTCTCTAAGAGATAAAGCAAGAGCAGGTTCAGAGAGATGATGCCTCAAAGAAATAGACAGAAAGTGGTAGAGAAATGCACCCAAAGACCTCTTTTGGCCTAGCACTCAACTATACATGCATATGCCCATATAATACCACATAAACACACTAATTCAAGACTGCACCTTAAAAACACACACATTTCAACCCGAATCCACTCAAATTGATGACCACACCTAACAAGCAGCTGAGTCTAACACTTGTACACAGAAACGATCCGAAAATCTCCTTGGGGAAAGAGCGTAAGGACTCAATACAAGGGCCACTGAGCAGCTGCAATAGCAAGATGCAATGTGACAGAGTGATTACTTTGTGGAGAACACAGGGGAATCCAGATGCAGAGTAGCAGGACCACAGAGATCTGACAAAGGCTCTACAACTCCATAAAGCACAGTGATGAACACCTGTGCTCCAAATAGGCTAAAGACCAGCAAGAGGATCTGAGCCATAGGTCAGCCTGGACAGTGGTTACACGGTAAGAGTTTGTCTCCAATTAACTAGAAGGATAAATAGCTGATAATAGGATGGACAGACAGACAATAGATATTCAGCAAGCAGAACTCAGTGAAAGAGGACAGTCACTTTAAATAAATGATACAAAACAAATGGACTTTTGTAGGTAAAGAAAACAAAACAAAACCAGTTGCTGGAGACATGGCTAGGTAGGTAAAAAAGCTCTTGTATACAAAATGTAACTACTTCAGTCCCCCAAAACCCAGTGTCAGACTCAGAAAACCACTTGTAAGCATGGTGTTCCCACAGAGAGATGGGAAGACACAAACAATCCCCAAAAGCTCCCAGGTTAGCTAGCCTGGAAAAAGCAAGCTGGACGAATTAACAGACCACCACCTCTAGGGGTGGTACTGCACACCTTTACTAAGTGGGGGTGGGGGTGGGGGAGATGACGGGGGTGGGTTGGAGAGACTTGCAAAGGCAGACCTGAGTTCAAAGCCCATTAGTCTACATAGTGAGTTCTAGGAAGCGCCCACCAAGGCCAAAGTGAAGCCCTGTTTGGGGGGAGGGGGGACGCAACACACATACAGAACTCCCTAAGGTTGTCATCTGAGCTTCATATATATGTGCTATGAATTCATTTGTTCTCTAACATTTGTATGTGTTTGAGGTAGGGCCACAGGCAGCTAACGACGGACAAGGGCAGAAATCATTCTCTCCTTCCCCCATGTAGGTCCTGAGGATAGAACTCAGGATCTTGCTTGGTGACTGAGTCATCAAACCAGACAGTTTTGGGGTTGTTGTTGTTGTTGGTTAAACAAACAAAACTTTCTGAAGTAGTATCCTCCTGTTGCAGCTGTGAGGGACGTTCTTTTACTTGCAGTCCTAGATTTTGTTGTTTGATGTATGCAAGTGTGCAGGCAGATGTGAATGAACACACAGCTATGCGCATATACAAGTGGAGACCAGAGGTAAATACTGTCTTATCATCAATACCCATTGTGTATATATTTTTATTTTGTAAGTTCACATGGTACATGGACTTAAGAAGGCAACGTTGTGGAGTGTGCTCTCTCCATCCACTTTAACTTGGTTTCTAATCCAATTCAAGCAGACGAAACTGGAAAGCAAGTGCTCTTGATCTTACCCACCCCCATTCTCATTGTCCTGATTTTAGTTTTTGAGATAGGATCTGAGTCCCTAGCTTATCACAGTGCTTGCCAATTCAGAAAAACTAACTGGCCTGGAAGTTCCTATTTCCAAGATCTCTGTGCTTGGATTACAGGTGTACACAGCTGCAGCTGGACTTCTAAATATGGGTACTATATGAACACAGTTCCTTATGCTTTTGGGACAAATAGTGACTGAGCCATCTCCCTAGACCTTGAGCCCTGGTTTCTATGATTCACCACATAAAAAAAAAAAACACCAAAAAAACAAAAAACCAAAGCACCCACTTTTCAGAGATATAGGGGCGGGGCAACTTCCCATCCCTGACCTGCCCACTGGTACCCTGGCTGTCCACCACGTGTGGTCAGTGAACTTCAATGAGGTTTCCTGAAGGCCTCGAGGCCTCCATTTCACATCCATGTACTACTTCTGGTTCACCTCAGATCTTGCCAACTCTGTCTTCTGGAAACAACTGGCCAAACTTCTAGAGGTCAGAAGTATGAAGTGGCCTTACTAGTCCTGGCTAGAGTCTAGGTGTGGGTGGCCAATGTTCCACGTGTCCTGGCCCTTTCCAAATTCCTGAAGGCACCCGGAGTCAGCAATCTTTAAAGCTAGGAGGGCTGCTGACACTCTCAAATATGTCAACTTAGTTCCACCTTTCCTTTCCTTTTTTTTTTTTTTTGGCTTTTCGAGACAGGGTTTCTCTGTATAGCCCTGGAACTCACTCTGTAGACCGGGCCAGCCTGAAACTCAGAAATCCGCCTGCCTCTGCCTCCCAAGTGCTGGGATTAAAGGCGTGCGCCACCACCGCCTCTTGTATACGACAAGGAGCCTGACAACTTCACCAAGCTCACTGAACAATGCAGTATGGTGGTACCACTGGGAACCTTGAATTTAATCACATTTGCAGAAGGGATTTTGACACGCTGACAAGCTTACTGGTCCTGTGGGTTAAAAGGAACACCCCAGAAGCTGCAGCCGGCTAAGCACTGGGATGTCTCTGAGAGGGTGGAAATGCTACTTTGCTTACTATGAACTGTAGGCCCTAGTGAGACTGGGAATATCAAATTCCTCCCACCTCTGGGCACACCAGTCCCTCTGTGAAGCCTCCCCTGATCCAGTCCTTTCCAGAGGTCATCTCTCTCTTCCTTCCCACGTACCCCATCCACACTAGAGTCTTCCCATCACACACATATGCCTAGGGGCTCCTCCTTTCTGAGACTGTCAAGCAGGGAAGGGAACACAATAACTCTCAGCCAGCACTGTGCTGCCACCTATAAACATTTCCTCTAAACATGTACTTTCTGCACTTATTTTTCTTTGTTTTTTGATGCAGTGTCTTCCTACATAGTCCTGGAACTCACTAATGTAGACCCAGCTGGCCCTGAGGTCACAGATATGCCAGCTTCCACCTCCCAGGTGCTGGGATTAAAACCATGCCCAACCCTGTTTCCTTATTTCTTTTTCCCAATTTTGTTCATTCTGAATACAATGGCTGAAATGTAATCTTATGTTTGCTTAGTATGCTAATAAGCTGGAACTTTAATAGTTCTTTTGGCTGCACTGTTTCTATACAGTATTATCCACAGTGCTAGAAAACTAAAAAAAAAAAAAAAAAAATCTTGACCCGTTCATTACATTCTGATATGCCCTGCTCTAAGAGAACCATTTATCAGTAATTTTCACTGCTTTTATTCATTCAATTTTCCTGGGATCTAATGTATATTTCCTAACACCTACTGTAACTTCAGTGTTATTGGAAACATCAGAGCAAGAATTCAATCCCACCAAATTGACTAAGCTAACACTGTGATAAAGCTGTGCTGACACTGTTCTGTATGACACTGTTCTGTATCTGTGTTCCCCTTTATTTTGATACAACAGGGCTACCAACATGTGAAAAATCTCGAATTTCCATCACCATGAAGATGCATTGCATAGCTGCTATTTGTGTGGTTAGATACTTAAGAGGTTTTTTAACCCTTAAACCACAGTCCCTTTGTCACAATATAAAAAGGGAAACTGGATATTGTGGGACTAATTGTCCCAGATTAGTGCTGGTAAATTCAAGGCCTGCCTGGTCTACATAACAAGACCTTGTTTCAAAATTTAAAATGTAAAGCCAAGTTTGTTCTCATCATTAGCAGTGGCAAGAGGCTTAGAGTAGGGACAGCTAAGAGACTGCAGCCCCCATTCACGGGCTACATGAGTGCAACCTCAGAGATAGGATCTGAGCTCATTTCTCTTTACTTACTGTCTTTACATGTTCTCAGAAACACTGGAAAGACAGACACTCATTTGGGGAGAAATTCTAAGTAACTAAATTAGCTGTAGGACCGTTTGGTGTGGTGGTGCACATCTCAGCACTGAAGACCAAATCAGGAGTGCTTCCATAGCCACTGTGATGTGCGTCACCCTAAACAGGATGCACCCACAAAATAAATAAAATAAAAATACTTAAACCGCCGGGCGGTGGCTGCGCACGCCTTTAATCCCAGCACTTGGGAGGCAGAGGCAGGTGGATTTCTGAGTTCGAGGCCAGCCTGGTCTACAGAGTGAGTTCCAGGACAGCCCGGGCTACACAGAGAAACCCTGTCTCAAAAAAAAAAAATTTAAACCAGGGCCTGCAAGAAATCTCACTGCATAAAGGCAGGTGCCATATCCACGCCTGGCATCCTGCCTGGCATCCCAAGTTCCATTCATATAAACATGAGAACCAACTCCATACATTTGTCCTTTGACCTCCACATGGGTGCCACAATATGCATGCTTATACACATACTATTAATTTTTGAAAATGCAAAAACAGCCTGGTATAATGGCACACACCTTTAATCCCAGTAATAATAATCTGAGTTTGAGGCCAGCCTGGTCTACGGAGTGAGTTCCAGGACAGCTAGGGCTTCACAGAGAAACGGTCAGCAGCTATCACAACATAACTGTGCATGGCTCTTGCACCCTCTTTCATAACAAGTGTCCTGCCAGCCACCAGCACTACTGTCCAGACTAAGTTCCTTAAAACTGTAGTTCCTGCTTATCTCTCAAAATCCACAGGAACCTGAGCTGGTCACTTTCCAAGCAAACAATCCAGAGGTACACAAATGGTGGGATGAAGGCAGGTAGAACCAAAGATCCCAGTGGTTCCTTTCCAAGGGCCTTAACTGAGATGACCTGCAAAGCTCATTAGGAACAATGACAGCCAAATGGCTTGAGGTCTTGCTTGATGTTTTATGGGAAACCCAGTGGAAATTTCAATACATAGCCCATAACTACCTAGAACTTGTGATTCTCCTGCCTTTGCTTCCTAAGTGCTAGATAGGACTACAAGTGCCACCTGTCCTGCTATGATTGGTGTTATAAAACACTTTCCTTCCTTTTCATAGGACAGAGCTAACAGTCCCATAGGTAGCCAGCTTGGCAGTAACAGACCATAAAGAGAACTATTGCCAAAGTCCCAACAAGGGTCCCACTTAAGATAGTGCTTGGAAGACCTGATAAATAGAATGTGGGAACCTAGAGAAGAACTTAAGGCTACCTCCTCCTAAGTCTAGAGGCCTGGTGACCTGTCTTCCCTGCCACCACCACTCAGTCCTCAATCACTAGGAATAACACTACAAAGATAAAGCAGCTGTGTTGGTGCACACGGTAATCCAGCACTCGGGTAGCCATAAAACAACGCTCAGGATATTCAAGCCCAGACTGTGCTACAATTAGAACCTGCCTCAAGGCAGTGGCAGTGAGTAAAGAATCTAGAGGCTGGACCTTCACTGAGACCTACAGAACAAGGGACCCCAGGCACGGAGCAGACGCAGTCCTGCCCTCTGCTTAGTTTTCTATTACATATTCCTACTACAGGACATTCTATCTGGAATAATACCAGGAATTAACTGACCAGTAACCTAGAGTCCCAGCACTTAAGAGGGAAAAGCAGGGAGAGCAAAAGCTTCCTCGGTGAGGCCAGTCTCAGCTGCATGAAACCAGGCTCAGAAACGGGTATAGGGAAATCTGGGTTGTAACTCAGACTGAGTGGCTTGCAGGGAAACCTGAAGTTGGTCCCCAACACTACATAAAGAATAAGACTGAAGCCGGGCAGCGGTGGCGCACGCCTTTAATCCCAGCACTTGGGAGGCAGAGGCAGGCGGATTTCTGAGTTCGAGGCCAGCCTGGTCTACAGAGTGAGTTCCAGGACAGCCTGAGCTACACAGAGAAACCCTGTCTCGAAAAACCAAAAAAAAAAAAGAATAAGACTGATCCACTGAGGGGTTCAGTTTAGATATTGTTATTCCCTACGCCCATTCTGTCAAGATACAATTACAAGCAGGCATTTCTACATGCCTTGCCTATGGTGTGTTTCCTCACCTCAGCTCCAAGTCTGCCCACACAGCTTCAATACTCAGCACACATCTGTGGCTCTATCTTGTGCCTGTCCTTGACATGCCTGGTGACACTGGTTTCAGCACAACCTTGGCAGATTTGCATGACCTCTTTTTCCTAGGATGTAGAAACTGAAGCATCAATAGCTTAAGCAACAGGCAGAGGTCACACAGCAACTAAACACAAATTCTCCATAAAACTCTAACCAATTCTTCCATAGGACTACCCAACTGTGAACTCACCTAATGACCTGCTTGTCCAAAAAACTAATTCCGCAGGAAAACTGTAAAAAGTAAGGGTAAGCCGGGCAGCGGTGGCGCACGCCTTTACTCCCAGCCCTTGGGAGGCAGAAGCAAGCAGATTTCTGAGTTCAAGGCCAACCTGGTCTACAGAGTGAGTTCCAGGACAGCCCGGGCTACAGAGAAACCAAAAAAAAAAAAAAAAGGAAGGGTAGGGTGCACTTTCTCCCCATCCCCATCTGTGTTCTTATACCTAGACTGTGGATGGAAACGGACCATCAGGCAGGCAGACTGAGAAGACAGACTGGAGCAGCACAGGCTGAAGGAGCAGCACAGGCTCAAGGAGCAGCACAGGCTGAAAGGAGCACCTCTGCAACAAGCAAACCCGACTGGCTGGCATCAGAGGGACACATTTCTGGGCCTGAACTACTAGGTTCTCTGAGGTGATGCTCACTCTAATCTCCACCAAGAATTCTTCCACTGGGGCTGGAGAAATGGCTCAGAGGGATAAGAACACTGGCTGCTCTTTGGAGGAGCAGAGTTCAATTCCCAGCACCCACATGGACGGCTCACAACTGTGTCTAACTCTAGTTCCAAGGGATCTGGCACTCTCACAGACATACATGCGGAAAAACATCAATGCATATAAGATAATAAAACTTAAAAAAAAAAAAAAAAAAGATTTCTTCCACAAGCCAAAGCCTACCTAAGGAATGTGACTAACCTCACAGATCAGTCCACTGAGTACCATCTGCAAGGAATCCTGTTTAGGTACAAAGTCACACAAACTAGCCTATGCTGGTGGGCATGTGCAAGAACTCTCCTTCTTTCATAAACATGCAAAAAAGATATCTTGACTTTCCCACCTACCAACACAGATATGAAATGAGCCCACCACTACCAACCCCTGAGAGTCGGGAGCCACTCTACAGAAGCTGCAGTGGGCGCACGATTTGCTCCTGACATCAAGAAGAGTCTGTCCACTCCTCGGCTCTCAGCTACTACACAGTACTCATGGTACAGATGTGCCATCCCAAGGAACAGCACATTCTCCTGTTAGGGCTATTACTGTGGGGCACAAGCAAAGACTCAGAAAAGCCTGTGTGTCCTCAACAGAACAGACAGACAGACCAGACTGTCACCAGTCTTACATGTAAGCCACCTCTTCAGATAATGGGCCAGTGAAACCAGACAAAAAACTGTCAAATCAACTCATCCCAGTCAGATCTATTAGGTAGAGAGGCCCTGCCTCCACCGCCCAGCAAGGAGCAAGACAAGCTGTTCTTCAGGCCTTACACACAGCAGGCCTGTGGTTACAACCAGGAAACTGTCTTTCATTTTCTCTGTCCCCATATTTTTCCCTTCCTTACCTTCCTCAGCACATCTTAAAAATAACCACTTCTCTAGTGGATGTACAAGCACTATGCAGTAATCAAGAAACAAACGTAATTCCAACAAGTGAGGCAGGACAGCAAACTAGCCCTAACCTATTGATAGGAGGGAAAACTACAATCAACAGAACCAGTCTCTCAGCCTCCCTCTCCACTGAAACCACCCTGCCCCAGAGGGAGGGCAGGCAGACAGGATACACCTCACAAAGCCTGCCTTCCCAAGCTGGTCAGAACTATGACACAAACACACACACAAACACAAACACAAACGAGCACACTCACACACCAAGCTGCTGGCTCTACTAAATCCAGGCAACGTTTGGTGCAAGAAACCCTGTCTGGAAGAGTACTGCTGAGCCTGGACATTGCTACTTATTCTCCAAGTAGGAGATGAACCCTAACCCTACCAAAGTTGGTGCTCAATTCAGCTAATCTAGACTTTGGAAGAAGTAATCTACTCTTCCATGTCCTAACTGACAACGGCACAGTACCCTATTTGAGGAGTGCATGACTAAAATAAGACTGCCTAACGCATTCATGTGCACATGAACACACACATATACACACACAGGAACACACACTAGCACGTGCACACCCCTATCTGTGGCCACCCACCCACACCAAAGCACTACTAGCTCACATGGCCACAGCCCTGAAAGACTGCATTTTCTACAGAATTAGAGCCAGAACATAAAACTGAAAGCCACAACATCCATTAAACACTAAAACTATATTAACTCAAATACAAACTTTGATAGGAAATGAAAGTCTCGTGAGAAAACTCTGGGAAGCAGACATGAAGGCCAGGATACTATGGGGTAAGTTCTTAGCAAAACTTTTGCAAATAGACATTTTTTCAGATACAGTCTATCAGAAATATGCCTGTCCAGCGTCAGTTTTATTCTGACCAGAACACGAAGCCCTTGAGGAGCAATGATGACGATGTGAAAGGAGAGAAGGGATGCTCACGCTCATGTCAGGTGCAACTCTCCACTTTAGATGTACATGAAGTATAGCATCAAAGAAATACACTAATCTCCCAGCGATGCGGTCCATCAGCTATTTGGTTTAATCACCGATGCCAGACACTCTGTGAGATTACTGACTTGCTGAGGCCAAAAGAAACAGCCTAGTCCTTGGCACGAACTAGCGCTTCCCCCCACCCCCATTAGTGCCATTGACTCACTGGATAGGTCCTTTTTCATCTGATGCATGGTCAGGCAATTGTTTTGATACCCACTGATCAGCATCAAGTTACTCACAGGGGTGTGGGGGGGGGATGTCATAGGCAAGTATGACATCCCACACACACCGCACAGAACAAACACTGTTTTAATCCAACTTCCTAGGGACCTCCATTCATTTCTGAAAGCTACTATCTCTTGCTGAAGGTAAAATGAGAACAAATCACTTAATGATCCATTCGAGTGTCCCTCACTGGGATTTCTGCCTGCCTGACCCCTTTAAGGCAGGTAAGGGAGCATACTGCTTTCATTTGTTTTAAGTACCAAGCCAAATAAATAAATAAAAGTACTAGCCAATGACCAACCCAGCATGGGATCCCGAAGCCAGAGTCCCTTCCCTCGACTGTGCTTTCACACCAAACCTTGATAGCCAAGCACCTCTTATCTACAAACATAAAATTCAGTACCAAGATAAACTCCTGCAGCTCGGGTAGAAAACAGAGTTACCTCCAGAACCTAGTTTGACTCCTGCAGTAGGCAGCCATGTGTGGCGGAACTTCCACAGTTTCAAGCACACACATTAGCCGGATGTGGACGGCACCACCTACAGCAAGGTACCCAAACTCCTCCACAAGCCCAGGTAACTTATAAACTCGGCGGACCTGAGTGCGCCCTCCCAGTCAGTCCAAAGGCTGAGGCAGCTGCGCGCCTTGCAGGTGTCTCCGCAATTAAGCGCGAAGCCGGGCAGCGCACTTAGAAGTTATTGGGGGGAGGATCTCCGGGGGCGCGCTCAGAAGCAGGTGCAGGTGAACCTGGCGCACCCACCCCACCCCCAGAGCTCAGAGGCCGGGGAGCAGGCCCAACCTGCCGGGCCAGAGCCACACACCCCGGAAAGAGGACGGTCCTCGGGGCCCGCCTCCCAACCTGGGTGCCCAGAGCCAACACACCTCGGTCCTAATTTACGACTCCGGCGCTTTGTGCCCAGCAGCCCGTGAGCTGCACAATGCTCGAACTCGGGGTCCAGGGCCACCCCCCGCCGGGCCGCATGACTGTGCAGCCCCGGCCCGGCAGGAGCGCCGGCCGGACCGGGGCCGAGCGGGAGCCCGGCCTGGTTAAAGATGGCGAGCCCCTCGCGTGGCTCCCGCGGCCGCCAGGACCACAATGAAAGCGCCGGCCCCACTGCGGGCCTCACCTTCCATCTCCATGTCCTCGGGCTCGCTCAGCTGCTGCTCGCCCGCTTTCTGCTGCTGCTGCTGCTGCTGTTGGTGGTTCATGTCGGCCGCGGCCTGGGCCTCGCCTGTGGCCGGAGGCCCGGGCTGCTGGCCCGGCGGGCGGGCGGCTGCTAGCCGAGGCGGCGGCGGCGGCGGCGGCGGGGCGGCCTCCTCCTCTTCCTCCCGCGCGTCGTCGGCGGCGGCGGCCCCGGGGCGGCCCGCGGCGGGCGGCGGCGGCGGCGGCGGCGGCAGGGAGACGCGCACGTACTTGCTCGCGATTCGCCCAATCTCGGCGCCGAGGCGGGCAGGCGGCCGGCGGGCCGGGCCGGGCGGCCTCCTCGTTCGCTGCGGCCGCCGCTGCCGCCGCCGCCGCCGCAGGGCCCGCCTCCCGCCGCCGGGGCCGGGGCTGCGGGGCCGCGGGCCGGCCGGGGGCGGAGGGCGGCCGGGCGGGGGCCGCGGAGTCAGCCCCGCCTCGGGCCGAGCGCGGAAGGCTGGAGGCCCGGCGGGCCGCGGCGAGCCTGCGGGCCCGGGTGCTGGCTGCGGCGGCGGCCGCTGAGGCTGCGCGGGCGAGTGACGGGCCGGCCGCGCTCGGGGCGCTAAGGCCTCCGCCTCCTCGGCGTCGTCGTCGTCGGGGCTCCGGCAGCGGACACGGCGCCCGGCGGCTCGGCTCGGCTCAGCTCGCTCTCAAAATGGCGGCGGCGTGAAATGTCACATCCGCATGGGGGGCGAGAGCGGGGCGAGCGAGACGAGGGCGGGCGGCGGGCGGAGCGGAAGGCGGAGCGGAAGGCGGAGTAGGGAGCGGCCCGCCCGCCGCCGCCGAAGAGCACCCGCCCCCCGCCGCCCGCCGCCCGCCCTGCTGGAGCCAGGCGCCCAAGTCTCCTCTGCGAGGCGGCGGAGCGCAGCCCAGGGCCACCGGGCTCTGGCCGAGGGGAGGGTGCTCGCGGGAACTGGGCCCGACGAGGAGCCCACGACGCGGCGCCGTTTTACGGCACGTAACTGGCCCCGGTATTCTCACCCGGGGCAAAGACGTGGGAAAATTAACTCTCTTGCACCCCAGATTCAATAAGGCGAAGTGCAGTCCTTCGGCTCTCACCTACCCCAACATTCATTTCCTCGCTAGGAGCCCAGGTTGACCACGATCGTCCACTCTCTCGTGTATTCCAGGCTGGCCTGGAACTTGTTGATGGTGCCTGATGCACACCTGATCCTCCTGCCTCTAGTTTTCTAAGTCCTTAAGAGTCAAATAGTTTAAAAAAAAAAAAAAAAAAAAAAAAAAAACCACCCAACTTTTCAATACTAAAAATTTGAAGAAGAGAAATTTTGATTTATTTAAGGCTAAAGCGCCAGCTGACTCACCAAAAGCCAGCCCCTAACCCCTTCCCAAGGTCACTCAAAGTTGGGTGCCAGGTTGGGATAGTCGCACTGCAAGTTCTAAAGTTCTAGCAAATATTGAACAACATATATGTATATACATATACATATGTATATGTATATAATTAGTAATAATAAAAATAAAAGAGCCTTTTCTAGCACTTCATAACTAGCAAGGAAATAAGCCAATAGTTCAGGAAAAAGTGCAACAATTTGCTATCTTGCCCAAGGACACCAGCCAACCCAACTTCCTTTGCTGAGTTCAAACCTAATAAACAGAGGCCAGCAAAATGGCAGAGTGGGCAAAGGTGCTGTCACCAAGTCCTATGATCTGAATTCCACCCCCAGGACTCACAGTAGAACTGCATGTTGGCCTCTGGTTTCCACTGTGCATGCCTACAAAAGCACACACACTCAAATAAATATATGTATGTGTAATTTTTTTAATTAAAGGGAGAAAAAAAACCGAAGTGTATAAAGGAAATATGGTTCTGGTTGAGTATCTTTTATCTAATGTGCCTGGGACCAGAAGTGTTTCCAATTTCAGTTTGGGGGATTTTTGACATAAGGAGATATCTTTGATAATAGAACCCAAGTCAAAATAAAATACATATGTTTATATTTCTGACACACCTTATACACAGCTTGAAGATAATCTTATACAGTATTTTGTATTTTGACTGCAACCCCATATAAAGTCAGGTATAAAAATTTCTACTTGGGGCCAGCAGGAAGGCTCAGCAGTTTAAAGGCTGTCAGCCCCATGCCTGACCACTCAGATCCTTGGGCCCCACAAAGTAGAAGAGAACTGACTCAAGGAAATAGTCCTCTGACTGCCACCGAGCACACAGCAAGTCCCACTTCTAGCATCCTGTTGGTATTTAAAAGTTTCAGACTTCAGAACATTTTAGATTTAGGAGTCTCTGGTTAGAGCTATTTAACCTGAATATACTCATAGTGAAATACTACGTAGCAGTGAAGAAGAATGCGATCCTAATACATGTTACCTGTAACAGGAATGAATCATGCTCTAAGACAGACCACAGCCTTCAAATACTTCCACCTCCATCAAGGTCCTTAGCAAGCAAAGCAATTTCAAGAAAAAGAGAAAATAGATTGATCCTTGGTGGCTAGAGACTGGGGTGTTGGGGCTTAGGGATTGAATGCTGTCTCTCTGTAAAGTTTTCAAGGAAAGACAGAAACAACAGACAGCACATGTTAGCTTTGGAGTATAATGAAAACACTCTCAAGAGATCAGGGTCATAGACAAGTCTGTGACTATAGCAGAAGGGGCTTCACTGTGCACTTTATCTTTTTTATTATATGTACATGTGTATGCATGCGCATGTCCACCTGGGAAGGCCAGGAGAGGACATCAGAGCCTGTGGAGCTAAAGTTACAAGGAATTGTGAGCTGGCCAATGTGGGTGTTGGGAACAGAACTCATATCCTCTGTAAGAGTAGCAGCTGCTCCTAACCACACCAAGCCATCTGTCTCTCAGCCCTAACTATACATTCTAGTCTTATTTTTTTAATCGCTCCAAGACTATGATTTAACACTTTAAGAGCCCTTTGGCTTGTTAGCCTCTACAAGTCATTGTTTTCTTTGTCTTGTGTCTAGTGTCACTGGGTTTATATATGTCCACATGGGTGCGTGTGTGGCTTACCAATGGAGCTGTTCTAGAAAGGGAGCCTGACTAACCAGCTTGCTCTGGGGATCCCTTCTGTTCCTCCTGGGATGGGGTTACAGCCTAACTGTGCACTATGCATTATTACATCAACAAACCTACTTCATGTGCTTCTGTGTACAAACATCCCAGGAAGACCTGTGAAGATGGCTTCAACATTTTCTTAACCAGAAAACCCTACAGGATTATGCAAATCCAGAGGGTCCGAATCCCTGCTTACATTAAGAACACCCAGAAAGTGCCCAGCCATAAGGTATTACAGATCTGAAATACCACCAAGTATCTGAGCGATGTACGAAGCAATGAGTACTACCCTCCTGGTGCTACAATGGCGGAGATCGGTAAGAGCCCCACGCACAGTGCGGTCTGACTCAGGTCCGTGAAGTGCTACATTTTGCTGCCATGCCTAAAATGCAGGTGGTAGCGCTGACCTTCCGAGTTTGGATGCAGTTACTCCAGTCATTGAACAGATCCATGTGAAGAATGGAGCTGACTGAGCCCAGGCTATGCTGCCCATACATAAGCACCAGTCACACTCACTGGATCCTCACTGAAAAGGAGCAGACTGTTCCAAAGCCAGAATAAAAACATGCAAATAAAATAAAAGACAAACAAGAGCCTACTGAGGTACCCAACTGGCATCTACTTGAAGTAACAATTCATACATTGAAAATGAGTAAAGGGGGCTGGAGAGATGCTCAACGGTTAAGAGCTCTAACTGTTCATCCAGAGGTCCAGCAACCACACGGTGGTTCCACGACCATCTCTAATGGGATCCAGTTACATCTGGTTTGTCTAAAGACAGCTACAGTATACTCATATAAATAAATAAAGCTTTAAAAAACAAGAGAGAGATAATCTGAGTAAAAATGTCCCAGCAAGATAGCTCACGTATAAAGGAACTTGCTGCTGGCTTGGCCTGACTCCCATCCCTAAAAGCCACATGGTAAAGGGACAGAACCAACTCCTACAGGTTAGCCTCTGACCTCCACTGGCTTACCAGGTCACCTGGACACCCCCCACCACACGCATGCACAAACACAAAAGTAGAGACGATATGTCAGAGATGTATATGCAGACAGCTTGAAAGCTGTGGATCTAGAAGCCACACACGGCCCACAGACACAAGCGCTAGGAGCTGCTGAAGAGATCACATAGAACCTCTCCTGCCCCTCACCCACTCACTGCCTACTTTACTTTCCTTTTGATTTATTTTTTATGTATTGAGTACACTGTACCTGTCTTCAGACACAGCAGAAGAGGGCATCGGATTCCATTACAGATGGTTGTGAGCCTCCATGTAGTTGCTGGGAATTGAAACTCAGAACCTCTGGAAGAGTAGCCAGTGAGTGCTCTTAACCGCTGAGCCATCTCTCCAGGCCCTTGAATTACTTTTCAAGTAGACTGTTTACTATACTGTATTACTCCTTTGCACTGTGTGGTATTATTATACAAGAGAACTGGGAAGGGGGAATCTAAGTTCCAACAGTACTGCTAGTCCTGTGATTAACTTGTATACATAGCAGGGGTAGAGTGCAGCTCTATAGTAGAGCACTTGCTTAGTTAGCTCGGGTCAGGCTCAGGTTCAGTCCCTAGCAGTGCAAATAAAAATTACATATGAAGAGGAATTTGGGGGAATATCATTAAAGTTAGTAAACTGACTTTAAGAAGGAAGACAGTCATCAACAACCTTACCCAGCTGTACCCTGTGAGCAACAGAACTCCTGCTGTGCCAGGACAGGGCCCCTGGTTCAGCAGTGGCAGGCAGCTTTTGGGAGTTAGCAACTATCTGACTGGATTGAAAGCTCCACAAGACAGAACTCTAGGCTGGTACTGTTAGCTGGGCCCCAAACTTAAGGCCAAGTGACTAGAGAACTTGATAAAATGAGTCGGCTAAATGGACATAGTAAAACTGCTCTGCCAGCTGAATGCTTATCTCTCTACCCATAGATTAGTGCACGGCTCACAGAAGCTTATCTCAGCAGTAGACAGCGCTAAGTGCAGAAATCTACAACTGGTCAACACTAGAGACTAGGAGACTTCCAGAGCTCTAAAGGAACAGTCTGCAGCACGGCCCTTCCCTAAGGTTCACCAACATTGATGAAGAGGAGACAGAAGGACAGTCAGACCAGGGCATGGCTATCTACAGAGCAATCGTGTTTGTGTGACCTGACAGGGCTACTCAGCACATGGAACTATGTATGCATCTGAGGAGGCGCTGCATACACATACCTAGGCCACCAAAAGCTCAGCATGGGTTGGAAGGACCCCATGAAGTCCTAGCTGAGTAGATACTGACAACTGATGGCTGCCTGGGCTGGGAAGATCTGTTATCCTCCAAGATGGGAGCCCTACAAGGCTGTCCATGCTCCAAGATGGCCTCACACTTCACACACATATAGGCATATAGGCAGCAGAAAATGGACTCAGTGTGTTATAAATAAATAAACAAGTACATGGGATTGAGGAGGGAAAAATCATGGGTGCTGGGTGTTGTTTCAAACCTGGAGCAAATGGCTGAGGTGCCTCTTTAATATGTCAAAGCAGACCTGCGTTCTCCAGCATCTCTCGGCCCCTACCCTCCTGGCTGCCATACCCCACTCTCTACCCTGAACTCTCCAGCCCAGGGGGTAGGCTGCTCTTCCTATATAAGCCAACCATTTTGGTTACCAGCTTTCTTTTTTTTTTTTTTTGGTACCTTTAGGCCTCCTGGTCCCTGCTACCCTCTCCCTTCCTCTCCCTCTCCCTACATATCACAGCTCAGTTTGGCTCAGTTTGGTCACATCCAGTCTGGACTCTCCCACATGTATGTCCTGGCTATGTCCTCCTACTTATCTACAATAAACCTTCCCCTCCACCTTACCCAGGTGAGTCATGCCTCTCCTTTATTCTCTCTGTCTCTCTCTCTCTGTCTCTGCTCTCTCTGTCTCTCTCTCTCTCTCTCTCTCTCTCTCTCTTTTTTTTTTTTTTGGTTTTTCGAGACAGGGTTTCTCTGTGTAGCCCTGGCTGTCCTGGAACTCACTCTATAGACCAGGCTGGTCTCGAACTTAGAAATCTACCTGCCTCTGCCTAGAAAGTGCTGGATTAAAGGCGTGTACCACCACTGCCTGGCTTCTCTTTCTTTTTTTTTTTAATTTTCTTTTTTTTATTCAGTGGGAGGAAGACTTAGTACAAACATATTCTATGCATCTGTGAAATTCTCAGACAATACTGAATAGAGACTTAACAAAAGAAAAAAAATTAAGCCAGAATAAGTGTGTCCCCCCCCCTCCCCTGCCCAACCCTGCTTTTAATCCCAACATTCCAGAGGCAGGTACACTTCCCTGAGTTCAAGGGCAGCCTGTTCTACAGGGAAACCATTGCCAAAAATAACCATGAAAGTAAAGGTTAATCCAGTTATGGCTCTCATAATTATATTGGCCTTTAAGCAGATCCCTAGAAATGGGTGTGTAACTGAGTTGAACTGCCCAGTATATCTCTACAGTGAGTCCCTACCCCTGGGACTGGATCCTGCAAAAAAGCCTAGTGAAGTGGCCTTCCGTATGAGCACCCAGACCTGGCTTTGGCTTTAGGCAACCCTTTAAAGAGAGAAACCATTGGAGTCCACTTAGGTTTCTGATCTACTGAACTAGAACATATAGGGAGGGAGTCCTTGGTTTTTTTTTGTTTGTTTGTTTTTCGAGACAGGGTTTTCTGTGTAGCCCGGGCTGTCCTGGAACTCACTCTGTAGACCAGGCTGGCCTCGAACTCAGAAATCCGCCTGCCTCTGCCTCCCAAGTGCTGGGATTAAAGGCGTGTGCCACCGCGGCTCGGCTGAGGGAGTCCTTGTAAAGATGCAAAATTTATAGCAACTTATTATGCACTAGAACTGGTGGGTTGCAGAGATGGCTCGGCATGTAATGGCATCTGCCTCCATGTCTCATGGCCAAATTTGAACCCTGTGACCTATCCCCCAATTGTCCCTTGGCCTCTGTATCCACCCTGTAGAACACATGTGCACATATATATACCCTCTACAGAAAAACTGGAAGAGAAGGTAATTTTGTTAAATCTTGTAAGGCTTATTACTGTTAGCACCCACCTTTAATCCCTGCATTCAGAGGGCAGAGGCAAGCAGGTTTCTGTGAGTTCAAGGCCAGCCTAGTCTACATACTGAGCTTCAGGACAGCCAGGACTACACGGGAGCGACCCTGACTCATAAAACAACAGTGAAACAAAACAAGCAAAAAAGGTCCTCTTCAGAGGACCCATGTTTGATTCCCAGCACCCCTATGATAGCTCAGAACTGTCTGTAACTCTGTAACCCTATCTTGTCCTTCCCAGAGACGACACATGCACACAGTGAACAGACAGGCATGCAAAGGAATATCCCTTGCATAAGATAACATAGATAACAAATTTGTTTAAAAATCTCATTCCTAGCAGTGGTGGCACACACCCTTAATCCCAGCACTTGGGAGGCAGAGGCAGGCGGATTTCTTTTTTTTTTTTTTTTCTTTCTTTCTTTCTTTTTTTTTTTTTTGAGACAGGGTTTCTCTGTGTAGCCCGGGCTGTCCTGGAACTCACTCTGTAGGACAGGCTGGCCTCGAACTCAGAAATCCGCCTGTCTCTGCCTCCCAAATGCTGGGATTAAAGGCGTGCGCCACCACCGCCGGCTAGGCGGATTTCTGAGTTCAAGGCCAGCCTAGTCTACAGAGTGAGTTCCAGGACAGCCAGGGCTATACAGAAAAACTCTGTCTCGAAAAACAAAACAAAACAAAACAAAACAAAAATCTCATTCCTGCCCTATCTACAGACCAGAGTACCTTGAGGAGAGAAAAACTGGGTTGCTCACTACTGTCCTTAGCCCTAGCACACAGTAGGGACTGCTTAAAGAAGACCTAATTTAGCTCCTCGCAGCTAATGTTTATTGGTGCCTGGAAGTAAGGGGTTCCCAGAAATGTGGTGGCCAGAACACAGGCGCCGCAGCCTCGAGAAGCCGCTCCTACCACAGTACCTCCTTCCTGGAGGCCTATTCATACCCTTCAGATGTTGGGTGCAGATGCAGTTTATTTCCTGGCTACACCAGAAAAATAGTAAAAGCAGCCCTAGAAGCAGGGGAGAGAGCTCTTTTAGCACCGGGAATATGCTTATGTTCCTGAAGCAGTCGAGTAACATGCACAGAGTCCTCGGTTCAATTCCTAGCCCTGTGTCATAGATAACCGGAGGTCTGGCATAGTGTGGTCTAGCATAGTGGCTTGTATCTGGGATGCTACCACTTGAATGACAAAGACCAGCCTGAGCTACATACTAAGACCTTGTCTGAAAAAGACAAGAAATTCAGGAAAAACAATGAAAAGGAAAACAAAGATACCAAACCCATTAGAGGCCTAAACATCCAAGCCTGGATTCAATTACTCTGGAGAACACTTCTGGCCTGTCTTCACCTGGCCCCGCTGGTCCTCTAAGAGTATTATATACAAAGCCCACTTGCACACTAAGGGGTATGTGGAAGAACCCTGAACCTCCTTGGAGCTTCTATGCTAAGATATCTCCAAAGATTCTGGTACAGCTCTGGAATGAAAGAGGGCTAGGTGCCATCCTTGTCCACTGCTAATTTGTTTCTCTTTTAAATTTATAACCTTCACCCTGGTTCAACAACTGCGGCCTAAAGAGGCAGAACACCCAGGAGATGGGAACCACTGGGAGAGGTCTATTTATCTTTAGAGCCACTAAGTGCAGGGAGGACTACCCTATCATTACACTGGGAGCACAACACACTTTGCAGCTCCAGGGCAGGTGCCGTGACTCAGCATAAACTGTAGGTTGGGCTTTCTTCTAGAACCAAAATATTTACCTGCCTGGAAGTCAAGTTAAGACCTGGCAGATAAGGCATCAGAGCAGATACAGAATTGAGAAGCCTTGTTTCATTTACCCACTCCAAATAGTCTCTCCAGTATCCACAGAGGAAGCAAGCAAGACCCAATCATGCCAAGATGGCATGAAAGGTTGTGCACCACAAGGCATGGTGAATTTGGGAGGTTTTATTTATTTATTTCTCTACTGGGGAGTGGGTCTTGCCAAGCCCTGGCTAACCTAGAGATCACTATGTAGCCCAGAATGGCCTCTGCCAGCCTGGTGGGATCAGAGTGAGATGTAAGACCATGAAAGACCACCACATGAAAGACCCAAAGGTTCCGCTCAGGGAAATGCGAGCACAGTTTGTAACTGAAATGATAAAGGTTGAAGCACTCTCCTGTTCAGGTGTCAGGACGCTTACTGCTAGAACAAGAATATGAAAAATGAGCTACATGGTAGCCTTGTTCCTCAGCCCAAGCAAGGATCATTAGCAGTCCACTCAACTCTGTGTGCAGACCTAAAGCTACATATGTCCCGGGAGCTAAGAGAAAAAAGGCAACCCTGCCGGCAGGATCAACACCAACCCAGGCTACAGGTCAATTTGGAACCATTCTAGACTGTGGGAGACCCAGTGTCAAACAAAGCCAGCAGATGGGCAAGCCTGTAATCCTAGTGTGTCCTAGAGGACCAAACTCTGAGGATGAGACCCTGTCTCATACAAAATAAAAATCCAACAGGCTGCATATATATAGTTCAGTGGTAGAATGTATCGCACAGGGGAGCCGGGATTCATCAACAACAAACCCTAAATAGAACCTACATAGGAAAAGCAGGCATGGTGGCACACACTTTAGACAGACAGAGCTCTTGGCAAACACCACCAGGGAAAGTACGGTTGAGTGAACTCCTGACTGTCACTTCTAACATTCTTTCAGGGTTTGGGAAACACACCACCAAAAGACAGGACTAGCCAGATGTGGGGGAAGCTGGGTCTGTTTATTTCTTTTTCGATTTAATTCTTTTTTTTTCCTCGTAGTGCTACAGATGAAACCCATCCTAGGGACAAGAATGTGCCACCAGAATAGGCGTCCTTGACCTTAAAGCTTTGCATTCTTAAAAGCAGCTCACAAAACAAACAAGCAAGCAGGCAAACACTTCAGGGTGAGATTCCACTGTACCAAAGCTGAGAAAAGCCAGCAGCAATGACTGGCCAGCCCCGCCTTCTACCCCTCCCTCCACAGTCCATCCCAGTTCAGGGAAACTATAAGGGTGCTGTGGTTAGGGACAGAGCATTGTAGTTGCTGGGTTTTGCTTTTATGAGAGCTTCCCTGGAATTGTAACCAAGCTCGCCCTTCTGTTTGAACCTTGGATGGCATTGGCAGGACTCAGAGCCAGAAAAGCACTAAAACATTGTGGCGGCAAGCACTTGTAATCCTAGCACTTGGGAGGAAGAGGCAAGCAGGTCTCTGAGTTCAAGGCCAGCCTGGTCAGCATAAATTCCAGGATATACCCAGGTGTTTAAGTTTGGTTGAGGTGCGCTGTAATGCTAGTACTGGCCCTCAAGGTCTGGTTGCCCTCAGGGACAAGACAATCTGCATGCACAACAGTGATGCCAAGTAACTTGGCCCTCCCTCCCCCACAAGTTATCTCTGTTGGTGAATAAAGATGCCAACAGCCAATAGCTGGGCAGAAAAGAGATAGATGGGGGTGGGGCTCCTGGGTTTGGGGTCTGAAGAGAGAACATTTGGAGGGATACCACTGGTTGAGTGAGTGATTAAAACATGACCGTAACGGCTGGTCAATTGGCATTAAGAGCGGCCCAAGTGGAACATGACTAATCATATCTCAGGTTATTAGAGGGAAGCAGACATGATAGAATGGAGGGTTGATATCTGCCCAGCTCTAATGCTTTAAAGGCTTATTATAAATAAAGGTTGTGTGTCTTTTATCTGGAAACTGAATGACCAAAAGTGAGGTAGAAACTCCCAATTGAGATAAAATAATTATTACAATAGAGATGGCCACAGAGAAACCTTGTCTCAAAGATAACTTAAATTTTTAATTTTATGATCATTTGCATACATGTATGCATGCATACATGTATGCACACACACACATATGTGTGGAGCATCTGATCCCTTGGAGCTAGTGTTACAGGGGCTTGTAAGCCACCTGATAGAAATGCTAGGAACCAAACTTCAATCCTCCAGTCCTGAAACAGCTGCTTAAAGAGAGGTTTGCTTGTTTGCAGTGATGGGGTCAGAATCCAGGGCCTAGACAAGTACTCAACCATTAAGCTATATAACATCTTGTAAAGTAGGTAACCTTTTCAAAATAGGTAGTAGGTGACGCAGGGCAGTGGTGGTGCACGCCTTTAATCCCAGCACTTGGGAGGCAGAGGCAGGCGGATTTCTGAGTTTGAGGCCAGCCTGGTCTACAGAGTGAGTTCCAGGACAGCCACGACTACCCAGAGAAACCCTGTCTTGAAAAAAAAAAAAAAAAAAAAAATCTAGGTAGGTGACACATCTTTTATCCCAACACCAGGGAAAACTATGGGGCTGGAAAGATGGACTTGTATTAAAAATCACTGGCCACTCTTCCAGAATACCAGCACCACACGGTGGCTAAGCACCGTTTGTAATACCCCAACCCTAAGGGCTCTACATTCGAAAGGTACATCTATACTTATAAAATAAAAGCAAGTAAATCTTTTAAAGCCACAACAGAAGCCCGGAAATGTAGCTCAGAGGCAAAACTCCTGCCCCGAGAGCTCCACGCCCCTTTGGGAAATTCTCTGTATGAGAAAGAGAACACCCCTACAGGAGGACGCACAGGACAAGCAGGTACCATGTACAGGCTATTACTCTGAATAAAAATCAAATGTCTTTTTAATGTAAATCTTCATTTTCTGACATTTATTTATGTGTATACATGCATGTACTGTGGTGTAAATGCAGCCGTCAGAGGACGCAGTTTTACAGAAGTTTATCTCTTTCCATACCGGTCTCAGGGATCAAACTCAGGCAGCAAGCTTTACCCATACAGTTTAGGTTTAGGGTACAGCTCAGAGGAGAACACTTCCCCACTGTGCCAAGGGTTGGAACACCAAGACCATGAAAGATAAAGTTTAAGTATTTAATTTAAAATGTGTGTATGTTTGGAAAGACAACAACAACAACAAAACAAAAAAACCCTTGAGTCTTTTTGGAGCAACAGAAGAGCAATGGGAATTTAGTTTTTTGGTTCTTTGAGTTCAAGTGCTGAGAAAGGAACCCAGGGCCTTTCTCATGCTAAACAAACACTCCATCTATGAGCTATTCTCCAAGGTGGGTTTCAAAGTGGGAACACAACAAGGTTTAGAGATTTAAACTCTTTGGTTGTTGGGTGGAGGTTTTACCCTGAAAGAAGAAAGCAGACTTTCAGGTACCAACAGATAAGAAACGAAGACTTGAGCGGAAAGGACAGAGGAAGCTTGGTGCAACTCTGCCTGGAACTGCAGGGTTCTGAGGGCTAAGGCAGGACCACTGCCTCAGTGAAGGCCAGACTCCAGCTATATAGTGAGCATGTCTCAACCTGAGAGAGGAGTCAAAGAGACTAATATATAAATTATTTGGTTGGGCATGAAGGGATCGCCTGACTTCCCCAGAAGGCTGATACCCTCCCTATATCCCTTTAGATTTTTAGGAGTTCAAGTTGTCACCTATAAAGTTTGTTCTCATCTGGCAGTGGTGGTGCATGCCTTTACTCCTAGCACTTGGGAGGCAGAGGCAGAGGCAGACAGACCTCTGAGTTCGAGGCCAGCCTGGTCTACAGAGAGAGAGTTCCAGAACAGCCAGGGCTACACAGAGAAACCCTGTCTGGGGGTGGGGTGAGAGGTTGCTCTTATGAACTATGCAATCAAGTTTAAAAGGGGGTGGGGTTGTAATACCGCAACCTCAGGGGCACTGCATGCATGCAGTGGTGCACACATACATGCAAGTTAAACATCCATGGTATAAAATAAAAACCAATCTGTTAAAACAACAACATGGGTCTGAAGATGTAGCTCAGTGGCACAAGTTCAGATTCCGCATTTGCCCTATTCACAGCCACAGGCAACTCACTCCCCTGGGTTGGGCACCCTGCCTGTGATTACTGCTTTGAGAGGTTTTGTTTGTTTTTGAGATAAGGTCTCACTACGTAGTCCTGGCTGGCCTGGCACCCATTGTGTAGAAACTGGAGAGCCTAGAACTCAGAGATCCACCTCCTAGATTGTGCTACCACAGCCTGGGCTAGGGGCTTAGCTCAGTGGTATAAAGCTTGCCTAGCAGGAGCTAGATCCTGGCTGGGTTCCATCCTCTGCACCAAAAAATGAAACAAGAGAACATTAACTTAGCAAAGCACCTGCACAAAAGATCAGACATGGCTGGATACAGTGGTACATGTCTATGATCCCAGTACTCAGAAAGCAGGAAGATTACAAGTTCCAGGCCAGCCTTGACCACATAGTAAGACCATGGTATCCCTGTGGTAGAGCACTTATGTGGTATATGCTAAGACAAAGTGAAAGATCACATATTGCAAGGTTGAGATTGTGCAAGCCACCCAGAACAGGCATGTCCATCTGGATCAGTGGCTGCTGGAGGGAGGAGCGGGAGTGGGGGACGGGGAGCAGTGTGTGGTGCCTCCTGGGGAGAAAGACAATGCTCTAAGGCTGCTGAAATGGCTCAGCACTCACCTCCCAAGCCTCAGGGGCCTGAGTTCAAACCCCAGAACCTATGGAAAAGGGGGATGAGAGAACAAATTCTGCAAAGCATGATGTATATGGCCTCCACATATACATCATGGCATTTATTGGCCAGGCATAGTGGCACATACTCTATTTTTAGGTTTATTTATTTATTTCATATATGAGTGCTCTATTTGCATGTACACCTGTGTGAGGGTTTGAATGTGCTTGGCCCAGGGAGTGGCACTATTAGGCGGTGTGGCCTTGTAGGAGGAGGTGTATCACTTTGGGTGTGGGCTTTGAGACCCTCCTCCCAGCCGTAGGAACTCCTAATCTTCTGTTTGACTTTGGAAGGACAGCTCTTCCTGTACCATGCCTGCCTGGACGCTGCTACGCTCCCGCAGTAATGGTAATGGACTGAGCCTCTAAACCTGTAAGGCAGCCCCAATTACATGTTGTCTGACACAGCAGTAAAACCCTAACTAAAACAACCTGCATACCAGGAGATGGTATCAGACCACATTATAGATGGTTATGAGGTTATAGATGTGGTTGCTGGGAATTGAACTCTGGGATCTCTGGGAGAGCAGACAGTACTCTTAACCACTAAGCCATCTTTCCAGCCTGCAATAATTTTTTTTTTTAGCCCGGCGGTGGTGACACACACCTTTAATCCCAGCACTTGGGAGGCAGAGGCAGGCAGATTTCTGAGTTCGAAGCCAGCCTGGTCTACAGAGTGAGTTCCATGACAGCCAGGGCTACACAGAGAAACCCTGTCTCGAAAAAAAAAACAAAACAAAGCAAAAAAATTAATGGAATAAAATATACAAATGATTAATGAGTTAACATGTGCAATGTCTGCTTTGCCCTTCCCTGTTTGTGTGTTAATCATTTGCATAAAGTACAATTGGGTAGTCTGGTGGAGGTTGGGAACATAGCTCAATGGTAGAGCATTTGCTTAGCATGTTCATGTCCAAGGCTCTGAATTCTAATCCAGCAATGAAAAATAAAAAGAAAAGCTGTATTTTACATAATGTTCCAGCTGGGTATGGTGGTACATGTCTTTAGTCCCAGCACTTGAGAGGCTAACTCAGTCTACATAAAAAGTTCTAGGTCGCCAGGCAGTGGTGGTGCACGCCTTTACTCCCAGCACTTGGGAGGCAGAGGCAGGTGGATTGCTGAGTTTGAGGCCAGCCTGGTCTACAGAGTGAGTTACAGCCAAGGCTACACAGAGAAACCCTGTTTCGAAAAACAAACAAACAAAAAATTGTTTTAGGCTAGCCAGGGTTATGTAGTAAAACTCTCTCTCTGAAACCTGAGGTAGGTCCAGGTGTGGTGGTGCACATCTCTGACAGGAGTCAGAGGCGGGTGGAGTTCTAGGACAGTCAGGACTGGAGAAATCCTGTGGGGGGACAAGGAGGTGTTGAGGAGGGGAGGCAAGCAGGAAAGAGAGAGAGAGGGGGAGGTGATGTGTGGGAAAGATACAACAGGAAGGGCCCACTTCCTTCAATGAATTCCTTTGGTCTTGAATCAAAATAAACTTTTCCCACTTAAGGTTCCTCAAGCCACCACAGATGTTAACAGTACTTCAGTACCAGAAAGAAATCTGAGTTTCAGGAATGAATCAAATCTCCTTCCTCAAACCCCCACCTCTATCCCCAGGGACAGTGTGCTGGCCTCAACGATATGAGCAGCAGGACTCAAACATGTATGAGTTTTTCTTTTTTCTTTTTTTTTTTTTTTTTTATGGTTTTTCGAGACAGGGTTTCTCTGTGTAGCCCTGGCTGTCCTGGAACTCACTCTGTAAACCAGGCTGGCCTCGAACTCAGAAATCCGCCTGCCTCTGCCTCCCAAGTGCTGGGATTAAAGGCGTGCGCCACCATTGCGTGGCGGTTTTTCTTTTTTAATATCATTTTATTTCTTTTTTTTTTTTTCAGGGCAGAGTTTCTCTGTATAGCCCTGAGTATCCTAACTCACTCTATAGACCAGGCTAGCCTCGTACTCATTGGCCTGCTTCTCCTTCCTAAGAGCTGGATTCAAGGCGTGTGTGCTATCAAGGCCTGGCTAGAGAAACAGTTCCTAAATAAAGGAATAAATTTGGATGTACCTCAGCTCGACATATACAAGTCCCAGGCTTGATCTCTAGAACTACAGACATAAATGTTGAAGAGAAACAGCAGACTCATATGTAAATTTCTGTAACTTCTGGTGTTACCCAGCACTCTTCCTCCAAACCATGCTGGGGCCAAGGTAGATACAAAGGATAAAAATAACATCTGTGCAAACGTCTCTAACCTGAGGGACTCCGGGCACATAAGCAGTAAGTAGGGCAGGGAACCAAACATGTCTACGTCTGCCACCCACCAGCTTTGCCAAAATTAATTCAAAAAGGGTTGAAATAAAGCCTTGAAATTAGGAGGAAAGGCTCCTGGAAACCTGAAAGAGGCAGCACACAGGCTGATTTGTGGTTTTACTGTTTGTTGTTTGGAGACTGAGTATCAGCACAAAGCCCTGGATGGCCATGAACTTGCTATGGCAAACGTGTGTGTGTGTGTGTGTGTGTGTGTGTGTGTGTGTGTGTGTCCGCTCAACTCTGAGATTGCTTGTCTCTGCTAGGATTTAAGTTGTATGCACACCTGCCTTTCTTTCTGTTTTTCTGAGAAAGGCTTCCATATAGCCCAGGCTAGCTTCAATTCTATCTCAGCTTCCCTACAGGATCAGCTTTACTTCATTTGCTTGTTTGGTTTTGAACAGGTTTCTCACTCTGTAGCCACAAATGGCCTGGAGTTCACTATAGACCAAGCTGGACTTGAACCATAGACCTCCCTGTCTCTCTGCCTCCAAGTAAGGGAGTTAAAGGTGTGTGTCACTATGCCTGGCCCATAAGTCCAGGCTTTTTTGTTGTTGTTGTTTTGGTTTTTTCGAGACAGGATTTCTCTGTGTAGCCCTGGCTGTCTTGGAACTCACTCTGTAGACCAGGCTGGCCTCGAACTCAGAAATCCACCTGGCTCTGCCTTCCAAGTGCTGGGATTAAAGGCGTGTGCCACCACCACTGCCCGGCCTTTTTTTTTTTTTTTTTTTTTTTTTTGGTAAGTCCAGTTTTTAACGTTAATTTAACTCATTTCATTATTTCATTTGGTGCTATTCTTTGAGGTCCCTGTATGAGGACATTGCTAAAAACAACAGCTACTTCCACAGTATTCAACAAAGCCATCTCTTTCCACCTGGAAAAGACCCAGGTTACAAAGATTAGAGTAAACCAGTATGAGGCTTGAGGCCAGTTTGAGATACAAACTGAGTTCCAAGCCAGAACTGCATAATCATGAAACCTTATCTCAAAGGTGCAAAAACAAACAGAAAGACCTTAAAGTTCTTATGGAATATGTCAAGATTAAACACAACTCCTCTGCCTTGGATGTATCAACCCTGAGGTCTTCAACTCTTAATAAAATTGATCTCAGTGCACCCTGTGCTGCTGCCTACCCCACCTCTGCTCTCTGCTCACACTATGCTCACAATTCTAATCCCATTCTCAGTGGCGAAATGACTGCCTGTCAATACTGTCCAACTCAGAGATAGGAACAAAGATGGAGCACAGACTCAACTCAAACCCATTTACAATGACACACTTGCCAACAACTAACACCCTCAAGAGAGAAAACAAATGTCAGAGAGCTGGTGGTGGGTGGTGGTGTAGCAGCGGTGGTGGTAGCAGCGGTGGTGGTAGCAGCGGTGGTGCACGCCTTTAATCCCTGCCTTCAGGAGGCAGAGGCAGGCAGATCTCCATGAGTTCAAGGTCGGCCTGGTCTAGGAGGACCAGGGCTATGTTACACAGAGAAATCATCTGGAGACAACAGCAACAACAAAGAATAATAATAATTCCATAAGGTGGCCAACGGCAAGATTTGCAAGCTTCAGAAACCAGCAATAAAGATGGAGAAATAGGCTATTAACATTCATTAGAGTCACACTTAACTTTGATTGATAGTGAGACTCTGTCTCTAAAAATAACATAGATTATTAATCCTGGCAGTATAACCTCAGCAATTTGGGAGATGAACACAAATACATTGCTTAGGCCTAGGAGTTCAAGACCCACCTAGGCAACCTAAGGAGATCCTCACCACAAAAAGAATCCATACCTTGGTTCTCGATGATATCACTCCAGGGACAGTTGACCAGGATAAATTTGGTGATGAAGCTGGTGCTGGGCACTTCTGGAGGGGTGTACCTCAGGTACCACGGAAGCAACTCTGCCACAACAGTATTCTGGGGAGGATAGATTGTACCCTGAGTAGAAATCCTCCCAGAAGGCGACCTTGGTGGTGATGTAGAGAATGCCATCAGCTTAGTTCGCTAGAGCTTCTCCAAGCTTCTTCCTTTATTCTTTGGTCTGTACTAGGAAAGAAGAAAAAGCAGTCTCAGACCTACGCCTCTCCCCTCCAGACTCTTTTCTACACCATCCCCATCTCTTCACCCTTCCAATCCCACGCAGCAGGTTAAAAAGCTGGAACCAGAATCCATACTCACTTGTATAACCTCAAGACTTACTCTAGGCAAGGCCAAAAGAAAAGAGCAAGCCAGGCAGTGGTGGCAAACACCTTTAATCCCAGCACTTGGGAGGCAGAGGCAGGCGGATTTCTGAGTTTGAGGCCAGCCTGGTCTACAGAGTGAGTTCCAGGACAGCCAGGGTTACACAGAGAAACCCTGTCTCGAAAAACCAAAAAAAGAAAAAGAAAGAAGGAAGGAAGAAAGGAAGGAAGAAGGAAGGAAGGAAGGAAGGAAGGAAGGAAGGAAGGAAGGAAGGAAGGAAGGAACCAACTAGACTAAATTAATTTCCAAGCCTCTACCTTTCCCAGAGTACCAGAATCCCTTTTGTATTCAAGACGCATCTTCAATGTGGCTCCTATGAATTCAGAGGCTGAGGACGTCACTGAGATATTGCCTCAAAGAAACAAAAAGGGCTGGAAAGACAGCCCAGCATGGAAGGGCAGTTGCTGCCAAGCCTGTCACCCCGAGTTCAGTACCCACAATTCACATGGTAGAAGCAAAGAACCGACACTTGAAAATTCCTCCAACCTCCACTCGTGTGTTTTGGCAGGCATGTGCACACAAACATACACACATACAATAAAATAAATGTTGAAAAATTAAAACAAGACAATGAGGTGGTGGATGATGGTGGCCCACATCTAGAACCCAGTAGGAAAATCGGAGGAACAGAAACCAGCTCAGCATGGTGTCAGCTCCGCGGGGAGCTGGAGGGCAGCAAGGCTTCGTGAAGCAGAAAAGCCACAACAAGCAAACAGGCTCTCCAGAGACTACCTATGTTATTTTAATGATTGACTAAACAAATATATTAGTGATGAATAATGAGCACATAAACAAACGTAGCAAGGGTAGGAATACGGGTCACTTGAATATTGTGAAATACGGAGGGTGTGGCGGAGCATGTGCACTTTTAATCCCAGCACTTAGGTGAGAGGCAGGTGGATCTCCATGAGTTCCAATGAGACCCAGTCTCAGAAAGAAAAAAAAAAAAAAGGAACTGCAGAGTGCCCGGGCTGTCCTGGAACTCACTCTGTAGACCAGGCTGGCCTCAAATAATCCACCTGCCTCTGCCTCCTAAGTGTGTGCCACTACACCTGATCAACTTTTTTTTTTTTTAAAGATTTATTTCATTTTTAATTATTTGCATATGGCTGAGGGGTCCTTGGAGGCCACAGGCATGGAATCTCTCTGAAGCTAGAGTCACAGGCAACAGAGAGGCCCTTGATTCCTCTGCAAAATAGGCATTCTTAACTGCTGAGCCATGTTCTCTCCAGTCCCACAAGTTGGTTCTTACTATCAAGGTTGTAGTAAACAAGGCAGAGGCTGGGGATGCGCCTTAGCTGACAGGAAGCTTGCTTAGCCCGACGTTCAGCCCATAGCAGTTCATAACCGGGTGCGGCGGTGCACACTCCCACACTCAGGAGGCAGACAGGGGAATCAGGATGGCCAGGTCTTCCCAGTTATGGAATAAGCTTGATGTCACTGCATCCTGGGCTATAAGAAACCTTGTCTCTAAATAAATAAAGAAAATGTCCGAATACACTTTGCCAAGGACATTGCATTAACAAACAATAAATTTTTACTCCTTAGGCAATTTTTAAAAAAAAGATGTACTTATTTAATGTATATGAGTACACTGTAGCTGTCTTCAGACACACCAGAAGAGGGCATCAGATCCCATTACAGATGGTTGTGAGCCACCATATGGATGCTGGGAATTGAACTCAGGTCCTCTGGAAGGGCAGTCAGTGCTCTTAACCACTGAGCAATCTCTCCAGCCCTCTCGAGGCAAGTTCTTAAAAATGGATTAAAGTGAGACTGGCAAGATGACTCAGCAGTTAACAGTATATTTTCCTTATAGAGCACCCATATCAGGAGGCCTCCAACTTCCTGGGAGTCCAGCTCCAGAGTATCTGCCTCCTCTGGCCTGCTCAGGCAACCTCCGACACACACACACTCGCAGAAACACTCACTGAGTTTGAGAACCTGGTCTGTGTAGCAAGTCCCAGTCCAGCCAGGGCTGCAGAAGGAGACTATCTCAAAATTAAAGATAAAAGCAAAGCAACTGAACAGGCAAACAAAGACCCCTAAACAAAAAGGTGAGCTGATCTCAGCTTCAGGATCTAACAATGCCTCCCCTTGGTTCTCTCAGGCCCTTCCTCCTCCTGCTCTTTCATATCTCTGTCTCCCACACTATCTTAAGCTGAGCCTTGAAGCCAGGCTAAGAGGGAGGGAAGGATCTGAAATAGAAGCTGGAGGCCAGGGGAGGGGAGAGGCCAGCAGCAGCAAGGGCTCAACTCTGCTGCAGTTATGACTAGCATGCACAAGGCACTGGTTCCATTCTCAGACTCTGACAAACAAAAAGAAAGCAATACAGACAGACCTAGAAGGTGGTGCTGGTTACATCTTTGACAACTAGAATAGAGCCCCTAGGTCAGTGTGACTCTAGCTTTGCCCACTGAGTAGGTGGGCAAATGGGTTACCTGACATTCTATACTGCAGTGACAAGTACCACACTTGCAGGGTTCTGTCTATCACAGTGGGGAGGCCATTGCAGGCTGAGTGTAAGGGAGTGTGGTCACTTCTCATTCAGTCATAATAAACCAGATATGAGCTATGAACGGTGGTACTCAGCTCACTCCCTCTACTGAGACAGTGTTTTGTGTATGCCGGCAAGCTTCCTTCTCACTGTGTAGCTGAGGCTGGCCTTGAACTCCTGATACTTCTCCCATCTCCCTAGTACTGAGATGAGGTGTGGCACTTAATTCTTTTGAGTCTAGGAACTCAGCCCCATGATGGGCTCTTCAGCCAACCTTTTCTACAACACTGACAGGTGCACCCAGGCGTCTGCTGCCATGGCATTCTGAAATCCCTGCGAGTTGGCAAGATTAACTATCTCTGTATATGTGTGTATGTGTGTGTACACAACTTTTAGACACAGTCTCTTGTATAACTCAAGCTAGCCTCAGACTCACCATATAGCCAAGGATGACCCTGAAGTCTTGATCCTCCTACCTCAGTCTCACAAGGGCTAGTTTACAGACATGCTGGGTTTGGTACTTAGTTAGGGTTCTAAACATCTGCTGAACATTCAGGTCACCTCCAGACACGGTTTGCTGTTGCCAAGTTCATAGGCCTGTAGTCTCAGCACTCTGGAAGCTGAGGAAGGAGGATCAAGAGTTTGAGGCCTGCCAGGTGGTGGTAGCACACACTTTTCATCCTGTGCATCTTTAATTCCAGCACTCAGGGAGGCAGAGGCATTCGGACCTCTGAGTTAGAGGCCAGCCTGCTCAACACAGAGCAACCCTGTCTCAAAAACAAAAACAAACAAAAAGAGTTTAAGGCCAGGCTACATGCCGAGATCCAATTTTTTTTTTTTGGTTTTTTCGAGACAGGGTTTCTCTGTGTAGCTTGGGCTGTCCTGGATCTCACTCTGTAGACCAGACTGGCCTTGAACTCAGAAATCTGCCTGCCTCTGCCTCCCAAGTGCTGGGATTAAAGGCGTGAGCCACCACCGCCCGGCCCATTTTAACAACAAGAAAAACAGTGTAATGCCAGCATGTGGGAAGCTGAGGAATGAATTAGATCAGGAGTTCTGGCGCCCCAGGCTAAGTATCAAGCTCAGGACTAACCTTGAGACTCTGTCTCAAGGGAGGAAAAATGGGTGGATGGGAGGGTATGTCAGCAAGACAAAATGATCCCTGGGAAGTTTTTCAGTTTCACCTTGACAGGTTCCATTAGCCTCTCCCCTTCCCATCCACTCTGAGAAACCATTGAAATACTGCACTCATTCATTCATTCACTCATTCATTCATTCATTTACAGGTATGGTCTCCTGTAGCCCAGACTGGCCTCCAACTCACGACAAACTGAGAAAGGCCATGAGCTTCTGAAGCTTTTGCGTCTACATGTGCCACTAGGCCCGGCTAGTTTTATGCTAGGAATGGAAGGCAGGGCTTTGTGTGGACTAGGCAACACTAGTTTCCAACTGAATGCCCTCCCACCCCAACCTGCTGATTCTTAGACAGGGTCTTGCTATACATGTAGCTTGGGCTAGCTTTGAACCTACCACCTTCCTGCTCTAGAACGCCTGAATGCTGTGAATGTTGGAGGCCACAGGGCCAGTGCTATAATGCTTGCTTAAGTGAGCTGCATTCCTACTGGCAGATGCCTAAAACCAGAAGAAGCCTTTCCTTTCGGCCAAAGCTCTCCTAGGCAAACAGGGAGGGTCTCTTGCAATTTGGGAGCTGCACCGAGGGCTCCTGCTGGAGGCTCTGGGTATCCCTGGAGGAAAGAGATGACTTGTATATTTGGCTCCCTGTAGTTGATGGGAGAGGATAGGAGAATGTGTCACCCCCACCCCCACCGGAGCTATTCTAGGAAAGTGGCTCTGGCAGCAGGGAGCCGCTTCCACAGGGAGAAGGCTCTGAGGGTGTATTAAAAAAAAAAAAATCCTTTCAATGAGCCCTAAAGCACCCAGTGAGCTAGTTTGACTACATGCGAATCCAAGCTTGGTGTCAATAGGTCAGTAGTCATGTGGAGGTTTCCTCTAGCTCTGTAGCACGCCTTGGAAGAGGATGGGGTTATTATCTGTTTACAGGGCCATGATTGCATGATACAAATCCACCAGCGTGTATAGTACACACCCCTAATCCCAGTACTCAGGAATCTGATGTAGGATCTTGGAATGTTTAAGGATAGCCTGGTCTACATAGCAAACGCCAGGCCAGCAAAGATTACTTGACAGGATTCTGTCTCAGGAAAAAAACAAAAAAGGGGGGAAGGGGAGAGAGAACTCAGGAGACGGATGTGAGAGGCCAGCAGTCTTTGTCTAGCAAGTGAGAGGCTTTGGCTTTGATGCCTGCACCATATAAACAGGTTCTAGACCAGCCTGGGATATGTTTCAAAAGGAAAGACCAAGAGAGGATCTCTGTGCCCTAGCTTCCCGGCCTCCCCTCTCAGATCCCTCCATTTGGAACATCCTGTTACCTGTTTGTGTGGCAGGCTTATTTCTGGATGTAACTTCAGGTCCAGTTCAACTCTGATACCTGAGTGTACTGGATCAGCTCCTCTCTGTCAAGAATCTGTCCGCTGCAAGTGCTTAAGGATATCCACGTTCTAGCCCAGTTAATTGCACCAAGAAGGGAAAAACTCTCTGGTTCTCTCTTTGGAAACCAATTTAACTGTAACAGGACTGGTTCAGCCTATCAGCATCTGAGCAGCTTGATAACAGATGCAAGGACCACAGCAATCCTCTCAGGCCTTGCTGGTTGAAGCCTCTTGATAGCCGGCCAGCTCCATGCAGGGGCACCTGGGATCCTCTGCGTGCATCTATTCCACAAACTCTCACTGCGAAGCACTCCTCAATTTGTTGGAACTTACTATATAGATCAGGCTGGCCTTGAACTCACGCCTGTCCTTTCTTCAGTTTCGCCAGTGCTGGGAGTACAGATGTACACAGTCACACCAAGCTTCCACTCTGTGTTTTCTTTTCCCTTTTTAACATTTTATTTTTTTCATGTATGAGCATTTTAATTTTTACCTATTAATATTTTTATCTTATCTGCATGCATTTTCCATGGACCACATACATGCCCAGCAAGAAAAGCGTGCCGGTTCCTGAGAACTGGGTATCCTCTGGAAGAGCAGCGTGTGTTCTTAGCCACGGACATTTTTCTAGCCTCATAGGTTGCTTTTCTTTTTTTTTTTTTAACCCTAACAGACACTAAACTCTTTGTTTTGTTTTTTAGTTTTTTTTTTTTTTTTTTTTTGGTTTTTTTTCGAGACAGGGTTTCTCTGTGTAGTCCGGGCTGTCCTGGAACTCACTCGGTAGACCAGGCTGGCCTCGAACTCAGAAATCCGCCTGCCTCTGCCTCCCAAGTGCTGGGACTACAGGCGTGTGCCACCACTGCCCGGCTAAACTCCTTGTTTTAAGACAGGGTCTTACCATGTAGCCCTGGCTGGCCTCAAATTTCCAGAGTCTGCCTGTCTCCACTTCTTAAGCACCACCAGGCCAGTCTTACATTTGTTTCTTTATGTACATGTCTTCGGGGTGCTGGTCCCACCGGTGGAAGGTGAACATTAACCTGTGTGCCCTGGGGATTGAACTCAAGTCCGAGACAACTGCCCTCACCTGCTGAGCTAGCTCCCCACCTCCCCAGGGATGGGTTTTGAGAGATCCTGGGCCTATGAGATGACTCAGTGGTTAAGAGCCCATGAGCATACAATTTCAGTTCCTAGCACCTAAGATGGGCCACTCATAACCAGCTGTAACTCAGGATCTGCAGACATGCAGATACTGTCCCTAACACGCACAAATTATTAAAAATACTAAAAACAAATTCAAAATATGAAAAATGACTCCAGCATTCAAGACAGGCATGGTGGTACAGCAGAGGCAGGAGGATGTCTACACAGTGAGACTCTGTCTCAAAAAAATGTTCCAGGCTGGAGAGATGTCTCAGTGGTTAAGAGTACTAGCTGCTCTTCCAGAGGTCCTGAGTTCAATTCCCAGCAACCACATGATAGCTCACAACCGTCTGTAATGGGATCTGATGCCCTCTTCTGGTGTGTCTGAAGACAGCTATAGTATACTCATCACATATATAAAATAAATAAAATCTTAAAAAAAAAAAAAAAAAAAAGTTCCATTTCCCTCCTGTAATTTGCTCAGATATCAAGCTTAAACTAATCAGCTCTGGGCATTCTGGAGTGCTTGAGTTCTCAATGTAAACAAGGATTAGTAGATCAGTTACACTGAAAGACAGGATTTTATCCTACCAGCAAAGAACTAATATTCAGGAAACACAAGGAGGAACAGTGTGGAATCAACTCCCCAGGAGGACAGGGCAACCAGGAAAAAGTCTGGCCGCCCCAAAGAAAATTCCCAGCATAGTGGTGCTGATATTTCATCCCAGGATTTAGGTGAGTTTGAAGCCAGCTTGGTCTACATGAGTTCCGGACTAGGCAAGGCTTGTCTCAAACAAACCCAAACCAACCAACCAATCTTATTGCCAAAAAGTAAAACAAAGAAACAACACTAACAACAGAAAGAAATGAGGATCCTTGGCTAGAGCAAGAGACAGGCTGGAGCCTTGCCACCAGGATCAGTTTGTTGTCAGTCACTGTGACAATACCTTGCTACTTCTAACATACTCTGTCCATTTCCCTATTCTCTCTCTCTCTCTCTCTCTCTCTCTCCTTCCAACATTCAATGATCCCCCTGCCTCAAGCTCCTGAGTGCTGGGATGTCCAATGTGCAACACTACACCCAGTACACCCAGCTTGAGATGATTTGTTTTTAAATTGAGGTCAGAATCTAGTTGTGTTTCCTATGGCTCCAAACATTCAGGTAACATGTGTGTCAACTCACACTGGAGAAGACTGACTCCAAGAACGTAAGTATTGAATCACCAAGCAGGGAAGTGGCAGAGCTGTCTGTTTGGCTTCTATGCTAATGTTCTTCTTAATCCCAGTAGCTGGAGGATCCATCCCCACCCACCCCCAACCACTTCTGCAAAGTGAATACTCAGGTAATAATAACGACTGCAATAATAATAATGGCTGCAGCTAGCTCTGAGGTGACTGGCCTGTGTTTCTTCCATTTAAAAGTTATTATTATTCTTATGTGTGTGCCCCAAGCAACTTGTATCAAGGGCAAAGGGCAACTTTCCAAAGTTGATTCTCCCTTTCTCCACCTTTATGTGGTTCCAGGACTAACGTCAGTCTGCAGTTAAGAATTGGACTCAGAGCCCTGGGGTTAGAGTCACATGTGGTTGGGAGACTCCTGGAGTGGCTTCTGGGAACTGAAGTCCTTAAGAGGAACAGAAGTGCTTTTAACTGCTGCGCCATTTCTCCAGCTCTTCCTTCTTGCGTCTCAGGTTTTGATTTGACAGAATCTTGTTTAGTTGACTAGGCTGGCCTGAAACTGTGTAACCCAGGCTAGCCTCCAAGCAACCTTCTGACCCAGCCTCCAGAATACCTGGACATTTGCTAACATCCATTCTTTCATAGTTACTGTTATCCTTTGTTAACAACAGGGGAAACCAAGGCACAAAAGACAAGTGACCAGTTTCAGGTCACTTGGCCAATAAGGCAATAGTTGTAAATGCTGATATTCTGTATGCAAACAGAGGTACAGTTGGGAGCTCAGAGAGTGTCTATTACTTTGCATAGTCAGCCATCTCCCGTTGGTATCTTCAACTCCTTCTCAGGTGTGGTAGCTCACACCCTTAACACAGCAGGAGAGGCAGGATTGTCAGTTCCCAGCCTTCCTGGGCTACTGAGCAAGGCCTTATGTCCAATAAAAGCAGACATTTGGCTCTGGGACTTGGGGCATAGCAAGAAGAAGAGGAAGGAGGAGGAGGAGAAGCCACCGCCATTGCTTTTCTACGTCTGTTCATTTTTTGGTTTCCTCTTCCTGGTGGCTAAATTTTCTACTTTGCTTCTCGACTGCACCACCACCCACTTCCTTATGCTAAGACTTTAAAATGAATTACATTCTGGGCACATTCGCCTCCCTTCATCCCTCTTGCCTGAAGCTCAGGAAACCCAGCTGGAAGCAAACAGGCTTATCTTTAATATTTTAAGCTTATATTTATTTATATTTATTTATTTATTTATTTATTTATTTATACAACTGTGAGGTCAGAGGGCAATTGTGGGAGCCGGTGCTCTTCCTCCACTGTGTGGCCCTACTGAACACATTTTCATGCTGACAATACTTTATGGCCCTTCTGCCACCATAGATTGTTTTATTTGTTTCTTTATATTTGTTCCTTGAGTCAGGCAGAGCTCTCATGCCAACTGGCCTGATTCACTATGTACCTAGATGACACTGAACTCTGATCCCTGCCTCCACCTCCCATATCTGCAGTGCAAGATTAGGGCAGGGGCTACTCGACCCGTTATTGATCTGGGTGTGTGGTTGTTGTGTGTGTGTGTGTGTGTGTGTGTGTGTGTGTGCATGTGCTCAGGCACATGCTGTGGTGTGCATATGGACCAGATCAGAGGGCAATCTGAGGAGTTGTTTCTCTTCTTCCACGCTGTAGCTTCAGGAGATAGAACTAAGGGTATCAGGGGTGGGAGGTGGTGTCTTTTTCCTGCTGCTGCAAGTCCCTTCTTCCCCCTTTATGAGGCACGGTCTCAATGAATCCAGCTGACTTCGAACTCCCCGTGTAGCCCACTTTTGACTCTCTTACCTTCACCTCCCAAGTACTGGGACTACAGGTGTGCACCACAATGTGCGCTTCCTGTGGTGTTGGGGAAAGAGCCCAGGGTTTCCTGTGTGCTAGGCAAGTGCTCTACCCACTGAACCACATTGCCATGTCCAAGATGAGTATGTTGAAGCTCGAGAAGGCAAGGGTTAGAAAGCAGGCAGATGGGAGCAGGCTCCTAGCCCACGGCTGCAGTCCCTTGGCATTTACAGGGCCACCACTGTAATCTTTCTCTGTGAGGCCCTGTCTGTCCCAGCCACTGCTAGGTCCTCTGAGCCTTGTCCAGTTGCTCTGAGCACGCTCACAGATCCCCTGTTCCTCTTCCTCTCAGTCTGCGGCTCACTGGAGAAGCAGGATTGTTTACAGTAAATGGAAACCAACTTTTTCAGGAAGCTCAGCCCGATAGATTTCAATGTTATTCTAGCCTGTAATGTACCTACCTATGGGCTTTCAGATACAGCCAGGCTGTCTGCAAAAGGACCCTGAGGCTCTCAAGCTGCCTTTTGGGGTCAAGGCCAGGAACTGCAGAACCCTGGGTGTTTTTCTGGTCCCCCTGAACTTCCACCCGTGCATGCACCCTGACAACTGCCTATCTTAAAGGTCATGAGGCGCTGGGACGTAGCAAAAATTACCTACAGACCTGGATTCCCTAGGATTCGATAAGATAGGGCCTTTTCTGCTGTATTTCCGAAAGCTCAGAGCCCTGGCACCAGCCCCCTGGGTTGGCCCAGGGCTCCGCCTCAGCTCATAGTCCCTGTGCCCTCTAGTGGTCACTTGAAGGAAGAACTAGCTCAGGGGAGATGGGGGAAGATGGTCTCCTCTTACACTTGGACAGTCTAGGTAAAAATAGAGAGCTGAGAAGAATGGAAAGCTCCAGTCGGGCACCTCATTCCAAAGAACGATGCTCTGAACAAAACACTGGTGTCTCTATCAGGAGCATTGGTGATCATTTACCAGCTTCCTAAGAAGCTGAAGCAAGGGGATCATTTCGGTCCAGAAACTTAGGCGACAGAGCAGGACCCTGACTCAGACACGCTCCCACCACACACAATTAAAAAGATAAAGGGGAAGTCAGGTGGCTTATTCCTTGAATTCTAGCACTCGGGAGGATCTCTGTGAGTTCTAGGCCAGCCTGGTATGCATAGTGAGTTCAAGGACAATACGAGCTACAATATGAGACCCTGTCTGGGGAGCAGGGAGGGAGGAGCAAAAGAAGAGCAGGTTTCTGGAGAGACGTGTCCGTGGTTAAGAGCATTTGCTACCCTTGAAGAGGCCCTGGGGTCAGTTCCAGCACTCATGTGGCTCAGAACCCTCTGCAACTCCAGTTCCAGGGAATCCAACATGCTCTGGCCTTCTCTGGCGCCTGTGTGAGCATGACATATATGTGCAGGCAAACACCCATACACATAAAAGAAAGCAAATCAATCTTTCTTAGGCATTTATTTGCTCACTTTTATTTATGTTTGTGTCTGCAGGAGTTAATATACGGCACATGTATGCAGGTCCTGGAGAAGACTAGCACTTCTAATTCTTTGGAACTGGGGATGTCAGCCACCTAATATGGGTTGCTGGGAACCAAATCCAGGTCCTCTGGAAAAGCAGAAGGTGCTCTTACTAAGCAAGCCATCTCTCTTAACCTCAAATAAATAACGCATAAAAAGAAAAGCAAGAAAGCAAACAATTGTTGGATCTTTTCAAACAAATGAGCTCTCCCCTATAGTGGTAAAGTAATCTTTTCTGGCAGGTGATTGTGTTCCTTGGTGGGGGCATGCTGCACCTGCTTGAACGTAGGATGCCTTTGAAGTCTTTGTCCACATCAATTGATAACTTTGGGTCTCAGCTATGAGCTGGAAAGTGACAGTCCAGCAGAGGTGGCTGCTGGGAAATGTATCAGAAACCAAAGCAGGTATCCTTTCCAGTCTGGAGAGAAGTAAGCTCACAGAGGTGCTTATTAAATGTTTCAACTCACATCTCTGAGACTGCTCTGGGACTCACGATGCATTCACCAAGGGCAGATGAACTGTCCTTCTGGATGGGACCAGCACAGAGATCTAATCCCACTGCATACTTCTCTGTCCAAGGAATTAGTCTGTGTATTGTTAAACTGAGGATGGAACCAAGAGCCTCACACAGGGAAGACAGGCAGTCTGTCCCGGAGTCACAGCCCTAGCCCTCCTTTTTACCTTTTATTTTGAGAAAAGGTCCCTCCATAAGTTGTCTAGGCCAACCTTCCGTTTGTTCAGTAGTCAAGGCAGGCCTTGGCCTCCCAGCCTTCCTGCCTCAGCCCTGGAACTATAGCTGTGCACCACTGTGTCCAGCTTAGCTGCCTACATCCTAAACAAACTCTTTAGAGACGCTGCCTGAGAGCTGCTGATGGGGAAGAAATCTTGGCATCTCGGGTCTAAGGTGAAGGTAGCCAATCTGTTCAGGATGGGGTACTTGAAGGCCGCCACAAAGCCCACACTAGGTGCTGGAAGCTATGCCCCACTGTTGAGCTTCATTCCCAGGGCCCAGCCTAGCGTCTGAGGCCTCCATCCCCTGGCAAAGCCTTCTAACATTCGTCAGGCCCTTTCAGGAAGGAGGACAGCGAGACCATTTATTTATTTATTTAGAGACAGTCTCAAAACAAAAACAAACAAAAGAACAGGGGCTGAAGAGAAGGCTCAGTGGTTAAAAGCACTGGCTGCTCTTCCAGAGGTCCTGAGTTCAATTCCCAGCAACCACATGGTGGTCACAACTATCTGTAATGGGATCTAATGCCCTCTTCTGGTGGGTCCAAAGACAGCTACAGTGTACTCAGATACATAAAAATCAATCTTCAAAAAAAAAAAAAAGGCCAGGCAGTGGTGGCTCACGCCTTTAGTCCCAGCACTTGGGAGGCAGAGGCAGGTGGATTTCTGAGTTCAAGGCCAGCCTGGTCTACAGAGTGAGTTCCAGGACAGCCAAGGCTACACAGAGAAACCCTGTCTTCAAAAACCAAAAAAAAAAAAAACCCCACCCCAAACAAAAAAACAAAAACAAAACAAAACACCCCAAACAAACAAACAAACAAACAAAAACAAAAACCAGAGACTCTTGTAGGCCAGGCTGGCTCTTGTAGGCCAGGCTGGCTTTGGGCTTCGTAGCTGAGCCAATTTAAACTTATTATCATCTAGTTTACAGATGAATGAGATTCCGACTATGGTTACCTTATTTCACTTTGACCATTACTGGGTACTAGAAAGTACCCAAATCTACTTTCTAACTGCTGGTGTACCCCAAATATTTGTGGCCATGTGCTCACAGTACATCTCCTCTCACGGTGGCTTCCTCTTCTCCCACACCCTTCTCTCTCCTCTCTACCTGCAACTTCAACCAGGTAACAGAAAATCCACCTACCTCCATTCCCTCTAGTAACTGGCTGCAGCCCTGATTATTCAAAAAAAAGTTTTAAATTAAGGAGCAACATTTGCAAAACAAAAGCTGGCAGGCATACATGAGAATTAAAGGTAACTTGACCTTGGGATACAGAACTTATCGTTACATATCCACAGACCAAACCTCAACAGAATTTGTTATGTGACCAAGGATGATCTTGAATGGCGGGTCCTGCCTACGCCTCCTCAGTGCTAGGATTACAGGTTAATAGGCTTCATTAGGATAGTGTGGTCTCTTTCTCCCCTCTCTGGTATTGGGGATTGAACCACACACCTCACATATGACAGCATCATACCACTGAGCTACATACCCCAACCCTAGTATTTTCTACTCGCACCCCAGAACCAGTCCTATCCCTCCCGTGCAAAAGCCTTGCTCCTGCTGCGCCTTTTCTAGGGCGTCATCAATACTAGGCACACAGAATTGCCAGTGTACAGCTATTTATTTTTCTTTTCTTTCCTTAGGGGGTTTTTGAGACAGGGTTTTCTGTGTAGCCTTGGCTGTCCTGGGTCTCGCTCTGTAGACTAGGCTGGCCTCAAACTCAAAGATCTACCAGCCTCTGCCTCCCAAGTGCTGGGATTAAAGGCATGCAACCAGCATTAGAAAGCTATTTTCCATTCAATTACATATGGTTCAGTGTAAATCTCATATTATCACTCACCTCTACAGAGGAAGTCTTAGAGGTTCCCTTCTGCAATATGACGACCCAAAGCATACCAAAAACAGGCCTTAACATCTACAAAGTTGTTCTCTGATCTCTAAACACGTAACAGAGCACATGTACCACACTAATAATAAATAAAAAGTTTACCTGTGGGCACAGTGCCGGCAAAAACACCTAAATAAGCCTCATGGTGGTGGTGCATGTCTTTAATCCCAGCACTTGGGAGACAGAGACAGAGGCAGGCAGATCTCTGTGAGTATGAGGCCAGCCTGGACTACAGAATGAGTTCTAGGACAGCCTGGGCTACACAGAGAAGTCCTGTCTTGAGAAACAAAACACAAAACCAAAACACCTAAATATGTAAAAAGACCTTTTAGAAAGATAAAAAAGGAGACAGGATAAACAATCTAGGAGCCAGGCCAGTCAGCTGACAGCTCCCTAACTCCAGGTCTGAGGAAACTGCATTTGTTTTTAAGCTGGAGGAGCTCACAGTGGTTTTGAATTTCAGAAAGAGGTCACCACAGCCAAAGATGATTATTACATCAAACAGACAATTTAATGCATTTCTTCCAGCCAGATTTGATGCAGGACCAACAATCAATCACAGCTCCCATGATGGTGCCAGCAACACTCAGCCAGAAGAGAAAAATGAAAATAATAATAAACCTTTTTCTCAGATTTAATTATTTATTTAATCCCCCCCCCCCCCAACAGTTGTGAGCCTGATTGAACCAGGGTTCTCTGGAAGAGCCACCAGCACTCATAACCCCTGAGCCATTTTTTCAGCCCCCAGCTGAGCCATCTTTTAGCCACTGAATAAAAAACTAAAATAAAAAAGGAAGGGATATGATTGCTCCTGGGTATGGAGGAGGAAGAAAAGGGAGGAGGAGGTTTTATTGTAGATAAAAGGGAGATCACAGATAGAGGCATCTGGGAGAATCCAGAGGGAACGTGACCAGACTGAAGCAGGCCATGTGAAGAAAGGGGACAGGGAGGAGCCTGACCAATAGGCCAAGATCGCAAAGGGGAGATGAAAAGACCAAGTAACCAAATGGCTGGATCATATAGGGAAGGGCAACCCAGCCTCCGGTCTGCAAAAGCTTAGAGCAGGGAGCAGGGTACGCTAGTCATACCCTGTAACAGGTAGGGACTAAGGGAGGCCTGGAGAACCTCAAGGCCAGGTGTTCCTTGGTATGTTAAATAGTCACCTCAGCCTCTTGTCTGGGGGTTTGAAATTTAACACCCCAGCCTTCCCATTGACAATAAATGAATGATAAGGGACTATGACTTACTATGTACTATGATTAAGTACTATGACTACTTCCTACTGACACTAGGTGTACATCTGAAACCTCTAGGCCCCTGGTCCTGCTACCTGGGGAGGGGAGTCCCTAAACCAGGGAAAGCTGGAGGGGAGAGATCCCACCCTCAAGAATAGGCAGCAGGTGGGGAAACAGGCTGTTGATTGACAGTACTTATCTGGAATCCTTTTGACCTATGAGAGGGGGATTCAAGTTGATTCCCTGAGGCTTACAAGAATTTCTGAGTTTACAAAAAGAGGTAAGCTTTAGATATATTAGCACCAGCCCTGTTTGTAACCTGTCCTGAAATCCGTGTTGTAGAAAAGGCAGTAGATTCACACCTTTGAGTCACAGTAGAAGCTTGGGGACCCAAAATGACTTTGGGTTAAAAGGATGACCACTCTTTCCTCTATCCAGAAGGCTGGCTGTGTATAGACGGAACAGTTTTTACCACTATCAGAAGTACTTTCAAGTTTATACTTAGAAGACAACCAAATGAAATTTAAAATCTCAGCTTGTGACTATGATAATTGTAGTCCAGAGCTAGACTGATGGCTCATCAGAACTCCACGGACTGATGTTAAAACTCAACTTTTGAGGTCTTTTTTTTTTTTTTTTACCCCCCCCCCCTACCAACTTTTGAGGTCTTAATGAAACAAGAGCATAGAGAAGGAAAGAAATCCAAAACATTTTGTTGTCGTTGTTGGGTTGTTTGTTGGGACAAGGTTTCCTATGTATAGCCCTGGCTGTTCAGGAACTGGCTTTGTAGACCAGGCTGGCCTCGAACACACAGAGATTTGCCTGTCTCTGCCTCCTGACGGCTGGGATTAAAGCTTCCATGCCCAGCCTGCATTTTTAATTCTTCATCACTGTCTTAGGCCTTTAAAACTTGCATAAGCTTTAAACTTTTTCTTTCCATCCTATCATTTACCATGAGTGAGTGCCAGGATAGACAGGGCTACACAGAGAAACCGTCTTGAAAAACCAAAAAAAAAAAAAAGAAAGAAAGAAAGAAAGGAATAGTAAAATGTTACTTTGAAGCCTGTTTTGCCAATTTATCTCTTTTTAGAGTCTGGTAACAAGGCAAATAATTGTCTTTCTCGGGCTGCAGACCTAGTGAGGTCTGATGCCTGAGCTGAACATTCTTTTTTTTGTTTGTTTGTTTGTTTGTTTTTTTGGTTTTTTTGTTTTTCGAGACAGGGTTTCTCTGTGTAGCCTTGGCTGTCCTGGAACTCACTCTGTAGACCAGGCTGGCCTCCAACTCAGAAATCCACCTGCCTCTGCCTCCCAAGTGCTGGGATTAAAGGCGTGCGCCACCACCGCCCGGCTGAGCTGAACATTCTAAGAGCAGACTGGTGCAGCATTGGCAAAGGAGCTGGTATGCTTGTTGCTGTTAAACAACAAAGCTGCAGTCAGTCAGTATCATCAGAGATAAGGGAAGGATAAGTTACAGCAGGAGGTCTTTGTATCTACTAAATGACTAAAATGACAGAGACAGTTGCCCTAGGCTCCCGTGGTCTCGATGGCTGGGCAGTGGTGATAGGCAGCTGCCATATAGCACAACATTTAATCTTCAGCTGTCACACAGCAGCAAGCCTTTGGCTGTCAGACCCAGGTCTGAGAGATTTTCCTGTAGGAGCAGCTTGGGGAATGGCCTTACTATGACCAGGCAGAGTAGGGCAATCAACCCCAGAGATCCAGTTTGTGTAGGGCCCTGGCAGACAGAGCACAGGGTATGGGGCTGTTTGGTCCAGTGGTTAGTGTTACTCAGGTAGCGTCCTTATGCCCCATCTGTCTTCTTTGGAGATCACTGGGCTCCCACTAGGAAGAGAAATTTGTCTCCAAAATGCAAAGTTGAAACGTTTGAATACTATATCCGGATCTCTGAAGAGCTGGAGGACCATCTATCCAGAAGGTTTATTTGCTTTAGGCTTAACTTTGAAAACACATTAAGGAGACTAAGCCTATCTCTGTAAATAATTGCATTAGTACTTAGCATGGCTACAAATACAGCTCTGAACACATTAAGGATTTGATTATAATTTGATCATAAATATAAGGTGATTTATTATTAGCTTGTTTGTTTTAATTACTTTTAAACAGTCTGTGATAGGCTAGTAGCTTTTATAAGATTAGGATTTTTACAGAGTTACCCTGATTAGAACAGAGGTAACTCTGTCCCAGGACAGCCAGGGCTAGACAGAGAGACCCTGCCTTGAAAAACCAAAAAAAAAAAAAGAAAAGAAAAAAGAAAATGTAAAAAAAAAAAAAAGAAAAGAAAATGTAATTGAGTTCCCTTTAGTATCATAGTTCTTTTTGCTGTGGCTCAGTTTATCCAAATACAGCTAACAAAGTGTAAGCTACAGCTTATCAAAGTGAGCAAAGATCAAAAAGCCAGGGAAGTATCACTGTGAACCTTAGGAATTTATAAACCTTATCAAATATGCCTTATTTGTAAACCTACGTTGTTACTTATCTAAATTTTGTTGAAATCTGGTGTTGAACAGTTATCAAAGATCTTAGTCAGGCATAACTCTAAGGCAGCTTCTGTTAATCTGTGTAGACCTTTACAACCTAAATTTTATCAGAGAAAAATCTATACCAATCAAATTATTTTGGAGACCTGCTGTTCTTTCCTTCAGCTAAAAGAAGATATGATGATAAGCAGAGAGCTCATTAAGACTTAAAAAAAAAAAAAAGATGGTGAAATCACATGGTATATACACTTTATCCTTAGTAAAAATGACTGCCAACCATGTGGTGGGTGTTTTAAAAAAAATCTTTTTTTTTTTTTTTTGGTTTTTCAAGACAGGGTTGAAATCCGCCTGCCTCTGCCTCCCAAGTGCTGGGATTAAAGGCATGCACCACCATCGCCTGGCTAATAAATTATTTTTTTAAATCGATTTTTAAGCAAGCGCTGAATCTGAATTATATTTAAAGTATGTTTAAACAAGAGTTGAAATATATGTGTATGTATGTATATATAACTCATATATAGATTTTAATTATAAGCTTTTTGTTGTAAGTTTAGAGCCAAATTTTGTTTCAGACTTTCTAGATTTTAAACCATACCCAATGAAGTTATAAATCCTGAGATACTTTATAGTATAGTCTTAAGAGATTTTTTTTTTGAGGGCAGAACACAGAAATCACAGAGGTAAAAGTAGAAGCTCAGGAAATAACATGATCTGGCTTGTGTGATAGCACAAGTTGTTAGACTCTTTGAGGATTTGGAAATCAAGTGCAGCCAATTTTTGGCCATTGACTGTGCTGAGGCCAAGCTGCAGTCATAAAGTCTGAGTCTGTGGAGGAGAGAGACAAAGTGGAGGGAGTTCTAGAGCTCCAAGAGGGAGCTGAGAGCAGAAGCGGAGGAGGAGGACTGGGAGCAAGCAAGGAATGCGGGCAGCTCCACAGCAAGCGGAGGAAACAGAGAACAGGAGCTTCTAGGACTGCAGATGGGACTGTGGTTCCTAGGGGAGAGACAAGGAACTACCTGCCACAGGTTATCACTGCAGCTCCTGGGGAAGGCGACAAGGATGATATAGTGTCCTTGTAACAAGAATTCCATCAGTGTATTTCCAAGTGAATGGAAACTTGTCAGAAAATTCAAATCACAGAGGAAACCTATCCCACCCCCTTGTGACTGGAGCCCACTGGGGTGAGAGGAGCTTGCTGCTGTGGCTTTGAGTGAGAATAAACCAAGCAGTCAGCTTGAGGTACCAGTAGAGGAAGAAACATGGGAAGTGTCCGGGTGGGCATAGCACACTGACAGAAGCCGAAAAGCACAGAGTGTGGCAGTGTCCATGTGAAAGCACAGCAGGCCAGAGGGAAGCAGCAGCTGAAGAACTGGACCTAGACTTTGGAGTCAATATTTAGGGAGGCAGAAGCGAGCAGAAACAAAGGATTCTGTACAGATCTTAGGAGAGTCTGATCAGCAGCTTGGCTTTGCAGCCCTGAGGGAACTCATATTATGCACTCCCGTGGCTCTGCCACCAGAAGAATGAAAAGAAATAAAGAGGAGAGGACATGACTGCTCCTGGGGATGGTGGAGGAGAAAGTTTACTGTAGATAAAAAGGAGGCAGAGCATAGCCAGAGGCAGAGACATCTGGGAAGGTCCAGAGTGGACTGACAATAAACACTGAACCAGGCCATGTGAGCAAAGGAGAGACAGGACAAACAGCCAGGAGGATAAAGAGGAGATGAAGAGACCAAGTAACCGAAATGGCTGGATCATATAGGAAGGGCAGCCTCCAGACCCTGGGCTGAGAAGTTTAGGGTTGGGTGCAGGGTTATGTCAACCATATCTTATAACAGGTAGGGACTAAGGGATGCTGGGAGAACCCAGTGGCCATGCTAGATTAATGTGTTAAGTAGGCACCTCAATGTTTGTTCTGAGTATGAGACCTAACTTTTTTTCTTTTTTTAGAATTCTTTTTTTTTTTTTGGTTTTTCGAGACAGGGTTTCTCTGTGTAGCCCGGGCTGTCCTGGAACTCACTCTGTAGACCAGGCTGGCCTCGAACTCAGAAATCCCGCCTGCCTCTGCCTCCCAAGTGCTGGGATTAAAGGCGTGCGCCACCACCTGCCCGGCTCTAACTTTTTTTCTTAATCTTAAAAAATATTTGACATTTTTGTATTATACTTTAGAATTGATTTTAAAATAAATAATGTTTTACCTTAATATATTATTTTATTTATGATACTTTTTATTATAATAAAATAATATTTTATAGTACATTTAATAAATATATATTATATAACACTTAAAAATTTTTTTAAAGATTTTATGTTTATTATTTTATGTATGTGAGTACACCATCGCTGAGACACCAGAAAAGGGGCACTGGATCCCATTACAGATGGTTGTGAGTTGTTGTGGTTGCTGGGAATTGACCTCTGGAAGAGCAGTCTTGACTTCTGAGCCATCTCTCCTGCCCCATAATATAATCCTTTTTATTATAGTAGAAGTATTTACTTTCTTTTTTTTGGGTTTTTCAAGACAGGGTTTCTCTGTGTAGCCCTGGCTGTCCTGAGCTCACTTTGTAGACCAGGCTGGCCTCAAACTCAGAAATCTGCCTGTCTCTGCTTCCCAAGTGCTGGGATTAGAGGAGTGCGCCACCACGGCCCGGCTTTTCTTTCATTTTTTTGAGCCAAGATCTCTCTATATATAGCTCCAGTTGGTTCCCAGCACTTCATAAAACAAGGCATGGTGCCACACCACTCTAATTCTTGAACTTGGGAGGTGCTGGGCCTAGTACCATAATGCCTTTAATCTCAGCACTCAGGAGGCAGAGGCAGGAGGATTTGAGAATTCGAGGCCAGTCTGGTCTACATAACAAGTCTCAGGATGATTGACCAGGATGACACTGAGAGACCCTGCCTCAAAGCAAAACAAATGCGCAGTAGTCTTCCTGCCCTGCTTGTCTCTTCCCAATTTTTTAACTTCAGATGCTCAAATTTTTTACTGCTGCTATCTTACACTGTTAGTCAGTCCTTCCGGGAGTGTTTGTGCATATCCTAGCAACTAATTCTATATATTCTCCCCCTTCCCACGGTAAGAAAAATTTAAACAGAAGCAAAGTAGGGGAGTCTGATGAACAGCAGAGCTAACGACCCACCCTGGCGGCGCCCCCATTGAGCCTCAACCACTCTCTCCCTCCCTCCCTCTCAAGGTCTCCTCCCTAGGTAGCTTTGGCAACTGACTACGTTAGTCTCAGACTCAAGGAGATCGACCTGCCTCTGCTTCCTGAGTGTTGCAACCGAAAGTATGTGTGCCTCCCTGCTGCTTTCTCTCCCCGTTCGCCATTGCCGCCGCCGCCTCCAGCTCCTCAGGATTTTTGGTAGTGTTGGGATTCAAACCCAGAGCTCCTTGCCTACTAGGCAAGCATCCACCACTGAGTTACACACCAGTCTAAACATGAAGCGGTAATTAGTTAACCATTCTATGCTCCTGATGGGTTCCACTGCGCACATTCGCCCAAGAGCTATCTGGATTACCTGAATTCTTGAATGGAACACGAACAAACACACACACACACACACACACCAGTTAATTTAATATGTCTTGACTAGCTTAATGGCCGGGCGTTTCTAATTTCCCCCCCCCCCCCCCCCCCCCGCTAGCAAACACGCCCCTCTGGTACTCCTGAATTAACATCTTTTCAAATCTCTATTTCACCTCTGCTACCCCAAAACACAATTGGGGAAGTAGCCCATGTGGCCACTTTCCCTGATTCTCACGTGTCGCCGGCCTTTAGGTCTGGTCTTTCTTTTCCATCATGGCGATCTCTGCCTCCTTCCTCTCCTAGTTCCCAGCTCATGCAAATCTAAAGGTCCCGCCTCAGTCTACCTGCCTAGCCATTGGTTGTTGCCTCTTTATTGATCGACCAAAAACCAATTGGGGACAAGGACCTTCAGCGTAGATTTCCGATTTGGGGGCCGGATTAATTCAAAGCATTAGGACCAATCCCCAACAAAAATGCTCAATTATTTCATTTTAGAGAGGAAAAAAATACACTGAATCATGTGGCTGCATTCTAATGCATGCTGCTGAAAACTTTCCGGTCTCAATCCGGAAGTTGCTAGTTCGTCCACCTGCTGCCTCCCAGGACTCCATTCCGTTTGAAAAATTCTGGAAGTTCTGACTTTCTCCATCAACGTCCCCCCAATTCAGTCCTTGCCTTCCTCATCATGTCAGTTTCTGACAGATTTCAATGTGCATCTTGAGTTCACAAAGTCAAATTCAAGGAACTAAGCAGTGCCAGGGAGGCTTGAAGAATCTTTCTTTGCATAATTCAGCACATTAGATACTCCTGAAATACCAAAAAGCCTTTCTCTCTGTGTGTTTTGTTTGTTTTTAGACATAGCACTTTGCTAAAAGTCCTGGTCAGAGTGCTTCAATTTGGGGCTTCAGAAATGCCTTTGCAGTTAAAAGCACTGACTGCTCTTCCAGAGGCCCAGGGTTCAAATCTCAGTACCCACAGGGCAGCTCACAACTGCCAAGTGCTTATAACTCTAGTTCCAGGGTCTGGCAACTTCACAGAGACATTGGTGCAGGCAAAAACACCAATAAATATAACAAAAATAAATAAAAATACAAAAAAAACTTAAAAAAAAGGGGGTGCTTTGATTTTAGTCTCAGTATTGCTGGTGGGTATTAAGGAGTGGTGGGAACTGTGACAAACTGTATACTTTAGGCTGGTCTCACACTCTTGGAGGAGCTGAGAATGATCTTGAACTTTTGATCTTCCTGCTTCTACATCAAGAGGGATGGGATTACAGGATCTGCCACTGTACCTGCTCAATGTAGGCCTGGAGACTGAACCTGTGTCACTGTGATTATGAGGGGAGTACTTTACTGAATGGTCTTTCCCCTTTCCTCAATTGCTTTGTTTTTATTTTACTAAGAAGAGAGAGAGAGAGAGAGAGGGAGAGAAAATGTGTGTGTGTTTAGACACGCACATGCCATAGCAGGAACTCAGAGTTCAAAGGACAACTTTGTCTCAGGAGTCACTTTTCTCCCTCCATGCTGGGTTCTAGAATCAAATGATCAGGCTAGAAGAATAACCGCTTTTCCCCCACAGACACATTTTGTTGGCCAACATTAGATGTTACAGGAACAGCTCAGGATGTGGCTCAATTTAAGGAAATACAGTCTACCTCAGTGGGAAGGCCTGGCATAGAGCCCGGGCAGTATGTTGACATCTCAGACCAGGAAGTGAAGAGAAAGGAGCTAGGAGGGCCATGTCAAAGCACTCTCGACTTGACACACGTCCTCCAGTCAAACCTCTTAAAGGTTCCATTACCTCCCCGAAAGCACCACCAGCCACGGACCAAGTGTTCATACATTATGGGAGATAGTTTACATCCAGACCAAAGTACAAGATTTGGCTATGTAGACTAGGCTGGCCTGGAAACTGCTATCCATTTCCCTCAAGCTGGGATGAACAGCCTGTGCCACCACAGCCCGCTGTCCCAGGATTCTTACACATTGCCCATATCCCCGCATCTTAGTAAGAGGAACTGAGGTGATGTTTCAGAGCACCCCAGGAATGGTTCAGGAGTCTAGGGACGAGCCATAGGTTCTGTTTGTTTGTTTGGTTGGTTTTGGAGGCAGAGTTTCTCTGTGTAGCCCTGGCTGTCCTAGAACTCATACAATTCTGGCTATGTCTGTCTCTCTGGGTGCAGAGATTAAAGGTGTGCACCATCATCCCCAATTTATAAAATGATTTTTTAAAATATTTTTAAAAATTTAGATTTGGGCTAGAGAGATGGCTCAGTGGTTAAGAGCAGTCAGTGCTCTTCCAGAGATCATGAGCTCAATTCCCAGCAACCACATGGTGGCTCACAACCATCTGCAATGGGAGCCGATGCACTCTTCTGGTGTGTCTGAAGACAGCGACAAAGTACTCACAGACATAAAATAGATAAAATCTTTTAAAAAATGACATTTATTTTATTTATGCCTGCACGTATGCATAAATACATGTATGTGTGCACCCCACTCCTGACTGGTGTTCAGGGAAACCCGAAAGTGTCAAATCTCCTAGAACTTGAGTTACGACAGCTGTGAGCCACCATGTGGGGGCTGGAGACTGAACTCAGATCCTCTGCAAGAACAGCAGATGCTCCTAACTGCTAAGCCATTTCTCTAGCTCCTTAAAAAATAATTTTATGGGGAGAGTAAGAGAGAGATTGCGTGAGCAAGTGAGCGAGAGACAAAGAGAGAAAGAGACAGAGACCTGGTGCTCATGAGGATGTCAGAGAACGGCTTCCAGAAGTAGGTTCTCTGTTTCCACTATGTGGGTCCTGGGGTGCTCAGTCTTTGGCAGCAAGGTCTTTATCTTCTGATTTATCTCACCAGCCCATATGATCAGTTTTAATTGTCAACCTGATGCAGTTAAAAGTCACTTGGGAGAGGGTCTCAATGAGGGATTGTCTATATCAGGTTGGTCCTTGGGCATGTTTATTTATTTCAGTTGAGGTGGGATGATTCATCCACTGTGGGTGGCACCATTCCCTGGGCTTGATAAAAAAGGGAGAAAGCACGTAGAGCACTAAGCATGCTCAAATTCAGTCTTTCAACATAACCTTGACTATCCTAGAACTTGTTAAATAACCAGGATGGCCTCAAATGCACAGAGATCTTCCTGCCTCTACCTCCCAGTACTGGATTAAAGGCAACTATCACCATCTACCATGTTTGGCTTCTTTTTTCTTTCTTTTCTTCCTTATTTATTTATTTAGGGGGGGGGGTGGGATTTTGAGACAGGGTTTCTCTGTGTAGCCCTAGCTGTCCTAGAACTTGCTCTGTGGACCAGGCTGGCCTCAAACTCAGACCTGCCTGCTCCACCTCCCCAGTGCGAGGATTAAAGCCATGTGCCACCACTGACTTGGTTTTTTTTTTTTTTTTTTTTTCTTTTCAGGATCCCTCAGACCCATAGGTGTCAAAGATTTGCGGGGGGGGGGGGGGGGGGGGGGGGGGGGGGAGCCGCAAGCTCACTATGTAGAAGCTTTGAGCTTCCGGTCTTCCTTTCTCTGCTACCATGAAGTGCTGGGATTGAACTCAGAGTTCTGCCTGTGCTAGGCGAATGTTCTATCTACAGAGCTGCATCCCCAGCCTATTTTTCTATTGAGATAGGGCTTCAAATTTTACAGGCTCGGCCTCAAACCTAGGTTATTATTGGGACTATGACTACAGATAATGTGCCACTACACCCAGTTATGTGTGTGAGTGTATGTGTGTGACTGTGTGCATATGTGTGAGTATGTGTGATTTGAGTATGTTGAGTGTATGAGTGTGAATGTGTGTGAGTGTAAATGTGTGAGTGTGTGTGTTTGTGTGTGAGCATGCATGTGTTACTAGGGATTAAAACCAGTGCCTTACAATTACTAGGAAGGAGCTCTACAACAGGGCTACCTCCTCAGTTCTTTTTTCTTTTCTTAATAAAAACAGCAAACTTATTCTTTTGAGGCAGGGTCTCACTAAGTTACCTAGTTTGACCTTGAATTTGCTCTGTAGTCCAGGCAGTTCCTGACTTTTCCATCCTTTTTCCTCAGTTTACCTAGTAGCTAGGACTACAGGACTGAGCACCATGCCTCATTTCAAAAATGTTGGAGGTAAAAGCAGGAGAAACAGGGGTCCCAGGACATCCTTAGTTACAGCACAAGTTGAAGCCAGCTTGGGGCCAGGCAGTGGTGATGCACACCCTTAACCCCAGTGCTTGGGAGGCAGATCTCTATGAATTTGAGACCATCGTGGACCACATAGGAAGCTCCAGGACAACCACGGGCACACAGAGAAACCCTGTCTTCAATTAATAAAGAGAGAGAGAAGAAAAGAAAGAAAAGGAAAAAAAACTAGCATGGGCTACTCTAGATGGGACCCTATATCAAAAAACAATGACCTAGGCTATACGTGTCAGACTTAATAGCTTCCTGCCTAGGGGAACATCTGTGCTGATGAGCAGAGACTGCCCTGTGCATACTGGGGTAGATGTTAAGCATGAGGTCCTTGTGCTCACAGCCAGCTCTAGGGAAACCAGGGAAATTAAATAGAAAGGATGTATACCTATTCCCACCTGCAGAGCTGGGAATGGATGTAGTTAATAACCAGTGAACTTTGCTTTCTGCAGGGCCAAGGCCTCAGGTGAATCCCCAGACAAGGATGTCTATCTCAGATACTGCCTCTTTAGACCTCTCTCCTGAGTGTTGTCTCTCAGTCACTAGAACACCCCTGCCCTCTTTTGAGACAGGGTTTCTTTGTATAACCCCAGCTGTCCTGGAACTCACTTTGTAGACCAAGCTAGCTTCAAACTCTCTCCTTTTCTCCCTCTCTCCTCTCCCCCCCCCCCCTCACTCACACACACACACACAGCAGCTATGGTGGCGCATGCCTATAAAAGGACTTGGGAGTCCCTAGCAGGAGTATCATTTTAAGTTCTGGGGCTAATTAGTGAAACTCTGTCTCAGAAAGAAAAGGAAAAAAAAAAAAAAAAGTTGGGGGGTGGGAGTGGCAGAGGCGGCAGCAGGGCTAGCTGGCAAAGGCGGTGCCCACCTGCCTCTGCCTCTGTACTTTGCAAAAAGAATTGTGATGTAGTCAAGTCCTGTGATAATTGCCAGCAGGAAACCTTTTTCCAAAGTTATTCTGTGTTTAAATATGTCAAAAATCAACTGCCCAGGGCCAGACTCTAGAAGTTTGGACCAACACAGGCTGCTGAGTCATGCTGCTGAAGCAGACTTGCCCCATGGGGAGCCTTACTCTGCACTCTGTGGCTTCGCAGGACCCCACAGGCAGACTTTCCGGAGTAGTCACTATTTGCTAAAAAAGCGTCCCTGTGGGGCAAGACAGGAACATCAAGGCTAGACAGTTTCCATCAGCTCTCTTGATGCACACAGACAGGACAACTTTGAGAGTACCAACTACACAGGGCTTATTCTGACCACTGCTGCTTTGCTTTTGAAAGGAGAGAAAGAACATAAAGGTGGGTGGGGAGGGAAGGGGGAGGACCCAGGAGGAGCTGGGGGAGGGGAAACGCGTTATCTGAAATTATCTGAAAGTAAAAACAAAAAACAAACCGACAACCCCTACAAACTCTGTGTGTGTGTTGTGAGTGTGTAGGTAGGTGGCAGAGACTAAAGAGATGGCTCAGCAGTTAAGAGAGCACAGGATGCTCTTCCAAAGGACCCAGGTTTGATTTTCAGCTCTCACGTAAGGGCTCACAGCTGTCTGTACCTCCAGTTTCAGGGGATCTAGCTCTCTCTTCAGACCTCCCAAAACACTACACATATGTCAAACACAGACATACACACTGGCAAAACACCCATAAACATGAAATTAAAATAACAAAGTGTGTATCTAGGATACATAAAAATAAACAAAATTTAAAAATCTGTGACTCCACTCCAAAGATAAGTCTGGTATTAGAGTATATTTATACTTAGTCTAATTTCTTTTCTCTCTCTACACTGCGACATTAGATATGCTGTATAATTTTTTCCTATTACTGAAGTGGTAGTATATTGTATGCAGACGTCAGTAAAGGGGCTGAGGAGACATCTCCGTAGGTAAAGTGCTTACCGCGCAAACATGAGGACCTAAGTCCAGAACCCAAGTAAAAGCAGCTTGCTGCGATGGTTCTAACCCAGTGGGTCTATCGGTAAAGGGTAGAGTCAGGTGTGTAACTAGATTGTGTTAACCAGTCAGTAGAGCTGCAATGCTGAGCAAGTCCCATGAAAGACAGTTTTAAAAAATTAGGCAGAAAACAATAGAGTAAGACACCTGGTGTAAACCTCCAGCCTCACTAAATGAAGGGTAGGATACTCATTTATCACACAGAGAGGGAGAGGGGGAAGGGAAGGGGGAGAGAGAAGGGGGGGAGGGGGAGAGAGGGAGAGAGAGAGAGAGAAGAAGGGGGAAGGAGAAAGAGAGAGAGGGGGAGGGAGAGAGGGAGAGAGAGAGACAGAGATTGACTGATTATTTATGGCAGCTAGGGTAAGACAAGCTTAAAATCCCAGATCTTGGAAGTCCCAGATAGGAGGATCATTTTAAGTCCAAAGCAAGCCCGGGCTACATACTGAAATTCTGTCAAACAAGAAAAAAAAAAAAAAAAAAAAATGCTGGGTGGTGGTAACACACACTTTTGATCCCAGCACTCATGAGGCAGTTGCAGGCAGATCTCTGTGAGTTCAAGGCCAGCTTGGTTTACAGAGTAGTTTCAGGACAGTCAAAGACAGAGAAATCTTGTCTCAAGGAAAAAAAAAAAATTTTTTCTGGTCTTTTCTTCCATTTCTCTTTTTGACAGATTTTCACAGTATCTCCGGCTGAGTAACTCTATGTAGACCAGGCTGACCCCAAACTCAGAGCTCCACTTGCCTTTGCCTCCCAAGCGCATGCACCAGTACACACTGACCATCAGGTTCTATGACAGGTCGAAGCTTTCTCAGGAATGGGCTGGACAGGAGGTGGTTTCATGGGCCACCTCCTGTAGTGTGATGCAGTCCCACATCAGACACCCATGAGTAAGCATGGCTGTAGTCCAATATATTGAATTTCAGATCATTGCATATATCTTTCGATTTTCAAACCATTTCAAAAATGTCAAACTACTCCTGGCTCTCAGCCTGGAGAGGCAACGGGCCACATTTTGTCTGTAGGCTGCAGTTTCTCAACCTGGCCCCCGTGGGACATTTTTCCTGGCTGACGCTTACTTGAGTTGCATGGATGTGTCATTGCTGAGTCAAATGGTATTCTTTTTGCAAGATAAATGGACTGAATCAATATTTGGATTTCTGGAAAGCTAGGACAAGCACCTTTGTGGTTAAGCCTTAGGGATGCGTCTTTTGAGTATTTCCCTAGGAAGTTATTCCTGCACAGGGATTTTCTAGTTCAAAGAGTAAACACAATTTAGCACTTCATGTCTGAGGGTATGTACCCACGCACATATTCGTTTACTTACAGGTACAGGCATGCTCCCATGTGTGCCTGTGCAGCATGCTACGACACAGGGATGGAGGTCAAAGGACAAACTCTGTTTGTCAGGCTTGTCAGCACACAGTTTTAACTGCTGGGCAAGACTGCTCAGCAATTTATAGTATTTTGATACCACTGTACAATCACATGTCTGGAACAGATGTTATGAGACATATTTGAAGGAACCTGGTCTGGTGGCACAGACTTGGATTCTAGCTACTGGAGAGGCTGAGGCATTAAAAGTTCAAAGCATGCACGTGCAATTTTTTTTGTTTGTTTGTTTGTTTGTTTTTCTTTTTTTTTTTTTTTTTTTTTTTGGTTTTTCGAGACAGGGTTTCTCTGTGTAGCCCGGGCTGTCCTGGAACTCACTCTGTAGACCAGGCTGGCCTCGAACTCAGAAATCCACCTGCCTCTGCCTCCCAAGTGCTGGGATTAAAGGCGTGCGCCACCACCGCCCGGCTGTTTTTGGTTTTTCGAGACAGGGTTTCTCTGTGTAGCTCGGGCTGGCCTGGAACTCCCTCTGTAGACCAGGCTGGCCTCGAACTCAGAAATCCTCTGCCTCTGCCTCCAAGTGCTGGGATTAAAGGACCACCGCCGCCGGCATGCAAGTGTGATTTAATGAGACCGTCTTTCAATATAAAAATAAAAAGAAAGGTAAAGCCGGCCAGCAGTGGCGCACCGCTGCGGTCGCCGCGCTCTGGAGTCCGAGGCAGCCGACTCTCCTGAGTTCGAATCCCAGCCTGTGCTTGTTCATGGGGGAAAAAAAAAAAAAAGAAAAAAGAAAGGTAAAGATAAACCCCAGTGTTTGCTTAGCACCCCTAATGTGCTTGATCCATCCCATCACGGTGGTGCCCAAAGAGTCCCAGCACTCAGTGGGTGGAGGCGGGAGGATCAAGGTCTTTCTTAGCTATATATCAACTTTGAGGTTAGGAATGGTGACACTAGACCTTGTACCAAAAAAAACAAAACCAAAAATAAACCTTTTTTTTTTTTTTTTTTTTTTTTTTGGTTTTTTTCGAGACAGGGTTTCTCTGTGTAGTCCGGGCTGTCCTGGAACTCGCTCGGTAGACCAGGCTGGCCTCGAACTCAGAAATCCGCCTGCCTCTGCCTCCCAAGTGCTGGGATTAAAGGCGTGCGCCACCACCGCCCGGCCCTTTTTTTTTTTTTTTTTTTTTTAAAGGGCTGGGATGTTACTCAGTGGTAGAGCACGGTCTTGGTTAGGGTTGCATTGCTGTGAAGAGACGCCATGAACAAGGTAACTCTTTTTTTTTTTTTTTTTTTTTTTTTTTTTTTTTAGTTTTTCGAGACAGGGTTTTCTCTGTGTAGCCCGGGCTGTCCTGGAACTCACTCTGTAGACCAGCAGGCTGGCCTCGAACTCAGAAATCTGCCTGCCTCTGCTTCCGAAGTGCTGGGATTAAAAGCGTGCGCCACCACCCCGCGCAGCAAGGTAACTCTTAAAAGGACAACATTTAACTGGGGCTAACTTACAGTTTCAGAGGTTCAGTCCATTTTCGTCATGATGTGATGTATCACAGCGTACCAGGCCGACTCCGAGCTGGAAGCGTTCTAAATCGTGGTCTAAGGGCAGCCAGGAAAATCCTCTCTCACGTACTGGGCGGAGCTTAAGCAAAGGTCTCAAAATCCGTCTACATAGTGACGCACTTCCTCCAATAAGGCCACACCTCCTCATAGTGCCACTTCCTATAGGCCAAACATGTTCAAACCCTTACAAGCATTTACGTAGCATGAACGTGGTCCTAGGTTCGTTTCTCAGCACTTTCAAGAAATTAAAAAAAAAAAAAAAAAAAAAAAAAAGGAAATCTAAAAATGAATCTAAAGACTAGATTCCTCAGAGCACCGGAGATGCAGAGCAAGAGATGCTAATATAAAACAGACTTCCTGTGGGCCTGTGGCTCCCGCCTCCGAGAGTCCCGCATCTTTAGAGTCTACTAGGGCATCACAACTGTCCTTTTTTGGTTTCCAGAGAATTACGCATCTATGAATGAGATACGAATAGCGGCCACATCCTTGTGCCCATCTCCCGGGCTTTTCTGTGATCTAAGGACAAAGAGTTCAGCAGAGCTGCACCACAATACCCATCTCTGGGATATATCGGAACCAAAGCAGCCGGGCAGTGTGGCGCCGCCTTTAATCGCATTGGGAGGCAGAGGCAGGCGATTTCTGAGTTCGAGGCCAGCCTGGTCTACAGAGTGAGTTCCAGGACAGCCGGCTACACAGAGAAACACTGTCTCGAAAAACCAAAAAAAAAAAAAAAAAAAAAAAAAAAAAAAAAAAAAGAAACCAAAAGCAGATTCCTTTCCAGTTTGGAGCTAGTGCCCAGCTGATCGCTCTGGATTCTAACTCGCCTCCTAGAGGACTTTCTAGAGTCCAAAATGCAGCTGCAGGCGACAGCAGATGAGTCTACCCTGGAACGGAGCGCACCATTGGCTGTTTTCAATCGCTAGGGGGTGGGGAGCGAGGGGAATTAATGCTTCAGAATGTTTAGCTGAGGAAACATCTGCCCTTGAACAAAGGTTCTGACCAGTGTATCAGTCCCCACTTGGTGTCGCTTTTCTTTGCAATTCCCTCATATCTGCTGTGCCCCAGGCACCATTGGGGGAGAAAGCTCTCACCTCCAGTGTTCTGCCCTTGGGAGGCACTGTGAAGCATACTGAGTAAGCAAGTGGTGGTGATGAGCTAAGGAAGGATGGGGGAAGGGTGTTGAGTGACAGAAGAACAGCATTTAAACACTCACCTTGTGCCGAGCACACCCTTATCAATGCTTGGGGTTGGCTGGGGCTAGGAACCTAGGCCCTGGGTTTGATTCACAGTATCATGTAAAACTGGTTGGCACACACCTGTCATCCCAGCAGGATCTTCTATAGCCCAGGCTGGCCTGAAACTTACAGTAATCCCCTTAAGCTCTGGGATAATAGGCATGCTTTACTAATGTGTAAGAACTCAACCCACAAGGGAGGGCCAGGGCAGGGCAGCTACCACTGTCTCCACTCTCTAGCCCTCTGTAGCTACATTCTGGACTTTGGAAGGAAGTCCTCTAGGAGGTGAGTTAGAATCCTGTTCTCTCTCTCCCTCTCTCTCTCTCTCTCTCTCTCTCTCTCTCTCTCCTTCCCTCCTCCACCCCCTACCTTTTTCTCTCTGTGTTTGTGTGCTTGCAAGTGCATGCATGCCATAATGTGCCTATGGACATCAGAGGACAATTTATAGGACTTGGTCTCTCCTTTCACTGTGTGGGTCCTGGGACTTGAACTTGGGTCATTAGGCTTAGATTCTAGTGTCTTTACCTGCTAAGCCATCTTGCAGGCTTATCAAATGTCTGAGACACTTGGCTCAAGAAAAGTTACATGGCTGAATTGAAGTCACATGTGTACCAGGAGTTGGGGTTTAAGCTAACTCTCACAGAAGAGCCCCTTTGACATGTTTTCAGGGGAAGAATCTGCCTCAGTGTTATAGTTACAACAATAGAGTCATCTGGGCTTTGCAAGCCTATATTCTCAACACGTAAGAGACAGAGGAAGGAGGCCGGGCAGTGGTGGTGCACACCTTTAATCCTAGCACTTGGGAGGCAGAGACAGGCGGATTTCTGAGTTCGAGGCCAGCCTGGTCTACAGAGGGAGTTCCAAGACAACCAGGGCTACACAGAGAAACCCTGTCTTGAAAAACCAAAAATAAAAAAAATTTTAAAAAAAGACAGAGGAAGGAGGATCAAGAGTTCAAGGTTGTCTATGGCTATATATTCAGGCTAGCCTGGGCTACAAAAGACTCATAAAAACAAAAATTAATGAGACAAATAAATAAATACAAAACCAAAACTCACCCATGAACCCCTTGGCCCTCACAGTGGCCTGGTTCCAGAATCCCCTCCCCATGGATCCTAAAGCCTATAGTATCTTATCTATCCTCAAGTTCCTTATATAAACTGCATAATACTTATTCATAATTTATGTACATTTGATACTGTCTCTAGAACTGGGCAAGTAGTACATAACTGTAACTCTAGAGAGACCAAGACAAAAGTCTCATGAATTTGAGGCCATGAACTACTACCTGATGAAACGTTTCCCAATTCACCATTCAACCAGCAACTCCACATTGATTCATGCCTTACCTGTCTGACCTTGTTCCTAAGGGTCAATGGAAAAGAGTCTGTAGATACCCTCCTTCTCCAAATCGTAGTCCTTCATCTTCTCCCTAGTGCCTTGTTTAGATAATACCGTTATGTGTATAACTGCGGACAGCCATTGACAGTGTGCTCTCTGCTTTCATATTCTCTATGTTGTGAAACTCACTGACCCTCATCCGACTGCCAAGACATGTGAGCTGAATGAGGTCAAAAATGAGAGTATATGCACAGCATGTATACTGTCGGGTGTGGTGGTGTGTGCTTAAATCCCAAGACTTCAGAGATGGAAGCAGAAGGATCAAGAGTTCAAAGACAGCCTGAGCTATATATTAAGTAGAAGCCAGTCTAGACTACATGAGATCCTGTGGTGTTTAAATGAAAATGGACCCCATAGACTCATGGGTTTGAATACTTGGTCCCCTTGGTGGAACTGTTTGGGAAGGAATTGGTATGGTCTTGTAGGTATATCACTGAGACAGGCTTTGAGGTTTCAAAGCCTGTGCTATTTCCCATTAGTTCTCTTTGCTTCCTGCCTGTGGATCAAACTATAAGAGCTCAGCTACTGCCACAGCACCAAACCTCCCTGCCCACTGCCATGCTCCCCAGAATGATGTGACTGTGGACTCCGTCTGCAACTGTAAGACTCAAATAAATGCTTTTTTTTTTTTTTTTTTTTATAAGTTGCCTTGGTGATGGTATTTTGTCACAGCTAATGAAAAGTAACTAGGACAGACTCTGTCTCAAAAAACCTAGGAGATCAAAAGTGCTTTTAAGAGCTGATCCATCTCTCCAGACAGAAGATTCTGTCTATAAACATGTGTGTGTAGGTAGCTCCCTGATCTAATATTAGTCCAATCTGTGGGAAGGATTAGTTTTTTTAAGCATCTGTTTAGATTTATTTATTTTATTTTATGTGTATGAGTGTTTTGTCTGTGAACCATGTGCATGCCCAGAGTCATTGGAGGCTTTTTTGTTTGTTTGTTTGTTTGTTTTTTTTGAGACAGGGTTTCTCTGTGTAGCCTTAGCTGTCCTGGAACTCACTCTGTAGACCAGGCTGGCCTCGAACTCAGAAATCCGCCTGCCTCTGCCTCCCAAGTGCTGGGATTAAAGGCTGTGCGCCACCACTGCCGGCTTAAGACAACTCTTATAAGGGACAACATTTAATAGGGGCTAGCTTACAGGTTCAGAGGGTTAGTCCAGTATCATCATAGCAGGAAGCATGGCAGTGTACAGGCAGAAATCGTGCTGGAGGAGCTGAGAATTCTACATATTGATACAAAGCCAGCCAGAAGACTGACATCCAGGCAGAGTCTCAAAGCCCCACTCCCACAGTGACACACTTCCTCCAACAAGCCCACACCTCTTAATAGTGCCACTCACTCCTGGGCCAAGAATATTCAATGACATGACCATGAGGATATTGATAATAAACCCAGGCTTAAGTAAGAACAAGTGATCTTAGCCACTGAGCCATCTCTTCAACCTGGAAGCCTTAGGTTTAATACCTTCTAGAGAAAAAAATTAAAACAAAAAGAAAGTATTGGTGAAAAATATCCATATAAAGTATCTAGGATCACCGCCTAAAACATAATAGTGCCTCAATAAAAAAAAATGCAGCTTAAAGGTAATAACACCTTTGTTTTCAGACTTGGCAGGAAAGAACTCAACTCCCTGAGGAGACACAGGCAGCCAGATCCCAATCAAGTTTGCAACTGGATCAGACCCATCCAGGATGGTGGTAAAGAAAGACATAAGCATGCATGCACATGTACACACACACACACACAAAAACACATACACCTTGTATCACTTTATAACCCAGTTTAGACTCAAACTTCACTTTTTTTTTCTTTTTTTTTTTTTTTTTGGTTTTTCGAGACAGGGTTTCTCTGTGTAGCCCTGGCTGTCCTGGAACTCACTCTGTAGACCAGGCTGGCCTCGAACTCAGAAATCCGCCTGTCTCTGCCTCCCAAGTGCTGGGATTAAAGGCGTGCCACCACCACCGCCCAGCTCAAACTTATTTTCTATCCCAGGCTGATATGGAGCTTACAGTTCTCCTGCCTCAGTCTCCTAAATTCTGAGGTTACATGCTTACCACCACATCTGGCTTCATATATATTTTTTCAAAATTTTTTTTTTTCTATTTGAGTTTTACAGACAGGGTCTCATACACCTCAGGATGGTCTCCAACTTACAGTGTAACTGAGGATAATTTTGAACTGCTACTCTTCCTGCTTTGTCCTCCCAAGAGCTGGAGTTACTGTAGGTGTATGCCTCTGTGCCTGTCCCTCTTCTCCTCTTCCTCCTCCTGCTCCTTCCTCCCCTGCCCCCATGGTAAGGATTGGATCTAAGGACTCACATATAATAAGAATGTTCACCCCCACCCCCAGATTTTTGTTTTCATTGAGACAGGATCTCACTAAGTTTCTTAGGGTTTTATTGCCATGAGTAAACACCATGAACCATGGCAACTCGTATAAAGGCAACATTTAATTGGGGCTGGCTTACAATTTCAGAAGTTTTGTCTATTATCATCATGGTAGAAAGCATGGCAGCATGCAGTCAGACCCGGTGCTGAAGGAGCTGGGAAATTCTACATCTTGATCTGAAGGCAGCTGAGAGGAGACTGGATTCCACACTGGCAGAGCTTGAACTTAGAGGTCCTAGAGCCCGTCTCCACAATGATACACTTCCTCCATCAAAGCCACATCTATTCCAATAAGGCCATACCTCTCTAGAGATGAAGCATTCAAACACACAAATCAATGGGGGCCAAACCTATTCAAACCACCACGTTATACTCCTGGCCCCATGGGCTTGTAGCCATACCATAATACAAACTGCATTTAGTCCAACTTCAAAAATCCCCATAGTCTATCACAGTCCCAACAATGTTTAAAAGTCCAAAGGTCAAAGTCTCTTCTGAGATTCATGTAATCTCTTAATTATAATCCCCTATAAAATCAAAATTTTAAAAAGTGGATCGTGTACCCCAGCATATCATGACACAGGATAGACATTACAGTTCCAGTGAAGAAATACTGGACTGAAGCAAGACTGAAAACAAGCAGGGCAAACTTCAAACTCTACATCTCCACATCTGATGTCAAAATATTTTTCAGATCTTCAACTCCTTTCACCTTTGTTGATTGCAACACACTTCTTTCTCTTGGACATGTCCACTCCCTGTTAGCACGTTCCCTCAGCAGATATCCCATGGCTCTGTGGGGAAAAAAAAGAATCTGCTCATTAAGGTCAAAGTCCATCATGACTGAATAGTCCTCTGGGCTTGCCCAGTATGGGAGACTCCCTTCATTAGCCGGGCTTCTTCTCTGACCTTGTCTGGGGAATTCAAAACCCCCCACATATGCCTGTACCTGAGGAATGTCACATAGCCTTGATTACAGGATCAGTCCTGATAAGAACCTGTTTAGGCAGCACCTGATATTCCTAAAATGCTTCCTCATATTAATAAGGCATACAGGTACTCTAAGCCTCTGCTAAAGACCTCTGCCCATCCTGAATGTTTCTATCCTCAGTCCCCCAAAACTTTATAAGCCTTGAGTCACCCTAAGTAGAGTTAATCTACCTCCTGATAGCTGGTCCCTATGTGATAATACTGACAGGACTTCTGGACCCCTGCCTGATGTCTCTGCCTCTGCTGCCCTTGTGCACACTGTATCAGCAGATGATCCATGGGAGCGGGGAGACCCACAGAGCTCCGGCATCTCTAACCTCTTGGAGTCTCCAAGGCAATCCAAACGTCACCTTACAACTTCCAGAACACAACTTCTGCTACTGCTGTTCTTGGTGGTCACCCATGATAATGATATCTCCAAAATGATGGGGTCTTCCACTGCAAGTGTGCTGCACATTCACCAATAAGCCTCTCATAGGCTCTCTCATGGTGCCAAACTTCACCATTTTTGCATGACCCCTTCAGTTCGGGCCTTCAACTGACATTGAGCTTTCTCTGCTTCAGTGGCGTCTCCTGGCCTTTGACTGTGTCATGCATCAGCTTCTCTCCTAGACCCCTTCATGCCTTCAAAACCAGTACCATCTGAGTGACTCTTACACATTACCAAGTTTGGCTACCAATATAAGGTACAACCTTGGCTGCCTCACACAATGGCCTTTCTGGGCCTCCATGCAGGGTCACCCTTGACATATCCATGTCCTCAGAGGCTTTCCTTAGTCACAGAGGGAAATTCAATCCTTGATTCTAAAGCCAGAGCCATGAGGCCAAATCTGCCAAGTTCTGCTGCTTGCTGGGGCTGGAGCATAGTCCCCTTGATTAATTACATCTTCACCAGCTTTCTGTTTCCAATGGTTTCCTTAAACTGTCTAAGCCTGGCTATTTTGGAACCTTCCCTGTAGACCAAGTTGGCCTTTGAACTCAGGTCTATATGCCTCTGTCTCCTGAGTGCTAGATTAAAGGTGTGTGCCACCATACCTGGACCTAAGCTTATCTTTACTTCCTTTTCATTATAGATCTTTCTAAAGCATAGCTGGTATGCCTCGATATCTGGATCAGAAACCTGTGTCTTCCAGCCTCAAGATCCAGATCAAAGGCATGTTGTCTTCCTGCCTTAAGATCCTGATCAGGTATGTAGGAAGAGCTAAGGTGGGAGGAGTAAGGAGAGGAAGAGGAAAAGGAAGAGGAAGAGCTAGAGAAGGCAGAGATGTAGGAGGATGAAGAGCCATGCAGGTATAGAGAACAGTCTCAGGTAACGACTTATATTTAGGTTAGCTAATTGGGAATCACCTCTAATTGAATGGGCATATTGTTATTGAGCATTACCAAACATATAAAGTCTTTGATTCATTTTTAAGCATTCGAGTTTCATTTACTACTGGGCCCATGTGGATGGCGGGATGGTCTGGGAGCAGCCCAGGCTTGTGGAGACAGTGTGGAAGATTGGCAGAGCCATCTCCCACGCTGGTGTCTCATGGGTGGCAGGCCAGTGTCTCTGACCACCTGAGCAGACTGCCTGAGTTGAGCAGTGGCAGTAGGCTGCCTCTGCTCCTGGCTGCAGGCCTAGGCTAGTCAGGAACGTGGCAGCTGATTAAGAAAAGCCAGATTGAGCCGGGAGGTGGTGGCGCACGCCTTTAGTCCTAGCACTTGGGAGGCAGAGGCAGGCAGATTTCTGAGTTCCAGGCAGCCTAGGGTGACTGGATCCAGAGAAACCCTGTCTCGAAAAAACCAAAAACACAAAACAAAAACAACAAACAAAAAAAAACAAACAACAAAAAAAGTAAAGCCAGATTGAATGCTGCCGTTTTAAATATCTCCCACAAAAAGGTATGCCCCCCATTTCTGATTCGTAGCTCATTCCAGATATAATCAAGTTGACAACCAAGAATAGGCATCACAATCCACCCCTTTTCAATTTGATATACAATCATATCTCTTTATGTCCAAATGAAAACAATAACCAGGTATAATAATGCCTACCATGATATAACTATCCCTCGTACAACTGCAAAGGCATTGTAAATTTAGAATAGGTGGCAATGTCCCTTGGGAAACATCCTTTTCAAAGATGGAAGCTTATCTGGGTAAAAAAAAAAGAAAGAAAGAAAGAAAGAAAGAAAGAAAGAAAAGAAAGAAAGAATAGAAAGAAAGAAAGGAAAGAAAGAAAGAAAGAAAGTCTTTGCATCGCATTGATTAGAACCTGTTCATTTGACCAGGGGTGATATAGTCTAGTCATCTGACAAAGAAGCGGAAACATCCCTTTCCCAGAACTCAATTCCTGTGAAAGGCTGAGCCTAGTAGTGCAAGTATGTAATTCTAGCACAAAGGAGACAGAGGAAGGCTAAAAGACCACCTGCTGGAATCGGGGAGGGAGGCTAAAGGACCACTTACACTTGCAAATTCTGGGCCAGCCTGAGCTACTTCGGGTGACCTTGTCTCAAAAAAAAACACAAACAAAACCTAAGCCAAACCCAACAACAACCCACCCCCAATCCAACTTCAGAGCAGTGAGATGGCTCAGCAAATAAAGGCCCTGCCACCAAAGCCTGATGATTTGCCCTTGATCTGCAGATCCACATGGCAGGAGGAGAGAATGAGCAGCTACAAATTGTCCTCTGACTTCCACACACACAGTAGCACACATGCCCCCTCCTTTAGCTAAAAAGTAAATGTAAAATAAAATAAAAAAAAGTAATGTTGGGGTGCATGCCTTTAATTCCAGCACTTTGGAGGCAAAGGCAGGTGTGTTAGCATTCTGTTAAACTCCAGCTCCACAGTTACCTGGTAACAGCTAGGTATGCTCCTCCCCAAAGCTACCTGGGAACAGCCAGGTAGCCCTGCCCACTATTATAAGACTGGCTGTCTGGCTCCTCCTCTCTCTCTTGCTCTCTTACTCTCTTCTCTCTCTTGCTCCGGTGACCCAAGCCTGCAGGTCTTATCTGATCCTTTCCCTCTCCCCTCCCCCCTCCGCGTAGTCATGGCCGGCCACCTCTCTCTGCTCTCCCCTCTGCCCTAAATAAACTTCCCTCCTGGAACCTCTGCCGCCGCCGTTTCTTTTTTTTTAAATAACAACAAGGTGGATCTCTGTTAATTATTGGCTACCCTGGTCTAAAGAGGTAGTTCTAAGACAGCCAGGGCTACCTAAAGAAACCCTATTTGAAAAAAAAAAAGTAAACAAAATCCCTTACCTTTGGTAAGTTTTGCACTACTTGTTCCTTTTTGCTGGTGCTGTTAGTGAGACAGAGTTTTTGGCCCAGGACTTAAATTCTCTATATGGCAAAGGATGGTCTTGAACTTCTGATCCTCCCTCATACTGGATTCATTAGGTGTGCACCATCACACCACAGCATATCACACCACCACAGCACACCACAGACAGCACACCAGAGCATATCACACCACAGCACATCACTCGACAGCACAGCACAGCACAGCATATCACAGCACAGCACAGGTGTGCTGTGGATCAAACCTATGGATTAGGGTATGCCAGTGTTCTACTCACTGAGCTATAGTCCCAGCCCCACCCTCTGCCCAACGTGTTGTCCTTCCCTTGTGACTCCTTCTTGGGGAGTGTGTGTGTGTGTGTGTGTGTGTGTGTGTGTGACTGAGGATTGAATCCAGGGTTTTAAGCATGTATATTATTAGTTACCTCTTTGTTGCTGTGATAGATACAAGACCAAAAGCAACTTACAGAACAGTTAGTTTTGGCTTATTGGTTCCAGAGAGCTAGATGCCCAAAATGGGAAGGAAGAGATGGCAACAGGTGGTCAGAGCAGGCATCTGGGAGATCACATCTCAGCTACAGAAAGAAAGTGCTAACCCTGGAAGGGCAGCAAGGCTATAAACACTCAGAGCCCACCCCTAGTGACGTCCTTCCTCCAGCAAGGCTCCACCTCCTAAAAGTTACATGCACTTCCCAGACAGTGCTACCCACTGGGAACAAGTGTCCAGCCATGAGAGTTTATGGGGCAGGCTCTCTTTCAAAGCACCACAGCATGTGAGGCAAACTTGCTCTCTTCCTTTGAGCTAAATCCTCAGAGGCAGGGGATTACGTTTCAACAGAAGCCTTTTGTGACTATTACTTCAAAAGTAGAAGCCTGCCGAGCGGTGGTGGCGCACGCCTTTAATCCCGCACTTGGAGTGGCAGAGCTATGCGTATTTCTGAGTTCGAGGCCAGCCTGGTCTACAGGTGAGTTCCAGGGACAGCCGGGCTTATACAGAGAAACCCTGTCTACTCAGACAAAACAAAAAAAAAAAAAAAAATGTAATAAAGTAGAAGCATCCAGCTACTGCATCCAGACTTCTTGTTTCCCTCATTCAGGCGTTTTGGAAAGCTTTATTGGTTACTCTTAATTAATCATCGTTCCGTCCAAGCATAAGCTCATTGAATGGAGCCTCTGCTTGCTCTGGTGCTACACACAGTCCTATTCAATCATAGCTTAATAAATTTAAGTACGCTGGAGTTACAGTGAATAATTGAATTATGACCCTGCATCCAAACTTACTGATTAGTCATGATTCTAAAGGCCAATGTACACAAATTAGACTGTTTTGCAAATATTAATAATGGAGCATCTATTTCCTGAGGGCATTCACACTGAGTGCAGAGCAATAAGCAAAGTGTTTTCGCTGGTACGTGATCAGAGTCTGATAGAGACTGTACTTTGCTCTGATTAGTCCAGTACACAAAAGTGGCATGACCGCAGCTTTTTCAACTCTGGACTGACACCTGGATATTTGCTAATGACTGTATTTGTCATGGCTTGACCAACCACACAAAGCTTTACTTTCCTTGTGTGTGTTCATGTGACACACAGTTGTGTGAGTGCAAACGTGTATAGGTGCACAAGGAGATGCATGTACCTATGGATAGAGGCCACAGGTCAACCTCAGACATTGGTCCTTAGGTGCCAGACCATCTTGTTTGAGACAGAGTCTCTCATTGACCTAGAACTTGCCAATTTGGCTAAACTGACTGGTCTGCAGGCCCCAGTGAGCCACCTGTCTCCATTCCTTCAGCACTGGGATTACAGATGTGCCCCCACACCTATAGGCACTGGACATCTACCTTGGGTTCTCTTGACTGTTTGGCAAGCACTTTACCAGCTGAGCCTTCTCTCTGGTTAAATTTAGCAAGTAGCCAGGCATGACCTTGAACTCCTGATCCTGTTGCCTCTACCTCCCAGATGCTGGGATTACAGGAGTGTACCCCACACTGCCATTGTGATCAGACACTGGTCCCTAGATATAATCTTCACCAATATGGATGCTGTGGTTTCCTCAGCACCACATTCTAGACCTGTCCTTCCAATTGCTTTCCTCTAATGTAGATTTTGGGGATGGATGGGTTTGAACCACCATAGGCTGGCTTCCAACTGGCTGTGTAGCCAAGGGTGATGTTGAACTCCTGGTCTTGCTGCCTCCACATCTGGCCCTCAGTAATATAATTCTTTTATTTTCTTGGTTATTTTTATAGGCCTATAAAAATAGGCCTTCACTAGAAGCTCCTCCCCTGGCCAACTGGCTTGTTTGCTTATCTGGTGAATGTTTATTTACTTTTAGAACCCAGGCTTTCCTGCATGCCAGGCACTCACCCTATTATTAAGCTACATTCCTCAGCCCCAGAAGGCTTTTGAAGTACTTATTTGTTTATGTACTTCACTGTATGAATGCTCTGTTTGCATGTACACCTGCATGACAGAAGGGGGCATCAGGTCCATTACAGATGGCTGTGAGCCATCTGCTTGCTGGGAATTGAACTCAGGACCTCTAAAAGAGCAGCCAGTGCTCTTAACCCCTGAACCATCTTATCTCTTCAGCCCCTCAGACAGCCTTTTTAAAATTGGTTAATATAAAAAAAAATTAAAAAATTAAAAAAAAATGGTTAATTGGGCTGGAGAGATGGCTCAGTGATTAAGAGTACTGACTGCTCTTCCAAAGGTCCTGAGTTCAATTCCCAGCAACTACATGGTGGCTCACAGCCATCTGTAATGGGATCTGATGCCCTCTTCTGGTGTGTCTGAAGACAGCTACAGGGTGCTCATATAATAAAATAAACAAGTCTTTCTTAAAAAAAAAAAAATTGGAGCCGGGCGGTGGTGGCGCATGCCTTTAATCCCAGCACTTGGGAGGCAGAGGCAGGTGGATTTCTGAGTTCGAGGCCAGCCTGGTCTACAGAGGGAGTTCCAGGACAGCCAGAGCTACACAGAGAAACCCTGTCTCGAAAAACCAAAAAAAAAAAAAAAAAAAAAAAAAAAATTGGTTAATTTACATTTAGCAAGATGACTCTATGGGTAAAAGTACCTGCCAAGCAAACCTGATAATTTATATTTGATTCCCAAGATCCATGGTGGAAGGAGAGAGCCAAGTCCTGAAAGTTATCTTCTGTGCCCCACATTTGTGGTGTGGTATACACATACACACACACACACACACAGACAGGAGAGAGAGAGAGAGAGAGATTGAGAGAGAGAACACACTGGCTACTCTTCCAGGGGACCTAGGTTCAATTCCAGCACTTGCATACTTGCATGGTAGCCTTCTTCTGACCTCTGAAGGTACCAGGCACACAAGACACAAGTTATATATAGACAGCCATACAGGCAAAACACCTGTACACATAAAAAATAAAATAAGTAAAAATACTAAGTAAAATTAGCTAATTAATTTTAGTTCAGGCTGTCCTTAAACTCCTGTCATAGCTGAGGATTATCTTGAATTTCTAATTCTTCTGCTTCCTCATCCCAAGTGTTATGGTTACAGGTATGCTTAACTCTCATGTTTTATGTGGTGCTGAAGATTGAACCCAAGGCCCGTGCATGCTAGGCAAGTATTCCACCTGCTAAGCCCCACCTCCAAGGGCCTTTAAATAATTTCTAGTCAATTGCCTTTTGAAGTTCCCATTGTATTGAAACTAAAGTTTAGGGGTTTGTTCTACAGTTAAAAAAAAAAAATCTAAGAGGACATCTGAGGGGCTGGGGAGGCTGTGGAGGTAGCTTGTTTTATTCAGAAAAACTCCAGTTTCGGGGACAGACTAATTCAAGTTTTTATTTATTCCAATGCAATGGGCTTTTACTTTTCTTTTTGAGACAAGATCTGACTGTGTAGCTCAGACTGGCCTTGAACTCACTGTATAGTTAAGGATGGCTTTGAGCCAAGGAAATCCACCTGCCTCTGCCTCTCAAGTGCTGGGATTAAAGGTGTGCGCCACAAAAGTGTGGCAGTGGGTTGTTTTATTCATTAGCTTTTTGAGTCAGATTTTCTATGTGTACCCCTGACTGTTCTGGAACTCATTATGCAGAACAGGCCTGCCTCTAACTCAGAGATCCACTTGCCTCTACCTCCTACGTGCTGGGATTAAAGATTCGAGCCACCATCACCCATCACCATCACCACCACTCAGCTGTCAGTGGTCTATAAAAAAATTTTTTTTTAAAAAAATTCTTATCATTTACTTACATGTACCTCTGTGTATGTTTGCATATGTGCATATACCCAAAGTTAGGGCTTCTCTTTGGATGCTGGAGTTACAAGAGTTGTAAGATGCTTGACATGGGTTGAACGTGGGTCCTCTGCAAGAGCAGTACGTGCTCCTAACCACTGAACCATCTCTCTAGGCCTTAAACGTTTCATTAATTATTTTTTAAATTTATTTATTTATTTATTTATTTATTTAATGTGAGTACACTGTAGCTGTCTTCAGACACACCAGAAGAGGGCATCAGATCCCATTACAGATGGGTGTGAGCCACCATGTGGTTGCTGGGAATTGAACTCAGGACCTCTGGAAGAGGAGTCAGTGCTCTTAAGCGCTGAGCCATCTCTCCAGCCCAATTATTTTTATTTATGTATATTTGTGTACCTGTGTAAGCAGGTGCCCACAAAGGTCAGAGGGCACGAATCCCCTAGAACTGGGGTTAGTGGCGTTGTCAGCCACTTGATGTGAGTGCTGGAGCCGGACCCAGATCTCTGAGAGCAGTTAGGTGCTCTTACCCACTGAGACCCCCTCCAGTACCCTTGGCAGATTTGTTCATAGTGGCTGTAAACTTTATCCTAAAATTCCTGAAGGATTGTCTTCTGAACCCAGAGTTTTGGTACTCAGAAAAACGTTTGAAGAAAGCAAACAAGAAGGAAGGAGAGATGCTGGGCAGCGGGCAGCGGTGGCTCACGCCTTTAATCCCAGCACTTGGGAGGCAGAGGCAGGCAGATTTCTGAGTTCAAGGCTAGCCTGGTCTACAGAGTGAGTTCCAGGACAGCCAGGACTACACAGAGAAACCCTGTCTCGAAAAACAACAAAAAAAAAGAAGAAGGAGGAGGAGGAGGAGGAGGAGGAGGAGGAGGAGGAGGAGGAGGAGGGAAGGAAGGGAGGAAGAGAGGGAAGAAGGAAGGAGGACCAGTATATAAAGGTACTTGCTGTCAAGTTTGCTGGCCTGAGTTAGTTACCTGTAACTGACATGATGGAAGGAGAGAACTGACTTACACACACACACACACACACACACACACACACACACACACATACACACACACACACACAGAGCTAAGAAAGAAAGAGAAATACTTCGCACCCCCAGCTTCTTTTTAGCAACTTTTCCCAACCAAAAGCTTTGGCCTTCAAAATTAAGATCCCTGCCATGAATTTTAAAAACCTGCTCCGGAGCTGTAAAAGCCAAAGCCAAGAATGTGACTCTTTCTTTTCTTCCTTTTTAGAATTGGCTTGAGCTAAGCTTCTGAAGGGGATTTTATCCAGAACTATCCCACCTCAATGCTCTGAATTGTGAGAGAGGTCACAGAGGTTTCCGCTGTTAGAAATTAGAGCATTCCTACACATTAAAAAAAAAAGAGTGGTATTCATTTTTTTGTTGCTGTTGGTTTTTTTTGAGCAAAGTTTCTCTGTATAGCTCTGGCTGTCCTAGAACTCACTCTGGAAATCAGGCTGGCCTTGAACTCAGAAATCCGCTTGCCTCTGCCTCCCAAGTGCTGGGATTAAAGGCGTGCGACACCACTGCCTGGACATTGTTTTTATTCTTAAAAAATTACACACACACACACACATACACAGACAGAGAGAGAAAGAGAGAGAGAGAGAGAGAGAGAGAGAGAGAGAGAGAGAGAGAGACTGAAAGAGAGAGTTTAGGAGAGACAGAAACAACATATTGTGTTCTCTTTCCATCTTTCCATAGTTCTGGGCCTGGAACCTCAGATTCTCGGACTTGCTCAACAAGCCCCTCTACCCATTGGGCCATCTCCTGGCCCCTCAAGGGCTCTCTCGTTTCTGCTGCTGTTCTGTGGCTGCAGGTTTTTCTCATTTTCTGGTCTCTGCCTCCCATCTCCCATCTCTCTTTCTCTGTCTTTCTCTCTGTGTGTATGAAATTAAAATGAAGTTTTTCATACAATATATTCTGATCAGAGTTTCTCCCTTCTCCTCCCAGATCCTCCCCACTTCTTCATCTATCTATCCCATGCCTTCTTTCTCCCTTTCTCTTTAGAAAATAAATAAAACCCAGAATAAAACAAAACAGAAAAAAAAAAGCATAAGAAACACATACACACACACACACACACACAAACACACACTCCTCATGAAAATACAAAACTGGAAACCATAATATATAAGCAAAGATATGAAAAAGACCAATAAGTAAAGGGGGGAAAATCTCAAAAATATCACCGAGTTACTTCGGTGTTGGCCACCTACTGCTGGGCATGGGGCCTACCCCTGAGTGTGGTTCGTATACTTAGTAAGATTCCATTGGAGAAAATTAAGTTTTGCTTTGCAAGTGGTTGTCAATAAGAGATAGCTTCTGGATTAGGAATGGAGCCTCTGTCTACTGTCTTCTCTCAGTGCTGGGATCTCATCTGGCTTGCACCTATGTAGGTCAGGACAGCTGCCACAGTTACTGTGTATTTACATGCGCCAGTCCTGATGTCTCTGGAAGATATTGCTTCCTTGGTGTCTTCCATTCCCACAGACTCTTAGAACATTTTGCCTTCTCTTCCACATAGCTCCCTGAGCTGTGATGACAAGAGATTGATGAAGACATGCCATTTAGAACTGAGTGTTCCGTGATCTCTTGCTCTCTGTACATTGTCCAGTTGTGGGTCTCTGTATTTGTTCCCATTTCCTGAAGGAGGAAGCTACTTTGATGCTGGCTAAGACTGGTCTATGGGTATAGCAGAATGTCATTAAGAATGATTTTATTGCTATGTTTCTTTAGAAAAAACAGTAGTGTTTGTTTTCTTTCCTAGGTCATACCTATCTAGCTTCATGTTTCTGGCCACCCAAGCAGTGTAAGGCACGGGCTCCATCCCATGCAGTGCCTTAAATCTGACCAGAGAGTGGTTGGTTACTCTCACAATGTTTGTGCTGCTATTGCACCAGCATATCATAGACTGAAGGGTTTACAGCTGGGCTGGTGTTTGTTTCCCTTTCTCCTTTTGTAGCAAGCAGAGTAGTTTCCAATACCATAAACACTATAAACACTAGTCAGTAGGGGGGAAGGCTCTAGGTAGGCACCAGCACAACTTTTCCATATGTAGGTGCTATCTTCAGCAATAAGGCCTTCCCATCAGTTTGTGGAGAACAACTCATAGCTTTAGCAATATCCTGGATTCTTTGGAGGTTTCTCTGGGGCCCCTTTGGCCAACAACTCAATTAGATATAATCCATTTCTGGTACTGAGGGTTTCGTATGGTGAGAGGTGTCTTGCTTGGGTTTTGACTCCACTGTTATTTGGTGATTTTACATAGATTTCTTTCATATATGTATATACTTTAGGAAGACTCTTGCTGCAGGGCAGTGGTGGTGCATGGCTTTAAGCCCAGCACTTAGGAGACAGAAGCAGGAAGATGTCTGTGAGTTGGAGGTCTGCAGAGTGAGCTCTAAGACAGTCAGAGCTGTTACACAGAGAAATCCTGTCTTGAGAAACAAACACACAAACAAGAAGCTTCTTCCTAGAAGTAGGTCTCCACCTGAGCCCTCAAGTGGTTCTTACTGTTAGCTGTGCCTCTGTGTACTCTCTGTTCCTTTGCATTTAATCCACCCTGCCCCAACCCTCCATAACCATATAATCTATTTCCCCTTTGTCTTGATTAGGGCTTCCATTGCTTTGAAGAGACATCATGCCCAAGGCAACTCTTATAAAGGTAAACATTTAATTGGGGCTGCCTTACAGTTTCAGGGGTTTAGTTCATTATTGTCATGGTGCTAGAGGAGCTGAGAGTTCTACATCTTGATCTGAAGGAAGCCAGGATGAGACTGGATCCCACACTGTGCAAAGCTTGAGCATAGGAGACTTCAAAACTCTCCCCACAGTGACACACTTCCTCCAACAAGCATTCAAACAGGTGAATCTATGGGGGCCAAGCCTATTTAAACCACCACACCCTCCATGGGAAATCCTTCCCTCCCACCTAGTCCCTCTGGGATTCTATGGATTGTAGCTTGGTATCATTGACTTAACTAATATCCACTTATAAGTGAATACATATCATATTTGTCTTTCTGGGCTAGGTTACCTCACTCAGGATAACTTTTTAAAATTCCATCCTTTGAATTTCATGATTTCATCTTTTTTAGCTGTTGAGTGATATTTCATTGTGTAAAAGTACGACATTTTATTTATCCATTCTTCTGATGAGGGACATCAAGGCTGCTTCCAATTTCTGGTTATTATAAGAACAGCGATGACCATGGATGAGTAAGTGCCTCTGTAGTAGGATGCAGAGTCATCTGGGTAGATGCTCAAGAGCGGCATAGCTGGATCTTGAGATAGATGTATCGCCGGCTTCCTGAGGGACACTGATGTCCATAATGGCTGTTCAGATTTGCACTCCCATCTGCAATGGATGAATGCTCCCCTTTCCCACATCCTAACCAGCACGAGATTGATATTTTATTGATCTTTACCATTCCGACGGCTATAAAAGTGAAACCTCCAATTAGTTGTGATTTGCATTTCCCTGATGGCTAAGGACATTGAACGTCTCTTTAAGTGTCTCTCAGACATTTGTGTTCCATCTTTTCAGAACTCTCTGTTTAGTTTTATACCACATTTTTAATTGGGTTATTTGTTTTCTTGATGTCCAGTTTGTTTAGTTCTATTTGTATCTTAGATAATAAAAACCAGAAAGAAAAAAAAAAGAAAAAAAAAAAACCCACTCTATCAGAGGTGAAATTGGTAAATATCTTTTCCCATGTTGTAGGTTGCTCCTTTGGCCAGATTATGATATCCTTTGCCATACAGAAGATTTTCCAATTTTATAAGGTAGCATTTATTAATTACTGGTCTTAGTGCCTTGTTCTCAATGTCCTGTTCAGAAAGTCTTTGGCTGTGAGTTCAAGGCTATACCCTACTTTCTTTTTTTTTTTTTTTTTTTTTTTTTTTTTGGTTTTTTCGAGACAGGGTTTCTCTGTGTAGTCCGGGCTGTCCTGGAACTCACTCGGTAGACCAGGCTGGCCTCGAACTCAGAAATCCGCCTGCCTCTGCCTCCCAAGTGCTGGGATTAAAGGCGTGCGCCACCACCGCCCGGCCTTTATACCCTACTTTCTTTTCTATCAGATTCAGAGTATCTGGCCTCAGGTTGAGGTTCTTGATCTATTTGATATTGATATTTGTACAGGATGATAAATATAGAATTGTTTGTATTCTTCTACATGCAAACATCCAGTTTGACCAACATCATTGATGAAGATGCTCTCTTTTTTCCAGTGTGTATTTTTGGCTTCTAGTCAAAAATTGGGAATCCAAGATGTGTGGATTTATGCCTGGATCTTCAATTCAATTGCATTGATCAATATATCTGTTCTTATGCCAATGCCATGCTCGTTTTATTACTACATATAGCTCTAGTACAATTTGTGTTTGAGGATGATGATACCTCAAAAAGTTCTTTTATGATTCAGGATTGTTTTTAGGTGTCCTAGGACTTTTTGTTTTTACATATTGTCTTAGTTAGGGTTTCCATTGCTGTGAAGAGACACCATGACCAAGGGAACTCTTATAAGGACAACATTTAATTGGGGCTGGCTTACAGGTTCAGAGATTCTGTCCACCCCCATTAAGGTGGGAGCATGACAGTGTCCATGCAGGCATGGTGCTGGAGGAGCTGAGAGTTCTACATCTTTATGGAAAGGAAGACAGAAGCAGACTCTTTTCAGAAAGCTAGGAGGAGCGTCTCAAAGCCCACCCCCACAGAGACATACCTCCTCCAACAATGCCATACCTACTCCAACAAGGCCACACCTCCTAATAGTGCCACTCCCTAGGCCAAGAATATTCAAACAACCACTTTCTACTCCCTGGTCCCCATAGGCTTATTCAAATACATGAGTCTATGGAGGCCATACCTAGCCATATAATGCTAAAACTTTCAGTCCAACTTCAAAATTCCCATACTCTATAACAGTCTCAATAATGTTAAAAGTCCAAAGTTCAAAGTCTCTTCTGATGTTCATCCAATCACTTAACTGTAATCCCCTATAAAATCAAAATTAAATCACAGATCACATATTTCATATGTCACATTACCATTCTAAAAGGTCATAGTGAGGAAATACTGGACCAAAGCAAGACTGAAAAACCAGATGGGCAAGCTTCAAACTCTGCATCTCCATGTCTGATGTAAAGGAAATCTTCATATCCAACTTTTTTCATCTTTGTTGACTACAACAAACTTCTTTCTTCTGGGCTGGTTCCACTCCCTGTTAACAACTTTCCTCGGCAGGTATCCCACAGCTCTGGCATCTCTAACATCTTGAAGAATCCAAGACATCTTCAGCTTTACAGCTTCTTGTTCCAGTATCTTGGATCCACACAATCTTTCTGGCTTCTCAAAAGGGCTTGAGTCACATCTCCAGCTCTGCACTCTATAGTACTCTAGGCTCTGGTTGACACCACTCCATGGCTGCTGCTGTTCTTGGTGATTACCCCAAGGTACTGGCATCTCTAATACACTAGGATCTTCTACTGCAACTAGGATTCACAAATAGCCTCTCATAGGCTCTCTTTATGGTGCTAAGCCTCAACTCCTTTGCATGACACCTTCATTCCTGGGCCATCAACTGCAACTGAGGCTATACCTTTACCAATGGTCTTCCATGGCCTCTCACAGTGCCAAGCCTCAGCTGCTCTTCATGACCCCTTCATACTTTCATACCTTCAAAACCAGTACCACCTGGGTGATTCTTACACATTCCAAGTCCAGCTGAAGCATGGATATCTCTAGGACACAGCTTCTTTATGCTCTTAGAAAACACTTCCCTGAAGATTTCATGTCTGTGATGCTGACCTCTTCTTAATTACCATGAATTTCTTAGCTCCAGATAACCAGCATCAATTGTCCCAGTAGTCCCTTCTATTCTTCATTCTAAAGTCAGAGCCAAATGCCAAAGCTGCTGAGTTCTGCTGCATATTGGAGCTGGAACATGACCCTTTGTTCTATTATGTTATCACCAGCTTTCTGTTTTCCACTTTCTTCATTGCCTAAACTTGGATGTTTTGGTACTTGCTCTGTGAATTCAGAGATCTGCATGGCTCTGTCTCCTGAATGCTAGGATTAAAGGGCTGTACAATCATGCTTGGACCTAAGCTTTTTCTACTTGGAACTTGCTCTGTGCTAGGTTAACCTTGAACTCAACATATCTGTTTGCCTCTGTCTCCTGGGATTAAAGTCATATACCACCAATGCCTAAACTTGCTTCAGGTCACCACTCCCTTAATCTTTTTAACTCCTAGAACATAGAATTTAGCTCCATTTTACTTCCTTATACCCCTTTAATACTTGAGCCATATATTTTGTGTTTTTTTTTTTTTTTTAACCTTGCTTCGTTTTATCAAAACACTCTTTATAAGACTAAGCCTTATAAGACTAAGCCTAGCCGGGCGGTGGTGGCGCACGCCTTTAATCCTAGCACTTGGGAGGCAGAGGCAGGCGGATTTCTGAGTTCGAGGCCAGCCTGGTCTACAGAGTGAGTTCCAGGACAGTCCGAGCTACACAGAGAAACCCTGTCTCGAAAAACCAAAAAAAAAAAAAAAAAAAAAGACTAAGCCTGAGCACAAAGTCTAAACTCGGTTGTTTTGAGACCTCCTTTGTTAATGTAATTAATTTGACTCTCTTTGCCATAGCCTCAGGCACACTCTTCTGGTAAGGGCAAAAAGCAGCCACATTCCTCACAAAAATGTCACAAGAATAGTCTCTTGGCCACTAAAATTCTTCTCCACTGAAACCTCTAGAGCCAGGCTTCCAGAATTCAAATCATCCTCAGCAACAAAGTCTTCCATATTCCTACTAGGGTAGCCCACTAAGCCCCACTTAATCTCACTGCTTTCCAAAGTCCCAAAACCTACAATCTTCCAAACAAAAGCGTAGTCAGGCCTATCACAGCAATACCTCACTCCTGGTACTTAGTTAGGGTTTCCATTGTTTTGCCCACATATGAAATTGTCTAACTGTCCTTTCAAATTCTTTGAAGAATTGAGTTGGATTCTTGATTGGGATTGCATTGAATCTATAGATTGCTTTTGGTGGGATGGCTATTTTTTACTACATTAGACTTACTGATCCACAGGCGATCTTTCCATCTTCTGATTTTTTTTTTTTTTTTTTTTTGAGATAGGGTCTCCATATAGCCTTGGCTGTCCTGGAACTCACTACATGGAGAAGGCTGGCCTTCAACTCTACATGCTTCTGCTTTCTGAGTACTGGGATTAAAGACCCACACCAACATGACTGACTTTATTTTGAGGCTATTGTGAAAAGTATTGTTTTCCTGATTTCTTTCTTAGTCTGTCATTTGCATATAGGAAGACATAAAGGCTACTGCTTTTTGTATCCTGCTATTTTGCTCAAAGTATTAATCACATGTAGATGTTTCCTACTAGAGTTTTATGGTCATTTATGTATACTTGTATACTCTCTCATCCTCTGCAGATAAGTATCCTTTGACTTCTTTCCTTTCTATCTGTATCTCCTTGGTATAGAGGCAATGGGCTAAACTGCTTTGGCTCCAGGCAGATCTTGCTCCCAGACACCTGCCTAGAGCTCTTTGGATTTGATTTGCAAATGAAAGACAGACACAGACACAGACACACAGACACACACACACACACACAGAGCAACCACTTACCCAAATTCTTACATGATATGTTGGTTCTCTCTCCTGAGTCATGGTGATTATTTCTACCCTTCTTCTTTCCCAGTTCCTAGCCCAGGCAAATTTAAAGGTCCTGCCTCAGTCTACCTGCCCAGCCATTAGCTGTTTGCTCTTTATTGATCAATCAAAAACCAGTTGGGGACAAAGACCTTCAGTGTTTGGACATGCAAATTCCTGATTTGGGGGGTTGGATAAATTCAAAGCATTCGAACCAATTCCTAACACCTTGATCTCCTTCAGTTGTCTTATTATTCTAGCTAAAGCAAGCATGTCTCTGAGTTCAAGGCCAGTCTGTTTCAGAGTAAGTCCCAGGTCCAGGCTCGGTGATACATATCTTTAATCTGGGTACACATACCTTCTGCTAGAGGCCTACATAAGGACAGTGGAAAAAGGAAGAGTTTGTACTTCTTTGCCTGCTTGCACTTACTTGCCAGCACATATGTTGGAACCTACTTCTTCAGGATTCCAGCCTATACAGAAGACCAGATGAAACATCCAGCCTTATGAGACTGAGCAACTATTAGATTCTTGAACTTTTCTTTCTTTTTTTAATGATGTATTTATTTATTTTATGTATATGAATACACTGTTGCTCTCTTAGACACACCAGAAGAGGGCATCAGATCCCATTGCAGATGGTTGTGAGCCACCATGTGCTTACTGGGAATTGAACTCAGGAACTCTGGAAAAGCAGTCAGTGCTCTTAACCTGCTGAGCCATCTCTACAGCCTGATTCTTAGACTTTTCATTCATTGTTAGGTTAGTTGGACTGCAGACTGTAAACTATTCCAATAAATTCTCTTATTATATAGAGACATGCCATAAGTTCTGTGACTCTAAAGAACTCTGACTAATGCAATATTTTTGTCTTGTTCCTGATTTAAGTGGAAATGCTTTGAGGCTTTCTGTTCAGGTTGATGTTGGCTATGGGCTTGTGGTAGACTGCCTTTATTATGTTGAAGCATCTCTAGTCTCTCCAGGACTCTTAATATGAAGGAAACTTGAATTTTGTGAAAGGCCTTTTCTGTATAGACTGAGATGACTACATGGTTTTTGCCTTTCAGTCTGTTTATGTGATGGATTATATTTAATGATTTATGTATGCTGAACCATCCTTGTGTCTCTGGAATGAAGCCTACTTGATCATGGTGGATGATCTTTTTGATATATTCTTGATTTGGTTTGCAAGTATTTTATTGAGAATTTTTGCATCTATATTCTTTTTTTTTTTTTTTTTTTTTTTTTGAGACAGGGTTTCTCTGTGTAGCCCTGGCTGTCCTGGACTCACTTGGTAGACCAGGCTGGCCTCGAACTCAGAAATCTGCCTGCCTCTGCCTCCCAAGTGCTGGGATTAAAGGCGTGCGCCACCACTGCCCGGCTGCATCTATATTCATAAGGGAAATTGGTCTCTAATTCTCTTCGTTGGATATTGTTGAGGTCTGCCCCTCTGGCTTAGCTGTAGCCATTTTGTTCCATGCCTGCCAGTCAGTGATGAAAAAAATAGTTTGACTCAGAGTAAGGTCATGCTAACCACATACACTGCTACATTCTGTATGCTCTGAGATTTGTTAATCTTAAGAAATTGTACAACCATAAACTACATTTAGGACCAATCAGAATAAAGGTCATTTGGAACTGTTTTGTCTACCTAGCAAGAATGCTTGAACCAGGATTGATCTCCCTGCCGTGCTGTATATGAACTCATTGTGTTTTTTTCCTTTATAAACTGGCCTTGAGAAATGTTTGGAGTCATAGCTTTCAGCTCTGGAGTCTGAGCTATGGCCCTGATCGATCAGTTTTGTGGTGTGTGTTCACTAAACCAGCCCTGCTTAACTGAGACTAGAGTCTGAGTGATTTGTGTGGCGATTCCTGAACCCCAACAGGTTGTTTGTTTGTTTGTTTGTTTTGTGCGATTTAGGTTTCAGAGTAATTATGGCCTTGTAAAAAGAAGTAGACAATGTTCCTTCAGTTTTTATTTTGCGGAATAATTTAAGGAGTTTTTATGGTAAGAGTTCTTTGAGAGTCTGATAGAATTCTGCATTGGACCTATCTGGCCCTGTGCTTCTTAGGATGGGAGACTTCTTCAAAACAGGGTCTCACTATGTAGAGCAAGCTGGCCTTGTACTCACAGAGATCTACCTGCCTCTGTTTTCCATGTGCTGGGATTAAAGATATATAACATTATACTCAGTGTTTGGGAGACTTTTTATTACCGATTTCATCTCACTAGGGGTTATGGGTTCATTTTAATTGCTTATCTGACCTTGATTTAATTTCAATAGGCCATATATACCAAGAAATGTTTTCTTTTTCTTTTTTTCTTTTTGCTTGTTTTTGTTGTTGTTTGATTGTTTGTTTTGTTTTTTAGGTTTTTCAGTTTTGTGTCCTACAGATTTTGGGTTTTTTGTTTGTTTGTTTGTTTGGTTGGTTTGGTTTGGTTTGGTTTGGTTTGGTTTTTCAAGATAGGTTTTCTCTGTAAAACCCTGTCTGTCTGGAACTCACTCTGTACCAGGCTGGCCTCGAACTCAGAAATCCACCTACCTCTGCCTCCCAAGTGCTGGGATTAAAGGCATGAGCCACCACTGCCTGGCCAGATTTTGTTTTGTTTTGTTTTTTTTTTCAAGACAAAGATTCTCTCTGTAGTCCTGGCTATCCTGGAACACCCTTTATAGACCAGACTGGTCTTGAACTCAAGAGACCTTCCTGCCTTTGCCTTCTTAATGCTGGGATTAAAGGTGTGTCCTCAATTCTAGGCTGTTTCTATTTAGTTAATTTCAGCCCTTGGTTTGATTATTTCTTGCCACCTACTTCTTTTGAGTGTGACTTTTTGTTTTTGTGCTAGAGCTTTCTGGTGTGCTATTAAGTTTCTAATATGAGCTCTCTCCATTTTTTTTTTAAAAATGCAGGCATTTAGTATATGAAATTGCCTAACAGAATCCTCATATTGTCCATAGGTTTGGTATGTTGTATTCTTATTTTCATTCAGTTCTGTGATGTTTTTAGTTTCCTTCTTAATTCCTGACCCATTTCCCATTCAGTAATGAATTATTCAGTTTCCATAAGTTTGTATAGTTCTTGTGAGTTTAAGACCAGCCAGAGCTACATAGTAAAACCTTGTGGGGGGGACGAGGGTGGGGGTGGAGGTGGAGTACTGGGGAGCCAGAGGCAGGCTGATCTACAGAGGCAGAGCCAGGACAACCAGGGTTACACAGAGAATCCCTGTCTCCAAACCAAACCAAACAAACAAATGAATACAAGAAAGAAGGAAGAAAGAAAGAGGATCCATGCAAAGAAAGTGGCCCACAAGTCACTTAAATTCTAAGAATGCAACAGGGCCTTTGAATAAGCAAACATACAGTTTTGTGTGTGTGTGTGTGTGTGTGTGTGTGTGTATGTGTGTGTGGCATAAAAGTTTTACAAGGGAGAGATTAAAAAGGATTCCAGGTCTGTGATAAACTCGTAAGCCGGAGTATGTTAGTGCTTGAGAGAAAAGGACTAATGTTGATGTTTCTGACTTAACTGACTTGATCTTGTGCAGGTCTTGTTTAGGCAGCCACACTGGTGTGTGTGTGTGTGTGTGTGTGTGTGTGTGTGTGTGTGTGTGTTGTGGTGTTACTTGTCCCTCCCTCGCTGCCTCCTCTTTTGCTCTACCCTCCCACTAGTCTCCTTACTTGAACCTTCCTTTCTTTGGCCCTGGAGATACAATCCAGGGCCTCACACATGCTAGGGAATTCTAGTGTTACTGAGGAAGGTGTGAAATGCTAAGTTGAAGGGCTGGGGATCCAGCTCCATGTGGACTACTTTTCTAGCACGATCCAGGTCCTGAGTACTAATCACCAGTATTAATTATACTGGTAATAGTAATAATGACAATAATATGTGGCTAGCATATGTGAGGACCTGGGTACATTTCCTAGCACTAAAAAATAAAAATAAAAAATCAAGTGTTGGAATTCAGATTGGACCTAGCTTCCAAGTTCTCCCAGCATCCCTCAGTCCCTGGAGAGATGGCTCAACAGAGAAAAGCATGTACTGCTTTTGCATAGGTCCTGAGCTCCAAGTGATCCAATGCCTTCATTTAGTCTCCATGGGCACCTACACACACATGAACATATACACAGATGCATACATATACATGTTAAATATATCAAATCTTAAATTTCCTTTTCTTTCTCTCTTTTCTGTTTTCCTTCTTTCTTTCTTTTTTTTTTTTTTTTTTTTTTTAAGTTTTGAGCTTAGGTCATAGCTTAGTTGGTAGATGTGGGTCTGTTGCTCATGCGTGGGCATGGGTTCTGTGGGGCTGAGCTGTGGTTCTTACGTGTCTGCCGTCCCAGGCAGCTGGAACCGAAGCATAGGAAATCGACTGAGTTCACTCCATGCAGCGCTGGGCTATGAGAAGCCGTGGAGCTCCACTCCAAGCGTGGGGAGATCTCAGTCTGAGGTCCGCAGGGGCAGAGCTCTTGGGTTGGTGGTCTCTGGGCCTAGGTGGCTAGTGGGAGACCGGTGGTCTCAGCCCTTGGGAACCCAGGCACTGCTGGGAGACTGCAGAAGGACTGAGATGGGGGCATATGGGCTGGATCAGCCTGCAGCCGGGAGGGATGAGGGAGAGAAGCTCTGGTGGCGCCCTGTAGGAGTAGAAATTCTTGGTCATGGCGACTCACTTGGCTGGGTCATGGCTGGCTTGGCTGGTTTGCTTGAGTTGACAGGCCTCTGTGGCTAGAACACAGAGAGGTCCTCTGGCAGAAGATTAGGTGGTGGCTCATTGGTTGAAGGCCCCTCTACAGTTCTCCATGGCAGGGGCCCCAAGTACGAGAGGAAGTCCGTGGTTTTAAAAGGTTTATTGTCATGGCGGAAAGTGGATGAAGCTGTACCCCTCCCCTCATCAGGGCGGGCCTGAGGTTAAATATCTTTTTCGAGGAGGGTCTGGGAAGGAATGCTTAATTGGCTATGTGCTCTGGCCTTTAGGTATCTCATTAATATGAAGATCTGTTGAGGCTTTGTGGTCAGTAGTCAAGCCCTCTACCTGTGCTACATGACCTAAGGCCACAAATCTTTCTTTGGGAGGGGCTGTGGATGAGTAAAAGGAACCAGGGCCCAGGAGCAAGGCCAAACACCTACCATCCTATTAGAGTCACCAGGGTTCAAAGCAGACTCAATTGGGTACCCCACTGCCTCTCATAGCCCACAGCCCCACAAGAAGAGACCCACAGGCAGAAATCTTGCCTAGTATGTGCAAAGTGGTAGGTAGGTTCAACCCTCAGATCTGCATATAAGTGAGCATGCTGGTGCATGTCTGTTAGTGAGGTTCACTGATTCACCCTGCTGCCCCCACGGCAGCCTGAGGAATGCTTTTCAGTGATTCAAGTAAAGCTGATCCTTGACTTGGCTACAGAAAGGAGTTTCAGGAGCCAATGTGAAGCAGAGCAGAGTTTAATAAGACATCCTTAACAGACTTAACCCTGGAAGGTACTAGGAAGAGAGGTGCTCAAGGAGGAAGCAAGGCACACCTGAGCATGTGGGTGTGGCTTCTCAAAGGAGGGTGAGGTGTGCCTGTGCTCTGCTTTGTGACTTCCTGGGGAGCTGCTGAGAGACCATTTTTGGGAGCAGGAAATGAGATCACAGGGCAGTTCCTGATAATGCAAGGGAAATCTCCCTTTTGGTGTTTTTAGTCTCATTACTAAAGGGATTTTGCCCAGAGGTAGAGGATGGAGGAGAGAAGAGAAAAAGGGTGTTGAAGCTGGCAGGAAGACAGATGCACGGCAGTGAGGGCAGCATCAGAGAGAGAGGAGGGAAGCCCGGAATACTGAGAAGGACGTCCAAACTGTTAAGAAAAGCATGACTAGAAAATAGTTAGGAAAGCCGGGCAATGGTGCTGCTTGCCTTTAATCCCAGGAGGCAGAGGCAGTTGGGTCTCTGAGACTTGAAGGCCATCCTGGTCTACAGAGTGAGTTTCAGGACAGCCATGGCTACACAGAATAACCATGTCTAGAAAAACAAAAGGGGTGGGGGATGAAAAGAGAAAGTTATGTTTTTCTTTTTTTTTTTTTTCTTTTTAAAGACTTATTTATTTCTTTTAGGTATATGAGTACACTGTAGCTGTCTTCAGACACACCAGAAGAGGACATTGGATCCCATTACAGATGGTTGTGAGCCACCATATGGTTGCTGAGAATTGAACTCAGGACCTCTAGAAGAGCAGTCAGTGCTCTTAACCACTGAGCCATCTCTCCAGCCCAGTTATTTTTATTTATGTATATTTGTGTACCTGTGTAAGCAGGTGCCCACAAAGGTCAGAGGGCACGAATCCCCTAGAACTGGGGTTAGTGGCGTTGTCAGCCACTTGATGTGAGTGCTGGAGCCGGACCCAGATCTCTGAGAGCAGTTCGGTGCTCTTACCCACTGAGACCCCCTCCAGTACCCTTGGCAGATTTGTTCATAGTGGCTGTAAACTTTATCCTAAAGATTCCTGAAGGATTGTCTTCTGAACCCAGCGTTTTGGTACTCAGAAAAACGTTTCAAGAAAGCAAACTAGAAGGAAGGAGAGATGCTGGGCAGTGAGTCCAGAGGCAGGCTTGGGCCTTGAGCATGGCTTATTGCTATTGAAATATCTCTGTATGAAAGAATAGTGTTTCTATGTGGGTAACTTTTTTTTTGGTGTTTTTTGAGACAGGGTTTCTCTGTGTAGCCCTGGCTGTCCTGGAACTCACTCTGTAGACCAGGCTGGCCTCGAACTCAGAAATCCGCCTGCCTCTGCCTCCCAAGTGCTGGGATTAAAGGTGTGTGCCACCACCGCCCGGCTCTATGTGGGTAACTTTATAGCAAAAAAAAATTTTTTTAAAGAATTATTTATTGGGCTAGAGAGATGTCTCAGTGGTTAAGAGCACTGACTGCTCTTCCAGAGGTCCTGAGTTCAATTCCTAGCAACCACATGGTGGCTCACAACCATTTGCAGTAGGGTCTGATGCCCTCTTCTGGTGTGTCTGAAGAGCTCAATGGTGAACTTATATACATAAAATAAATAAATAAATCATTTTTTTAAAAAGAATTATTTATTTTTATTTCATGTATGTGAGTACACTGTAGCTGTTTTCAGACACACCAGAACAGGGCACTGGATCCCGTTACAGATGATTGTGAGTCACCCTGTGGTTGCTGGGAATTGAACTCAGGATCTTTGGAAGAGCAGCCAGTGCTCCTAACCTCTGAGCTATCTCTCCATCTCCAGCCCCACAGCAAATGTAAATTGTGCTGGATTTTTTTTTTTTTTTTTTTTTTTTTGAGATAGGTTTGTCTCTCTGTAGCCCTGGTTGTCCTGGAACTGGATCTGTAGACCACGCTGGTCTTTTTTCTTTTTAAGATTTATTTATTTTATGTATGTGAGTACACTGTCACTGTCTTAACCACTGAGCCATCTCTCCAGCCCCAGGCTGGTCTTTAACTAAGAGGTTCATTTGCTGCTGGGATTAAAGATGCACACCTTGTGTGTACGGGAGTTTTCCTTGCATCCTGTGCTTTGCACTACATGACTGCAGTACTCAAGGAGGCCAGAAGGCGGCAGTGGATCTCCCAGAACTGAAGTTACAGATGGTTGTTAGCTACCCTGTGGGTTCTGGGGATTGAATCCAGAGGAGGAGCAGCAAGGGCTCTTAATTTTGGAGCCATTTCTCAATATCCCTCCCTGCTTTTTACTCTCACTAAATTGCCAGGAGTAGCATTGAGTGATTACCTCCTTTGTAGGTGGGATTATAAACCTGAGCCCAAGGGCCTGACTTGATACTGTGTGACACAAAGATGCCTAAGGTCTGTTTCTATCCACAGAACTCTTGTGACACCAAGTATGTGTGGGTTTTGCTACACTAACACAGAATTCTCAGTAAGCCAGTATATATAAGTGTTTTATATATATATGTATGTATAAGTTATATACATTTATAACTTATAAGTTATATATATTTAAACCAGTAAATATAAGTTAAGTGTGGTTCTTAGTTGTGTAGAGATCTGTTCCAGAAAATCTGTTTTTAACCTGAGGAGAGGACTGTGGGAACCTGTAATTTACTTGTGGTCAGTACGAAGTGCAGGTGGCTTGGCTTTATGAGTAGAGGTGTGGGATGCAGCTCTCAGTGTAGGAGTTCTAACGATGTATTTTGACTTCTCTATGGGAAATAAGCGTGGATAATTGTTGGGTAAAATCCTGGAAGTGTTGAGAAGTTGTGAGTTGGGGGAAAGAGTTTAGAGGAAAGAAATAAAGATATATTATTTAATTGTACGGCAATAGGAAACCCTAGAACAGTAGTTATAAGAGGGTAAGTTTAGCCGGGCGGTGGTGGCGCACGCCTTTAATCCCAGCACTTGGGAGGCAGAGGCAGCCGGATTTCTGAGTTCAAGGCCAGCCTGGTCTACAGAGTGAGTTCCAGGATAGCCAGGACTACACAGAGAAACCCTGTCTCGAAAAACCAAGCCAAACCAAACCAAAACAAAAAAAAGAGGGTAAGTTTAGGAGGCAAGGTACAGTCATTGGTAGAGCATTTATTGGTGGGATGCTGTTGGAAATAATAAAAACCTGTACAAATGCTTCCAATAGCTACTCCCTTAATAGGTTTAAATAATTGGGGGGTATTTTCCTCTTTGACTCTAGGTAGATGGTGTTAGAACTATTTGATGTCACACTTCCTTGGTGGCCTGAGACATGGAGAATTCCATGTTATGTAGCAAAGTCCATACACATTTGGTGTCACAAGAGTTCTGTGGATAGAAACAGACCTTAGACACCTTTGAATCACATGGTGTCAGATGTAAAATCGTAACAAATAAATTAGCCTGAAAAAATTAGTCCATTTGGTCTTGGTGGCACGTGCTCGTAACCCCAGTCCCAGGGAGACCTGGCCAAGAAGACCGTGGAGACTGAAGACTGCTTGGATACACAGCAAGATTCTGATTCAAAGAATGAAACACAGCGCTGGAGAGAGGACTCAGTGGTTAAGAGTTCCTGAGCTCAGTTCCCAACATCCACACTGGGGGAGCTCACACCAGCTCCAGCTGAGGTCGGGGATCCTACTCCCTCTTTTATTCTCCACCCACATACACAGCATATTCTTTCTTTCTTTCTTTCTTTCTTTCTTTCTTTCTTTCTTTCTTTTTCTTTCTTTTGATTTTTCGAGACAGGGTTTCTCTGTATAGCCCTGGCTGTCCTGGAATTCATTCTGTAGACCAGGCTGGCCTCGAACTCAGAAATCCGCCTGCCTCTGCCTCCCAAGTGCTGGGATTAAAGGCGTGCGCCACCACTGCCTGGCTTATTTATTTATTTTAAACTCCAGATTTTATTCCCCTCCCAGTCCACCCTCCAACTGTTCCACATCCCATACCTCCCCCCACCCCACCCCACCCCGTCTCCACGAGGATGTCCCCATCCCGCATATATATGATTAAGGAAAGTATCAAAAAGTGAAGAATAAAGTTAAACACACCCAGACAGAGTAAAACGAAAGGGGAGATGGCTAATGAGTAAAGTAGCTGTTGTAAGAACATAAGGACTTGAGTTGGTCTGGAGAACTCACGTAAAAAAGCCAAGCTGTGCAAGAGACGGTTTTTCTGTTAAGAGTGATGCCCTTCCAGAGGGCCAGGATTTGATTCTTAGCACCCACGTGGTGGTTACAGGCATAAGGAGCGTCATTTCTAGGAACTCTGACGCCCTCTGCTGGTCTCCACAGGCACCAGGCTCACATATGCTGCGCAGGCATACATGCAGGCAAAACACCCACACATGTTAAAAAAGAAATAGCTAAGTACACTAAGTATGGTGAAAATAAGCCCTGGTTAATTCAACCTATTAAATGATTAGCTATTGGAAGGAAGCATTGGTCTCCAGAGCAATGAGAGACACAGTGAGTCCAAAAAAAAAAAAAAGGTGGCCGGGCGGTGGTGGCGCACGCCTTTAATCCCAGCACTTGGGAGGCAGAGGCAGGCGGATTTCTGAGTTCGAGGCCAGCCTGGTCTACAGAGTGAGTTCCAGGACAGCCCGGGCTACACAGAGAAACCCTGTCTCGAAAAACCAAAAAAAAAAAAAAAAAAAAAAAAAAAGGTGGATAGTACCTGAGGAATGACATCCAGGGGATCCTAGGACCCAACACACCTGCACATCTACATATCTATAATACCTGCACACACATGAATATGCACACACATGTACATATTCAAGAAATCAATGAAACACAACACATCACAACAAATAACCGAGCTCACTGTAAAGATTAAGAATCAAACTAAGAATCATTGTAAATAAAACACGTGGAAAGAAAGAATTGTATCTGTGGCAGCAGGGGGACATTTTGTTGGCATGCCATGGTTCAGGCTGTATTTCCATCCTGAAAATGCCTATAACTTCAGCTCGAGGGAGCCAAAGCTCTCCTGTCTCAGGATGTGGACAGGTACATCCCCCAAAATAGAAACGTACATTTTAAAAAATGTTATTGTTAGAGAGGGAGAGGGAGCCGTGCGGTGGTGGCGCACGCCTTTAATCCCAGCACTTGGGAGGCAGAGGCAGGCGGATTTCTGAGTTCGAGGCCAGCCTGGTCTACAGAGTGAGTTCCAGGACAGCCAGGGCTGTACAGAGAAACCCTGTCTCGAAAAACCAAAAAAAAAAAGAAAAAAAAAAATACCAAAAAAAGAAAAAAAAGAAAAAAAAAAAAAAAAAGAGAGGGAGAGGGAGGGAGAGAAAAAGAAAAGGGGAGGAAAGAGAGAGAGAGAGAGAGAGAGAGAGGAGCGCCAACACCCAAAAAATGTTCATTTTGAACAGCAGCCTTCTCCGGCTTTAACGCATTAGCTAGAATGGTAGTCACTTAGTATGCAATCTGTACCCCGTTAAGTAATAGGTTTCCCATTACTGTAATATAGGCCAGATTAAAAATAGATAAAGGCAGATTTATTAGATTCTGCTCCAGGGCAGGCTCATAGGTCCCAAGGTAAGAAGTCAAGGAAATTGTACATCTGGGCTAAGGCAAGGGAGGTTTTACAGGTCTTAAAGGGATGATGACGTATTAGCTAGAAGCTGGGATTGTGCCCATATATGGTAAAAAGCTGAGCCCCTGGGTTGGTATTCTTGGGCAGGTTGATGATAACCTATTGCCGGAAGGGTTGAGGAAGCGGGGGCGGCTCGTAGCTTGATGTGGGACAAGCAGGGGTTCCAACCAAATAAGACTTTTTTTTTTTTATCAAAAAGTTTAAATGTATTTATTTTATTTTATGTGTATAAATGTTTTACCTACTTGTGCATCTGTGCACCAGATTTGTACCTGGTGCCTTCAGGGGATAGAAGAGGGTCTTGGATCCTGGAGCTGGAGTTATGCGTGGTTGTTGGCAGACTTGAGGGCAGGGAACAAAACTGGGTCTTAAGCGAGAGCAGTACCCGCTCGTACTACTAAGTCATTTCTCTAGCTCCTAAATTTTCTTTTCTCGAATGTAATTGAGTCACCATCTCTCCAATGTCCAGTTTTCCTCACCTTTCAGGACCTAAAATTAGAGGCCGTGGAAAGTCTGGTCCCCGACTCATCCAGCAGGGGAGGCCCACGTGACTCGTCCTGTCCAATGGAGCCTCGCCACTTCCTCCGCCTGGAAAGGGTCTGGCAGGAATCTCCAGGTTGCACCCTTCCTGGGAGGCCTTGTGTGGGGAGTTCACAGACAGAAGGCAGGAGAGTACCTGATAGTCACACTGGACTCATCCCATCAGTCGCTGAGTCACACTTCGTCATCACATGGGAGAAAAGCCCAGAGAGTTGCCTGGGCCCAGGAGGAGCTGTGATTGAGCCAGAAAGAAAGTTTTGTGAACCTGATGATGTGGGTCTGCCTAGTTCCTGGGGAGGCTGAAGCGGGTGAGCACGAGGCACAGGTTGCCTGCACTGGAGAGTGAGGTGACACCCAGCACGGACAACTTAGGGGGATTCTATCTCAAAACCTTTTCTCTTATGATTGATTGATTGATATTATTGTTGTTGTTTATGTTTTGAAACCGTGTTTTTTTTTTTTTGTTTTTTGTTTTTTGTTTTGGGTAGCTCTGACTGTCCTGGAACTGACTCTGTAGACTGGACTGGCCTTTTGGCGTCCATTTCTCTTTGTGATTCCCATGAAGTCTGGACTTAGTGAAATGGGGAACAAATTCATAGGACACAGAGTTGTAGATGTCACTTCTCAGAGTAAGTTTTGAAACCTGTGGCTTCTGGAGTGTAGAGATGGTTCAGTGGTTAGCTTCTGGAGTGTAGAGATGGTTCAGTTGTTAGCTTCTGGAGTGTAGAGATGGCTCAGTGGTTAGCTTCTGGAATGTAGAGATGGCTCAGTGGTTAGGAGTGCCTGCCGCTCTTCTACAGGGCCTGGGTTAGATCCCAGAACCCATATGGTGGCCCATAGCTTCTTTAACTCCACTTCCAAGGGACCCAACACCCTCTTGGCTTCTGAGGCCATCTGGCGTGCCCGTAACAGAGTAATCCCAGTTACCACATGTGACTGTGGCATGTGTAGACCAACCACACCAGTCTTGGAGTCACAGAAAATCACCCACCTCTGCCTCCTGAGGCTGAAATGAAAGGTATGTGTAAATTGAAGGCAACTAAAGGTGATGGGTTACTTCAGCTAACAGTCCATCATGGGCATGGGAGTGGGTGACAGCAGTAGCAGCTTTTAGCAGCTGGTCACCATTGGGGGCAGATCAGGTTCTCCTCTGTACCATTCCAGCACAAGGAATGACATCCCCACAATGGGTGAGTCTTCCCACCTTAGTAAACGTACTCAAGATATCCTCCCAGAGGCATGGCTAAGGCCCAACTCTCATATGAGCCTAGATCTGACAAGTAGACAGTTAATACTAACAGTTACAGAAACAATTACAGAAAATGAGAAAGAAACTCACTTGGAGTTAGTTCTGGGGAACACATCGGCAATCCTATGAATTGAGAAGCTCAGTCCAGAGAAGGGCCACAAATTCAAACCCAGCCTGGGCTACATAATGACTAATGACTTCCAGGCTAACCTGATCTATGGTGTTAAGACCCTCTCTTATTACAAATAAAAAGAAACTAAGCCAGGCATAGGGGCACATGCCTATAATCTCAGCACTGAGGTTGTGGAGGCAAGGAGATCATAGGTACAACTACTTTTTTTGCAGGGTGGTAGGGAAGCTACATTAAACTCCCTCAAAAACCATCCATCTGAGGAATGAAGAGAAGCAAGGCCTTTTTTGTTTGTTTGTTTGTTTGTTTGTTTTTTTCGAGACAGGGTTTCTCTGTGTAGCTCTGGCTGTCCGGGAACTCACTCTGTAGACCAGGCTGGCCTCGAACTCAGAAATCCGCCTGCCTCTGCCTCCCAAGTGCTGGGATTAAAGGCGTGCGCCATCACCGCCCGGCGGAGCAAGGCCTTTAATCCCAGCATTTGAGAGGTAGAGGCAGGTTGGTCTTTGTGAGTTCTATGCTAGCCTGAAATACAATATTGAGTTTCAGGCCACCCATGGCTTTATTTATTTATTTTATTTATTTATTTATTTATGTTAAAAGCCCAACAAAAACAACAAAGAAAAATAATAAACAATAAATTCAGTGAGATGCTGTGGCTGTTCATGTAATCTCGGTACCTGGAAGATGGAGGCAGATGGCTCAGAAGTTAAAGGTCATTCTTTACTACAAAGTAGGGTGGAGCCAGCCTTAGTGACGTAATACCTTGACTCAAAAGGAGATGGTGAGTGGCTTAGAACACTTGCTGCTCTTACAGAGACCTGGGTTCTGTTCCCAGCACCACATGGTGGCTCTCAGCCTCCTATAACTCCAGTTCCAGGCAACCTGCTACCCTATTTTGACCTATGCATGTAGTGCACATACATATGTACCTGCAGGCTAAACATAACATTCATACACATAATAAAACCTAAATTAAAAAACAAAATAGAGGGGGCTATACTTAGTATAATTATATTTCATTTATTGTTTATTATTATGTGCCTGTGATGTGTGTGTGTGTGTGTGCGCGCACCTGTGTGTGTCATAGAGCACAGATGCAGGTCAGAAGATAATTTTGTAAAGTTTTTTTTTTCCCCCACCTTTCTGTGGGTACTGGAGATTGAACTCAGGACACCAGACTTGTGCTGCAAACCCTTCACCTGCCGCACCATCTTGCTGGCCCTTGTAGTCTAAAGTTTGCAACATGGGAATCTTTGAAAATGAGAACTCAAAGAAACAGAAAGCTGTGTGTTGTATGCACTGGATAGGTGAAGAATGGATGGTCCTGCGTAAGTGTGGTTGCTCAGGAATGTGGCCGATGACAATGAGCTTGGGGCAGCTTGGACAGGCCTGTGTGTGCTCAACAGTTAATAGCACCACCAGGGGGCGAATCATGCCTTTGGGGGCACATTTCCTATGCAAATCATTATAGAAGGAGAGACTGACCTCTGCTCCTACCGTTATCTTAAATGACGAGAAACTATATTTCAGCTTACATTAGTTAATATACACATTAATATACATATAATATACAACATACACATTACTATGTAGCCCTGGCTGACCCTGGAACTCTGTGAGTAAATGGATTGGCTTTAAGTGCACAGAGATCCATCTTCCTCTGCCATCCAAGTGCTTCTATTAAAGGTGCATGCCACCACACCTGGCATGAATCTATATTCTGAAGTCAATGCATATTAGCTGAACTGTCAGTGGCAGCTCTTGCCTTGGCAGAGCATCTTGTGGCTCATCAATTTCTGAGAGGACCAACTCTTTTTTTATTTAAGGAAGCAGCGTTTCCACACAGCAGCAAACCACAAGGTGGTGGTTACACTGCAGTCAGATGACCTGTTAACTTTCTATTCTTAACTTTCTCTCTGGCTCAGTGCCTCTCTCTGGGGTAAAAATAAGTGGTGTTTGGTAATCCGGGGGCAGATGGATGGTACTTAAGGAGAAAGAGCACCTGGACCCAACTAATTTGCTCTGATCACCTACACTGCAGATTAGTGCAGATTAGTGGAGAAAGCCTCACTTCGAAGCAGTCACAGCACAGCCCCACACCACAGGATTTCGCCTGTCCCATGCAGAATTGGTTGCTAGACTCTGCTTTTCAAGCCTCCAGTGCTATGGGTGCAAACTGGAAGTGTGTATCAGGGTCCCTGGGGGTTTGTTAAAAAGCAGGTTGCCTGTGTCATCCTTAGAGAGTCTGGCCCCATGCTTCCACAGGTACTTGGGAGTTTTCATTTCCTTCTTTCCTGGATTGTCCAGCTTTGTCCGTGGTGGGCAGGTGCCCTGTTACTGAGCTCTGGCTCTCTTGCTGCTCTTCATCTTGAGGGAGGTCACACTAAGTTGCCCAGGCTGGCCACAGACTGTGGCCGAGGCTGACCTTGAACTTCTGATCCTGCTGTCTCTATCTCCCAAGTGCTGGGATTACAGGTGAGTGTCACCACGTGAAGCTTCTTCAAGTATTCAAGCAATGAAATTTGAATATGACAATGTAAAACTGGATTATTTGTCATTTTATATTATTATTGTTGTTGTTGTTTTTTTTTTTTTTTTTTGGTTTTTTTTTTTTTCGAGACAGGGTTTCTCTGTGTAGCCCGGCTGTCCTGGAACTCACTCTGTAGACCAGGCTGGCCTCGAACTCAGAAATCCGCCTGCCTCTGCCTCCCAAGTGCTGGGATTAAAGGCGTGCGCCACCACCGCCCGGCATTGTTGTTGTTTTTACAAGATTGGTTTTCTCTGTGTAGTCCTGTCTGTTTAGGAATTTACTCTGTAGAACAAGCTGGCCTCAATTTTAGAGTCCCACCTGCCTCTGCCCCCTGAAGGCTGGGATTAAAGGCGTATGCCACCACCACTCAGTTTATCATTTTGTTTTTATCTACTTATCTAATAATGGTTCTTTCAGTTTGCTTGGTTTTTTTGGTTTGGTTTTTTGAGAGGGTTTCGTTGTGTAGCCCTGACTGTTCTGGAACTAGGTTTCTAGACCAGACTAGCCTCAAACTCAGAGATCCACCTGCCTCTGCCTCTTGAGTGCTGGGATTAAAGGTAGGCACCACCACCACCACCTGGTTTATTTGTCATTTTAAAGACTTTTAAGGGCCAGGCATGGTGGCTTATGCTTACAGTCCAGTGTAGGAGAGAATGCAAGCATGACTGATGACCAGCCAACCTAGCACACTAAGTAAGAATTTAATTCTAAGTAAGAAGCATGGAGCACCATGTTCCTGGGTATTCCCAGCGATCAGAACACTGAACACTGAAGTATCCTGAGTAGCCGTAGCCGGCCTGCTGACGAGTCTGCACTCTCACATCTCCTTTTATGTGTTTCTTCCACATAAGACCCTAGTGCTATGAGTGCCCACTGTCTACTCTGAGGTAATGTACCAACCAATCACAGCCCGTAGGCTTCCACTATATAAGTTGTGGCCTGCCTGCAATAAAGCAGACACTGTTCCCTGAAACTGTTTCTGGAGTAGGTCTTCTCTGCACCCTTTATTGACCCAGGGATATTGTAGTCTTATTGTAGTCTTATCCCAGCACTGTGGAGGCAGAGGCAGGCGGATTTCTGAGTTCGAGGCCAGCCTAGTCTACAGAGTGAGTTCCAGGACAGCCAGGGCTATACAGAGAAACCCTGTCTCGAAAAACAAAAAAACAAAAAACAAAAAACAAAAAACAAAAAAAGAAAAGAATAAAGAAAAACCAAAAGAAAAAAAAAGTTTTTTTTTTTTTTTTTTTTTTTTTTAAAGGATACAGTGTTTTTTAAAAAGCCATGAAAGTAGGGAAAGCATAGCTCATTGGTTCTCAACCTTTCTCATGCTGCGACCCTTTAGTGTAGTGCCTCATGTGTGTTCACCCCTACCTCCCAGCTATAAAATTACTTCATTGCTACTCCATAACTGTAATTTTGCTACCCTCATTGAATTCGTAATGTAAATGATGGAAGGTAAATTACAAAACCTGTGTTTTCCACTGGGCTTAGGTGAGTCCTGTGAATGGCTCTTTCATCCTTTGATGGGGGGTGGAGTCTTGACTATAGACTGAGAACCACTGCACTGGTTAGAAAGTAGGGGATCAGAGGAAGGGGGAGGGGACAAAAGAAAGTGAGGGGGTTTGCTGGTGTGCCTGTCGTGATGGTGCATGTCTTGAAGTGGAGGCAGGTGGATTTCTATGAGTTCAAGGCCAGTCTGGTGTGAGTTCCTGAGTGTCTTAGAATAAGTTCCAGAACAACTGATTATGTGGAGAGACCATGTCTCAAAAAAAAAAAAAAACAAAAGGGAGGGGTAGGCAATATGGTTGAAATACATTCTGTACATGTATGAAAATGTAACAAATGAATATCATGGTGGAAGTGTTACTCCACCAAGCAAGGCCCAGATCCTATCTCAGCATTATTGAAATTCATTATGTATAATTAATATATTCTATTTTTAAAAAAGATCAAAAGGAAGAATATGTTTGATGGAGTTTACCCTAATTCATTATTTTCCTGAGTTGTTAAGCCTACATATCACAGATTTTTTAAATTCTTCTCCTTATAATAGAAATCATTTGTTTTATAAAAATTAAGAAAATAGACCAAGGACCCCTTCCAATTAAATAAATAAATAGACAAATAAATAAAATGAAATCAAGACAAAAAAAAAAGCAAAACAAAACAAAAAACCCTGGGGAAGCTGGGCATGGGGTGCACGCCTACAGTTCGAGTATTTGGAAGGCTTAGACAGGAGGATGTCCAGCTTGAGGGCAGCTTGGACTACATATTAAGAATTGTGCTGAAACAACAGAATGGTCAGATAGAGTGGCACAGGCCTGTTATCCCAGGACTTAGAATTGGAGGAAGAGGAGGGTGAAGAACTCAAGACAGTCTCAGCTAGTCTGTGAACTCAAGACCAACTGGACTACTGGAGACTTTATCTTAAAACACCAAAGCCAACCAAGCAACCAATACACAAAACAACTATTATCACTAAAACTAAAACAAAAACAAACTAAGAAACAACCTTGGGAAGCCCATTCCAGGGCTGGAGAGATGGTGCAGCAGCCATGAACACTTGCAGCTTTCTTTGAGGGCCAGAGTTCAGTTCCCAGGACTCAGGTCAGGAGACTCGAAGCTGCCAGAATTCCAGCTCTAGGGATCCAACACCTTTTGGTCTATGAGGGCACTGACATATAGATGTGCAAGGGCTTGTATACACACATATACATAAATAAATCATAAATCTTTTTTTAATGCATTCCAGAAGACATCAGTTTCACAGAATTTTCTTCATATTTTATCACTTGTAATCATTGCATTTATGCATTTATTTACATAATGTGTCTGCATTTCCAAGGAAGACATTCGAAATATGCTAGAGGCAAGTATTAAGTGGCTGGCAGGGAAGTGGATGGAGGCATTTGTTATCTTCTTAGGCAACCTCTCCCAAGTGCTGGTGTTTTGTTAAGAGATAATCTTGTTTCCCCTATTTGCACAAGTGGCCCAGGCTGATCTTGAACATCCGGCATTCATCCTCCCTCTGCTGAGTACTAGGATTGGCAATTTATGGTTACATCTACACTCTAAAGATTTGCTCAGGCCGGGCGGTGGTGGCGCACGCCTTTAATCCCAGCACTTGGGAGGCAGAGGCAGGCGGATTTCTAAGTTCGAGGCCAGCCTGGTCTACAGAGTGAGTTCCAGGACAGCCCGGGCTACACAGAGAAACCCTGTCTCGAAAAAACCAAAAAAAAAAACCAAAAACTAAAGATTTGCTCAGCGCCTGAGGCTGCTCAGGATGTTACTGGAGGGTGGCTGCGGAAGACTCAACAGCTCTGTAGGTCTCAAACGCTACTGCATGTCAGTGTTTACATAAAAGATTGGAAAGAAGTCATGAAAGGCCAACATTGGGACCACTCAGACCGGTGGAGGGTGCAGGCCTATAATCTCAGCATTAGGATGCCGAAGCTGGGAGATGTTAATTGTGAGGCCAGGCTCGTCGAAATACTAAGAGCTTGTCCAAAGTCAAAAGTAAGAATAAAGAAAGAAACCACCCAGTTCCCTTTTAGTGAGAAATGATTTGGAGGAGATAATTGCTTAGCCCGTTTGCGGTCTGTGAAGAACAGAAAGACTCCAGTGGGTATCGAGCCAGTGGGAGTGGAGAACTCACAATCTCTTCCAGATCTCTGGGCAGGACAGAGATTCTGACCAGGAAGCTAGAAAAGAAAAGAAGAGAAGAGAAGAGAAAAGAAAAAGAAAAAAAAAGAAAAAAAGAAATGTTTAAAAGAGCAAACGGCAAGTTACACTAGAAAAAACAGTTAGGAAACAAAGGCTCAGCCTTAGAGCTCGCAGCACCCAGGGGTCAGTCCCAGGATACATAAGCCACGTGTGGTGGTGCTTGTCTGTAATACTAGCACGCCTGAGGTGGAGGTAGGAGGATCAGAAACTTGAGGCTATCCTTGGGATACATGAGACCGTCTTAAGTTTTTTGTTTTTTTTTAATATTATTATTATTTATACAAGTACACTGTAGCTGTCTTCACACACACACCAGAAGAGTGCATCAGATCCCATTACAGATGGTTGTGAGCCACTGTGTGGTTGCTGGGAATTGAACTCAGGACCTCTGGAAGAGCAGTCGGTGCTCTTAACCATTGATCCAGCCCTGTATGTCTAATTTTTTTAAATGATTAGGGGAAAGGCTGGAGACATGATTCAGTAGTCAGTGGTTAAGAGCACGTGTTTCACAAGCATGGAGACCAGAGTTTGGATCACTCCCCCCATCTATCAAGTTGCATAGAACTCTACGTTTATAACCAGAAAGCAGATGTGTTTCTTTATATCCTTAGCAGTAGAGCCTGCTGAAGGAACAGGTTTCTGACACTGATGACAAGATTTAAAGTCACCATGGCAACATACCACTGTGCATCTGTGTCTAAGTGTGCTGTGTGTGTGTGTGTGTGTGTGTGTGTGAGACAGAGAGAGAGAGAGAGAGAGAGAGAGAGAGAGAGAGAGAGAGAGAGAGAATGAATCTAGATTGGTTTAGTTGAGATGAGAAGATTCATCATAATATGTGTGGTGCCATTCCTGTCGGCTAGGGGTACTGGACTGTAAAAAGGAGAAAGCAGCTGGTCAGAATTCATCCTCTCTGTCCTGACTGTGGACACAATGTGATCAGCTGCCTCACCTTCTCCAGCTGTGACATTCCTGCCTGGTGGGCTGTAGCCTCAAACTGGGAACTAGAGTAAACCCTCCCTTATTAAATTGCTTTTTTGTTAGTTATTTCACAATTCCAAAAGTAACAACAACATAACCATGTAATCAATACTAAGACAAACATTAAATCTGAGTGTTAGGAAGCCGAGTTTTCTTACTTTAATTACAAATTGATGCCGGGCGGTGGTGGTGCACGCCTTTAATCCAGCACTTGGGAGGCAGAGGCAGGCGGATTTCTGAGTTCGAGGCCAGCCTGGTCTACAGAGTGAGTTCCAGGACAGCCCGAGCTACACAGAGAAACCCTGTCTCGAAAAACCAAAAAAAAAAAAAAAAAAAAAAAAAAAAAAAAATTAATAAAAAAAAAATTACTTAATTGATTAATTAATTTGGTTTTGGAGACAGACTTTCTCTGTGTAACAGCCCCAGCTGTCCTGGAACTCTGTAGACCAAGCTTATAGAGATCCACCTGCCTTTGCCTTCCCGAGTGCTTCCCATTGAATTTACCTTTTAAAAACTGCTTTTGTTTTCTAAATGCTGTTTTCCAAACTGTTGTATATTTAGACTTCAGAACGATATGTAAAATAAGTCCCTAAAAATTACTGTGTGTGCTGGGCAGTGGTGGCACATGCCTTTAATCCCAGCACTTGGGAGGCAGAGGCAGGCAGATTTCTGAGTTTGAGGCCAGCCTGGTCTACAGAGTGAGTTCCCGGACAGCCAGGGCTACACAGAGAAACCAAAAAACAAACAAACAAAAAAAACAACAACAAAAAAATAAATAAAAATAAAAATAAAAAAATTTACTGTGTGTGTGAGTTCAAGACTACCCATGCTACTACTGCGTATGTGGGGTTCTCTTTCTTTTTGGGCTCCAGGATCTGACTCAGGTTCACAGTCTTTCACTGTAAGAGCTTTTACCTGTTGAGCTATTTTGCCAATCCAAGATAAATAGAATGCTTTTTAAAATGTACTGTAGAAGGGTGTGGTGGTACTATTGGCACTTTGGCAGCAGAGATAGGTAGATCTCTGACTTTGAGGTCCGCCTTTTCTACTTAGTAAGTTGCAGGCTAGCCAGGCCTACACAGTGAGATTGTGGCTGTTTGAATATGTTTTTCCATGGCAAGTAACACCATTAGTAGGTTTGGACTTGTTGGAGGAAGTGTGTCACTGCGTAGTCAGGCTTTGAGGTCTCCTAATGCTCAAGCTCTGCCCAGTGTGGAAGAGAGCCTCCTCTTGGCCGCCTGCCTAAGAGAGTCTCCTGGTTGCCTTCAGATCAGGATGTAGAACTCTTGGCTCCTCCAGCGCCCTATCTGCCTTCATACTACCATGCTTCTTGCCATAACAATCAATAATGGACTAGACCTGTGAATCTGTGAGCTAGCCTCAATTAATGTTTTCATTTATAAGAGTTGCCTTGTTCATGGTGTCTCTTCACAGCAATGGAAACTCTAATTAATACAGACACCCTGCCTCAAAAAACAAAAACAAAAAACAAAAAAACAAAAAAGCAAGTAACAAATTAAAAGTATGTACTGAACAGAAGAAAAAAGTAAAAGGAATAAACTGGTCACTAGCCTAATGACACTCCCTCTTCCAATGTCCATCCATTTGTCCCATTCCTGATGGGGAGGATCACATGCGGTCACAACAGGAGTAGGAGAAATGACAAGCATAAACCTTGTGTGGACATCCAGGTGAGAGCTGTTCAGGCTATGCATTGTGGGAACATGGACCTATCACATCTGAGACTCAATGAACAGATTGCAGGAGGCCATGGAGGTTATGGGCATCTGTACCCCAGGTTCTGAGGAAATGGGGAAATTCTTCTCTTTATACACCCCGTAGGCAGCACACACATTATGCAAGTACACAAGTCATCGGATATTTGCTGGTCTCCTGGTTTCTCTGAATATGAATTCTGACTCCAACTCTGAAGCTGGCAGGATTCTTTTCCAGGGAGGGCACCCTTACTAAGGAGCTCTTAGCTGGGGTGGCTGCCTCTCTAGCAGTCAGACCTTACCAGTTTCAGAAATTTAAGAAATCATTTGTGAGCGGGGCATGATAGCACTTGAACTACCCTAGCACTTGGACAGCAGATGCAGATGGCCACAAATTTGAGCTTACCTGAGTCTACATAGTGAGTTTTGGGCTAGTCAGGGGTAGAGTGAGCTCTTGCTTAAAACAGTCAGACAGTTTGGAATAGCAGAACATGGTTGTCATATGTCATAATCCCAGCACTGGGAAGGTAGAGGGAGGATGACCAAAAATTCCAAACAATCTTAGGCAACAAGAAACTGCTTCAAAAAACAAAGCAAAACAGAGAAATACTATTTTTTTTCCTCGTTAAGAAGTTAACATCTTGGGCTGGAGAGATAGCACAGTGGTTAAGAGCACTGACTGCTCTTTCAGAGATCCTGAGTTCAATTTCCAGCAACCACATGATGGCTCACAACCATCTGCAATGGGGTCTGATGCCCTCTTCTGGTTTGTATGATGAGAACCATGGTGTACTCATATACATAAAATCTATCTATCTGGCCGGGCGGTGGTGGCGCACGCCTTTAATCCCAGCACTTGGGAGGCAGAGGCAGGCGGATTTCTGAGTTCGAGGCCAGCCTGGTCTACCGAGCGAGTTCCAGGACAGCCCGGGCTACACAGAGAAACCCTGTTCTCGAAAAAACCAAAAAAAAAAAAAAAAAAAAAAAAAAAAAAAAAAAAAATCTATCTATCTGTCTGTCTATCTATCTATCTATCTATCTATCTACCTACCTACCTACCTACCTATCTATCTATCTATCTATCTATCTATCTATCTATCTATCTATCTTTAAAAAAGAGAGAAGAAGAAGATAATATCTTTGGCTGGGGAGATGGAATAGATGGTACAGTGCTTGCTACACAGTCTGATAACCTGAGTGCAGATCCCCAGCCTCCCTCCACAGGAATTCCAATGTGGTTGCATGTCTGCAGTCACAGTATTCTACAGTGGAGGTGAGAGAAGACAATTCTCAGAAGCTTGCAGAGAAGCTAGCCTGGATACCAAGTAGTGAACAAGTGAGTCTATCTCAAGCAAAGTGCAAGTCAAGGATCAACCCCTGGGATTGTCTTCAGACACCACCCCCATACCAATCGCCTCCCCACACAAATAAATATATTAAGTGTCCTTTAAAAAACAAACATAAAAATGTTGATTAAAAAAAAAAAAAACTTTGGCCGGGCGGTGGTGGCGCATGCCTTTAATCCCAGCACTTGGGAGGCAGAGGCAGGCGGATTCTTTCTTTCTTTTTTTTTTTTTATGGTTTTTTTTTTTTTTTTTTTTTTGGTTTTTCGAGACAGGGTTTCTCTGTGTAGCCCGGGCTGGCCTGGAACTCACTCTGTAGACCAGGCTCGCCTCGAACTCAGAAATCCGCCTGCCTCTGCCTCCCAAGTGCTGGGATTAAAGGCGTGCGCCACCACCGCCCGGCTAGCAGGCAGATTTCTGATTTTGAGGCCAGCCTGGTCTACAGAGTGAGTTCCAGGACAGCCCGAGCTACACAGAGAAACACTGTCTCGAAAAAACCAAAAAAAAAAAAAAAAAAAAAAAAAATCTTTGGGGGTTAGAGAGATGGCTCAGCAATTAAGAGCACTGACTGCTCTTCCAGAGGTCCCGAGTTCAATTCCCAGCACCCACATGGTGACTCACAAGTATTGGTAACTCTAGTGTCAGTGGCTCTGACACTTTCTTCTAAGGGGTCAGACACTGTGTGCACACACACACACACACACACACGCAGGCAAAACACCAATACACATAAAATAATACATACCTAAAGATTTTTTAAATAAAAGATAAATGTGTGCATAAGAAGGTGGGTGTCTGTCATAGCATTGAGTGTAGAGGTCAGAGGACAACTTTTGGGAATCAGTTGCCTTCTACTGCCAGGAATCAGGATCAGGCTCTGAGGCTTGAGACAAGTTCCTTTACATACTTAGCCATTCACTCCCCAGCGCCTTTTTCTTTTTTTCTTTTTTTTCGATACAGGGTTTCTCTGTGTAGCCCGGGCTGTCCTGGAACTCACTCTGTAGACCAGGCTGGCCTCGAACTCAGAAATCCGCCTGCCTCTGCCTCCCAAGTGCGTCACCGCTGCCCGGCTGCCTTTTTCTTTTGAGATAGAATTTCCTATTTCAGGTTAGCTCCAAACTTGGCTTTAAGAGGATGACCTTGAACTTCTTTTTTAGTTTTTGGCAGGCGGTGTTGTCTCTATGCTGAGTTTTTGCAGCCCACATGGAACTTTCATTATGGAGTCAGTTGTGCTAAGATCTGGGGCCCTGTTAGGTTTTTTTTTTTTAAGATTTATTTATTTTATGTATGTGAGTATACTGTAGCTGTCTTCAGACACAGCAGAAGAGGGCATCAGATCCCATTACAGATGGTTGTGAGCCACCATGTAGTTGCTGGGAATTGAACTGAGAACCTCTGGAAGAGCAGTCAGTGCTCTTAACCGCTGAGCGGTCTCTCCAGCCCAATCTTGAACTCCTAACCCCTGGCCTTCACCTTCAAGTTCTAGTTTGACTAGGATTATGGGTGTGAGCCATCACACCCAATTAAGTGTGTAAGATTACACTTCTTACCCCTGCAGGGTATGCAAGGGGGAGGGAGGGTACTCTCAAAGTGCCTGTCAGGCAGGGAGGCCACAGTCTTTTAGGAAATGCATTTGTTTGTGATACAGTCCTAACAGTCAGAAGTGGTAAACTTATAGTACCAGCTCAGAACCAGCTGCAGCCTGTTGCTACAGGTGGAGGCCAAAGTAGACCGGCCAGGGAACGAAGGAAGTGCTATTTTGGAGAAGGTTACAGGAATGGGTGGAGATGGGGAAGCAAAACCAAGCTGCACCTCCATCTCTCCAGATAAAGAAACAGCGCGTTTCTGGGGTGAAGAAAAGAGTTCAGAAATTATGGGGTGATTTTGACAAATCAGCTTTCAGCTTTATTTATCAGGAAGGAATGAGTGGGGGCTGGCTCCGCAGCAGCACCCTTGCCCAGCTCAACAACCTGGGTTTGATTCCTAGCAAAACACTGTAAGGCAAAAACAAACAAATCCCCAACATTGTTCAGTTTAGGCTGGTAACCTCTGCACTTAGGAGGCATCTTTTTTTTTTTTTTTTCAGACTCATAGTTAACAGAGTAGTAAAATCCAGAACCTCAAGCATGCTAATAACGACTTCTATCTCAGCAGTACCCTCAACCCTGAGACAGGAAACCCCTGACCCAGAATTTTCAAGGCAGCTCAGCCCTTATGTGGGAATGAAGACGGCTGAGTGGTTGAAGAGTTCCTATTGCTCTGGAGTTTGGTCCTGCAACTCACAGCTGACTTTCAACTCTAGAGGTTCCAGCTATCTACTCTTCAGGCACCGCACTCACGTGCATACTGCCTCCCTCACAGACGCATCTTAAAAATGTACCAAGGTGAGGTTGGCAGATCTCTGTGAGTTCAAGACCAGCCTGTCTACATAGCAAGTCCCAGGTCAGCCCAGAGCTAACTACAGTGAAACTTTATCCCAGATAAAAAAAAAAAAAGTGAGACAGTATGAATTATGTTTAGTTATACAAAAACCTGACATAGTTACTTGTATTTCTGTATTACATAGAGGTTTATTTTGCTTTATTAAAAGTCTCAATGTAGGTACTCTATGATGGCCATAGACACCCTTCTTCCTACTCCATAGTTTATATAGACATTTCAGTCCTAAGGGTTACCTCATGGTCCATAATGATTGTTACAGCCCAGCATATCTTGTTTGTGTTCTAGGAAGAAGTAAGGAGTAAACAGCCGCAAGCTAAGTTCCTTTTAAATAGTTTTCCTGGAAGCTCCACCTAAAGACTGCCTATTATTTCATCATCCTACATTAGCTGCAAGGGAGTCTGGGAAATGTAGTCTTTTAAGAATAGCATTTTTATTTTGTGTTTTTCCTGCATGCATGTGTGTATACCACACGTGGATCTGGTGCTCATGGAACCAGAAAAGGAAGTTGGATCCATGGAACTGGAGTCAAGGGTAGTTGTGAGCTGTGGTGTGGGTGTTAGGAACCAAAACCAGGTCCTCTATAAGAGCAGTAAGTGCTCTTATCTGATCCACCTAGGAAATATAGTCTTGAAGTCAAAGGCATTTCTCACTTAGGTACTAGTATCTAAGAGTCATGGTGGAATGGGCATTTGTACCAAGTGGACATCACATGCAAAATTTGACACCTTCTTGAGGAACAACCTCTATTTCTCCCATAAGATTGGAGATTTAGCTGGGTATCGGGTGGGTATGCAGATGAGAATGTAGTGGTGCTTGCCTCTATTCTCAGTGTCAGAAGACAGGCAGGTGAATCTCCCAGTTAAAGGCCAGGCTGCTCTATATACAAAATTCCCGGACAGTGGACAGCTAGGTCTCTGTCTCTCTCTCCCTCCCCCTCTGTCTCTGTCTCTTTTTCTCCCTGTCTCTCTGTCTCTCTCTCTGTCTCTGTCTCTCTCTCTCTCTCACACACACACACACACACACACACACACACACACACACAGACACATATGATCTGAGATTCTTTGAAGATTATGGGCCAAAGGTTCTAGAGTTGGGATTCCAGCTCAGTTGTAGGAAATATTAACATTCCTGAGTATCTGTCTTTTGCTGGTCTCTTATCTATGTGGCTTCAAACTAGTAACTCTCTGCCTTAGTCTCCTGTGTACCGAGATTATAAACGTGAATTACTACACCAGTCTCTGAGTCTAGATATTTGTTGTAGTTTTACACACACATACACACACACACACACACACACACACACACACACCATGTGCTAGAATCATAGAGATCATAGACTTCAAATTATTCACATTTCCTTCAAATTATTTTTAGTATTTTAAGATTTGATTTTAGCTTTATTTCACTTTTATATGTATGCCTGTCTTATTTGCATTAATGTATGCACACAGAAAGCATGCCTGGTATCTGTCAAAGTCAGAAGAGGGCTTTGGATACCCTGGAGCTGGCATTATGGAATGCTGTGAGCAGCCATGTGGGTGCTGGGAATTGAACCTGGGTCCTCTTTGAGAACAAGTGTTCTTAACTGCTGAGTTGTCTCTTTAGACTGTCACAAAGGTCTTTCACTGATATTTTCAAATTCGTCTGTTCCAATTGTCGTTGATAATAAGACAGGTGTAGAGACCAATAAGCCATAGACTATCAGTTTGACTCTGGGGTTGGAGAGAAAGCACAGTAGTTAAAAGCACAGGCTGCTCTTCCAGACCTGCCTTCCACTCTCAGCACTCCCAGGGCATTCACAGCTGTCTGTAGCTCTGGTTCCTGGGGATCTGACACCCTCACACAGATATACATGCTGGCAAAAATACCAACACACAGAACATTAAAAAAGTGGCTGGGCAGCCGGGCGGTGGTGGCGCACGCCTTTAATCCCAGCACTTGGGAGGCAGAGGCAGGCGGATTTCTGAGTTCGAGGCCAGCCTGGTCTACAGAGTGAGTTCCAGGACAGCCCGGGCTACATAGAGAAACCCTGTCTTGAAACCCCCCCCCCCCAAAAAAAAAGTGGCTGGGCAGTGGTGGCACAGGCCTTTAATCCCAGCACTTGGGAGCCAAAGGCAAGCAGATCTCTTGAGTTCAAGGCCAGCTTGGACTACAGACCAAGTTCTGGGGCAGCCAGGGCTGCACAGAGAAACTTGTCACAAAATAAACAAACAAAACCATAAAGAATATTATTTTGACTCTATGACAGTTAATAGCAGGATTCAGAAACTCAAGTCTGATGCTTCCGAGGGTAAAGGTACTTGCTGACAGTCTAAGTTTGATGCCAGAAGCACATTTGTGGGCATGCACACAAACACAGATAAATGCAAAATTAAAAAGGAAAGAGCCAGGCATGGTGGTGCAAGTCTTTAATCCAGTGCTTGGGAGACAGAAGCAGGCAGATCCCTAAGTTCAAAGTCAACCTGGTCTGGAGTTTCAGAACAGCCAGGGCTGCACAGAGAAACCTTTTTTTGGTTGGGGAATGGGGATGGATTGGAGCTGGGGAAGAAGGAAAGAAACTAAACCAAAATAGTTATGGTGTCTGGATGCATTCCTGAAAGGGGAAAAAAAACCCCCACAGGTTTGAGAGATGAAAATAAAGGCCTGCTCCTGCTGGTTGCAAGTTCTGGTAATAAAACAGACGGGTATCTTCCCATGTTTATTAGAGATTTAATATTTGTGTAATATCACATTCCTTCTTGGATCTACAGCTGAAAATAGAAGTCTTCAGAAGGAAAGGTCAGGGTCAAAGCTTATTATTGAGTCTGAATTACAAGGGAGACAAATATGGCCTCATTCCTTAAGACCTCAACAGGAACTAGGTGTGCCGGCACGCCTTTAATCCCAGCCTTTGGGCAGACCTCTCAGTTCAAGGACAGCTGGTTTAACATTGTGATCTAGTGCACTCTAGCAGGAGTGCATGTGTATAACTCTTGGAATTTTGTTTGGCTACCTTGGTACTGAACTTGAGCAGCTAATACAGTAAATGAAACAAATCACCTGCCCTGCCTGTGTCATCTTGATGCAATTGAGAAAATGCTTCCATAAGAACAGGCTGTAGGCAAGCCTGGGTGCATTTTCTTAATTAATGATTGATGGGAGAGGGCCCAGCCCGTTGTGGGAAGGGGGAGGGTCTGTGAGAGAGCCAGGTGAGCCAGCAGCATCCCTCCAAGGCCTCTGCATTAGTTCTTGCCTCCAGGTTCTTGCCCTGTTTCAGTTCCTGTCCTGACTTTTGATGATGAACAGTGATATGGAAGCATAAGCCGAATAAATATGTTCTTCCCAAGTTGCTTTTAGTCGGGGTATTTCTTTATAGCAATAGTAACCCTGACTAAGACAGCACCTCTCTTATCTGAATGTTTGCAAACTGGGTGTGGATCATATACCTGTAACCCCAGGACCCAGGAGATTGAGGCAGGACACTTGTTATGCATTTTGGGCTAGCCAGAAGGACACAAAGAGGCTGTCTTAGAAAACCAAACCCAACCTAATTACCCCCCCCCCCCCCCCCGAAAACATTCTTGCTGATGTCCGGGTTATTAGACATTCCTCTTCTTGGCTCATTGTAATGCCTGTAATCTCACGACTGGGGAGACCCAAGAATTAGGAGCTCCAGTTGGGGCCAGCCTTGCATAGCAAGACCCTTTCTCAAAAGGGGGTTGAGGTTAGGGAGCTGGCTCAGTGAGAAAAGGTATTTGCTATGCAAGCTTGCTGACTTAAATTTGAGTTCCAGAATGCATGTGAAGTTGACAAAAGGCCTCTGATTTCTACATGTGTGACCTGGCATGTGTGCCTACACATACATCTTGCCCACAGGTACATACTAATAACTAGAAATGGGGAGGGCTGGGAATGCTTTTCAGTTGGTAAAGTGCTTGCCTGGCACAGGCAAGGCCCTGGGTTCTTTCCCAAGCACCATATGAACTGGCTTTAGGGAGGTATGCTTGCACTCCGAGTACTCTGGAGCTAGCTAGGCACGGAGCTCTGGGCTACTCTGCAGTGCTTAAGAGCCCTTTGCATCTAGACATGATTGATGTCTGAATTATGGAAAGAGCAAAAGGTTTGAATGATAGTAACACATAAAATAATCATCTCACAAAGCATGATTGCATCTGCCTGTGTATGGAGTGAGAATCTGTTTCAAAGCCCAAGTCAAACCAAACCAAAACACCTGCCTCTTATTCTATCTTCCCCTATCCAGTAGGAATTTATCTATGCCTCCCCACCAAGGCAAAGAGAGAAACTCCTATCTCTTGAGTGTTCTCTAATCCCAGGGACTTTTTGTCTCCTTCCCAGATTTGATTTTAGGCCCTGTGAGTTTTGTACAGGATTTTTGCAGTTGTTATTGTTGTTTGTTTGTTTTTGAGATTAGTCTGCTTATGAAATCCTGGTTTACACCGAACTCAATTTGTGATGATTCTCCTGAGTTCTGGGATTGACTTCAGGTGTTTTTCACTATGCCTGACTGAAGCACAGATTGCTTCTTATAAGCTGGTTTTGGGATCCTGAAGGGTCCAGGTGTTGATTTGTGATTAGATAATGTTGCTTCAGCATCATTGGGGACAATTTAGGATTTAAAAAAACAAACAAGCCGGGCGGTGGTGGCACATGCCTTTAATCCCAGCACTTGGGAGGCAGAGGCAGGCGGATTTCTGAGTTCCAGGCCAGCCTGGTCTACAGAGTGAGTTCCAGGACAGCCAGGGCTACACAGAGAAACCCTGTCTCGAAAAACAACAACAACAAAAAAATGCAATGTTATATATTATCATCTAACAATGTAAAAATAAAAATAAGCAAAATAAAATAAAAATAAATTATATATCAAGCAAAACAAAAACGCCTCACAAGGTGTGGCAAAGGCCTTTAATCCCAGCGCCCAGGAGGTAGAGGCAGGAGGATCTCTGATTTCAAGGCAATTTTGTTATTAAAAAAAAAAAGAAGGCTGTTTCAAGAAACAAAGCAAAACAAAGAGCGCCACCACACCTGGCTTTGAGCCCAGTCCTAAGGAAAAAGGAATATTAACTTTCAGACAGACCTTTCAGACTAGGCTCTCAGAGAACAAGATAGGTCAGGGTGAAGTCCGGAGAAGCCAGAGCAGACAGGGTCAGATCCTTCAGGACTTCCATTCAGTGCAAGATGGCATTCATAAGCTGTCAGCTCAGAGCCTGAGAGGTCTTGTCATTGTGCTGTTCCCTTCTTCCCAGGCTCCCAAACCTCCTTTCTGGCACTGATCACTCGGAGTGAGCAGCGCAGGCGCCCAGATGCCAGCAATTGCACATGGGGGGCGTGGGCGTGGGCGTGGGCGGGACGCGGCGGTCGCACGTGTCCAGGGAGCGTGCATGGGACAGGTGCCGGGTCGCTACTAGTTTAGGACGCACTGTCCGCCAGGCGGCCCCGGTCCCCGGGGCGCTCACACCTCGGGATAATTTTCCTTTGGACTCACATGCTTTACTTGCCCCACTAAGGTTGGAAACTCTGGCATAAAAACATAGAAAGAGCTTTGTAAACAGATGTAGACTGCACTTCTCATGAACTCGAAGAGTCAGCACATATGCACTTGCAAGCCCCGGAAAGGCCCCCGCGGGGTGCGGTCACCCGGCGGAGTCACGTGACTCTTAGACCCCGGTGCGGGAGCGAAACAACCACGGCGCAAGCGCAGTCCCTTGGCTCCGGTGTACATTTATTTCTTTTTCTGATTTGGTTGGTCGCACTGTCAACTCCTCCCTGCTCTACAGTCTTCAGGTTCCCTGACATTTACTCCAGCCCCCGCCCACTGATGACATCAGGTCGACAGGCAGGTAAGCCAATCAGAACGCTGCGTTCAGGGGCCGGCACGCGGAACCCGTTGCGGCGGGCCAATGGGGAAAGCCGACGGTGGGCGCGCCCCAACCGCCTCCTCCCGGGGGCGCCTCTGGCCAAGTGGGCGGCGCTTTCCAATCAGCATGTGGGCGGGGAGGGCGGGGCCCGGCCGCCGCAGAGGCGTCGACGCCGCCGCCGTAGACGACGTTCTTCAGTCTTCGGGGTGGGCTCGGCGGCGCAAGTCGGGCAGGGGACGCCGGTCGGAGAGCGGCGGCGGTCGGAGCGAGGCCGCGGGGCCGTGGGCGGGTGGTAAAGGGGTGAGGGCGAGGCCAGGGCAGGGTGCGACACCTCTGAGCGGGGTCGGTGGGCAGAGGCCTCGGGCTGTGCGGGGTGGGTGCGGGCTCCTGGGGCTTGCACAGAGGCCTGGGCCGGCCGCCGGGCCCCTCGTCCCTGGGCCTGTCGACGACGACGTTCACGCGGGGGCCCCGCTTAAGGAGGACGCGGCGGCGGCGGCCAGGCCGCGGGAGGCCGCGGAGGATGGAGGAGCGGAAGGAGGAGGGCGAGGCGGAGATCCAGGAGCACGGGCCGGAGCACTGGTTCTCCAAGTGGGAGCGGCAGTGCCTGGCCGAGGCGGAGCAGGACGAGCAGCTGTCCCCCGAGCTGCAGGAGGAGGCGGCGGCCGCCGCGCAGCCCGAGCACAAGCAGCAGAAGCTGTGGCATCTCTTCCAGAACTCGGCTACGGCCGTGGCTCAGCTCTACAAAGGTGAGGCCGCGCCGCCATCTTGGCGCCGCCCCGGCCTGCGGAGCTGCCTTTCCGCCCGGTTCCCGGCTCGGTTCCCGGGACCTGGTCGCTCCCCGCACCCTGCGGGAATAGCGCGACGGCTGGGAGGGGACGGCCCGCACCGCGGACCCCTGCCATCTGACCGGCACAACGCCGACGGAGGAGCTGCCCTGGGAGGGGGAACTAGGATGAAGGGTGGGGAGACCCCCGATTTGGAATACCTCCCAAGGATCCCCACATACCGGTCCCGGTGTCCCCGGCCGGATCGTGGGGGTAGGGGAGGAGTCCCTGTCACAAAATGGCGAAGGAGGCGGTGGGGCGTCCCTATTGTGCCCCGAGCCGGCCTCAGGGCGGAGACTGCTAGGGGCGCCTCCCTGAGCCTGCCAGGCGGCGTTTGCAGTTCGGGCTGCGCTGTTGTCAGGTTCCCCTTCCTCGACCCAATAACTCCGGCCTCACGCTCCCTTTGGGATCCCCAAACCCTGAACAAAATGGCGAAACCTAATATGGCCGTTCCGGAGTGAGTGACGCCCAAATAACATTCTCTTCTTTCTCTATGTCCTTGTGTGTGTCTTTCCCCCCCCCCCCGCTACTGTTTGTTGTTTTTTTTTTTTCCTTTCTTTTTGTTTCCAGATCGAGTGTGTCAGCAGCCAGGACTTTCTCTCTGGGTCCCCTTCCAAAACGCAGCCACCGCTGTCACCAACCTCTATAAAGGTAAAGATAACCTTGCTGTATTGCCAGGGTAGCGGGGGGGAAGGGAGGAAGGGCAGGCCATGTTCGGGTTGACAGCCGATGTTCTGAATGTGTTTTCTGCCCTCAAGTTCAGCTTCTGCTAACCTTGAATGCCTGGAAACTTGAGAATATCTGTGGTGTTCTAGCTAGATATCCAGAGGCGATTTTTGACACTTCTATTCCTCAGGGACATAGGACAGTGACTGGAGGACACTTGGTCGTCAATCTTGAGAGGGGGCTGCTGGTTACTCTGCAGTGCCTGAGACATCCCCTAGCTCCTACCCTTTAGCAAGGATTTAACCCAGTCTGCAAAGTGCTGAGATTAAGAAGCTCTGCAGTGAAGACTGGTGATCCTTGGTTGCAAAAGGCTTCAAGGGAAGAAGTGGTTTTTTTGTACCACTGAGGTGTGAGATTACCCACCCTCTGCAGATTCTTGAAGCTGGCCACTTGGAGCATGGTATGGTGAAAACATTGGAGCTCTTTGAACTCTTGGTGATAGGAAGGATTGGAATCGTGAATGCTGGCTTGTCTCTCCTAAGTTCATCAGGTCTTTTCTTTCAAAACTACTTTGTAATTTGTAATCGGCTGTAAATTGTTGGCTTTGAATGGATGGCTTTGTTTTTGGTGGTGCTTTTTTTGAGTTCATTTTTGAATCTGATGACTGAAGGTAGGCATAAGGTCTTGCTTGCCGTTGTACTGTTGGTAACAATAGGTTTGGTTTTGTGCATTAGTATAGCTTTGGGATTTTTCTTGTGATAAAATAATTTGGGGTTTGGTTGTTAGTACACATGCTGCTAAGCGAAAGGCTTTCAGACATTAAACACAGACAGACTGTTAGTGGAAATGGAATTTTGTGCAGTTCAGGGAATAACAATTTAGGTTGAAAGGTTATGGAGTATCTCCTTGAGTGTCAGATTCTTAATGTCAGCATTCTATTAGAGTTCTAGAGTACCTTTAGTAGTTTGAAGGGACAATAATTTTGAGATGTTAACTGAAAATATTAATTTAGAGAATGAGAAACTCAGTCCAGTCATTGAAGTAATGGAAACAGCTTATTGATTTTTTTTTTTTTTTGCTTTGTGAGGCAGGGTCTAACATTGTAGCATAGGCTGGCATCAAACTTGTGGTTCTCCTGCCTCAGTCTCCCTAGTGCTAAGATTACAGGTGTATAATACCATGCCTTGCTAGAAACATAGTTTAAATGATTACTGGTCAGCTTTGATATCTAAAAGATGGATTTTTTTAAATGTTGGGGATGGAATCCAGGGGCCTCAAAAATGCTAGGTAGCCAGTCACATGGCTGCTGAGTCACAACTGTAGCCCAAGTGTCATAAGTTTTGACCGCTGAATAGATTTTTAGCATCTATCAGTGCTTGAGGGTCTTGAGCATTCTTTTTGGAATAACTCTTCATTTTATATAGAAATAAAATTTAGAAATCTTAAAATTTTAACAAATTTAAATTTATAATTTACATACAATAAAAATCACCTTTTAAAAATGTACAGTTTTGTTTTGGTACACATACTATTAACATAGACTATGTCTTCCCACTCCAGTCCCTGGTAACTGCATACCTGATTGCTATGTTCTTATGAAATGGCTCCATTGAGTTCACATTTGTAGGTATTAATAGCTCAATGTTTTGCTTTATTTTTTTTTTTTGAGACAGTCTCTCTGTAGATCAGGATGGCCTGGAACTCAGATCTACCTGCCTCCTGAGTGCATTAAAGGCACAAACCTGCCAACACCTAGTTCTTTTTACATTGTAGAGTAATCTCTTATTTTGGTACCATGGCTTATCTTTTTTGCCACTGTAGTTTTTGTTTGAAAGGGAAGAAAAAAAATTTTTGAATATTTTTCTGAATACCAGGTCCCTAACCTGAGCCATATACTTACTTGTATGAATAAATGTTCTATAGTTTTGGTGTTGGTGCATGCTGATAGGATAGATCCCTCTAAGATTAAAGGTAGCGGTTTTCTTTTAGTGCTAATTTCTTAAAGACATGGGTTGAGCTGGGTGGTAGTAGTTTATGCCTTTTATCCTAACTCTCAGGATGCAGAGGCCTCTGTGTTCAAGGCTTGGTCTACAGAGTGATTTCCAGGACAGCTGAGCCTACACAGAGAAACCCTTGTCTTGAAAAAAACCAGGGGTGGGGGAGATGATTGGATTCCAAAATAATTCTTAGTTTGATGATTTGAAAATGGTGGCCAATGTCTGTATTCTAAGTATGCAGGAGATTGAGGGCGGAGGAGCAGCACCGATTTCAAGGCCAGCCTAGGTATGTAGTGAGAGCCTGTTTCAAAACAGAATAAAATAACAAATGATCTAAGTTTTCTTTGTTTAGGAGCATTGCTTTTGTCTGAGTAGGACATGCAGTTCCTCAGTTGTCAGTGTGTGTAAATTCTATTAAGTGTCTGGGTAGTTTAGCAACACCTTATATTTGTTGTAAGGATAATGGATATTTTACTTACACATCCTCCCACCTTTTCAGACTGTGGCCATTATAGAACAGACATACAACTTTAAGAATATTTGGCTAACTTAAATAGAACTAGTAAAGTTAATAAAGTAAATAATATCACAAGTTAATTCAACATTAAAGGGAAATTTAGGTCAGATTGTTCACAGTTCTGTTGAAATAATTTAAAATTTAAATATTTGTTTATAACTGACAAAAACTTTGGAGGGATCCTCAAGTGGGCAGTGCTCTCATGTGTTATGTAATCAAGCACTTGATTAACTAAAAAAATGACTCATTCGCAGCCTAAGAAGAATGGAACATGCTTATTTGCTTGCTTGCTTTTTTTTTTTTGTTTTGTTTTGTTTTGTTTTTCGAGACAGGGTTTCTCTGTAGGCCTGGCTGTCCTGGAACTCACTCTGTAGACCAGACTGGCCTTCGAACTCAGAAATCTGCCTGCCTCTGCCTCCCAAGTGCGGGATTAAAGGCGTGCGCCACCACCGCCCAGCACTTGCTTGCTTTTCTAAGAGTGTCTCCTTATATAGCCCAAGATGGCCTTGAACTAAAATTTTTTCTGTTTCCTGGGTGTTGGACTTACAGATCACTACTATGCCTGGCCTGGAGCCACTTTTTAAAAAAGTATATATTTTTTGAGAGGTTCTCTGTTTTCTTACTAAACGACGCCTCCAAATTAAACATGACCAAGTCTTTCAGGTTAGAAAAATGTTGAACTCCATCTAGTAGGATTGATCAATGACCATGACTCAGAGCAGACCCTAGGTCTTGTCATTGAGTGGTCGATCCTTGGAGTTGTACCTGAGTTTTTGACCAGTTTTCATCAGACTCTATTGAGGATGATTTTGCTTTTGTTTTTTCTGGCCAGGAATCACTTCATTCTAAAAGTCTTGAGAAGATATGGCAAGAGTCAGGAGGGATATGGTGCAAGATGGTGGGGGAAAGAAAGGAGGAAAAAACTTTCAAAGTTATATTTACTTATTTAGTATGTGTTACATTTGTATGCAGAAGTCAAAGGACACAGCTGTTGGGAGTTAGTTCCCCACTCTCCCAATGTGTTTCTCTTGAAACATTGTTTCAAGCCTGGTTTGGACTCTTTACTTCTTAGCTGTATATGACTTTGAATTTTTTTTTTGGGGGGGGGGGTTGAGACAGGGTTTCTCTGTATAGCCCTGGCTGTCTGTAGACCAGGCTGGCTTCGAACTCAAATCCGCCTCCCAAGTGCTGGGATTAAAGTGTGTACCACCACCGCCCGGCTGACCTTGAATTTCTGATCAACCAGCTTCTCTATCTGGGACTAGAGATTGTGTTACAAACCCAGTTTACTCCATGCTGAGTATGATGGTTTGTGTATGCTTGGCCCAGGGAGTGGCACTATTAGGAAGTATGGTCTTGTTGGAGAAGCTGTGGCGTGGACTTTAATATTCTTGTCAGTATTTACCTAGCAGCCTCCAGATGATGTAAAACTCTCAGCTCCTCCTGTACCATGTTTGCCTGGACACTGCCATGCTTTCACCATGATGATAATGGTGAACCTGTAAGCCAGCCCGAATTAAATGTTGTCCTTATACGAAGCCTTGGTCATAGAGTCTCTGTTCATATCAGTAAAACCCTGAGATAGAAGTTGGTACCAGGAGTGGAGTTTTGATGTGATAGGCCCGATGTTTTTGTATGGAGGAATGTGGATTTGGAAAGCCATGGATGTTTTAAGTGGGGCTTAATGAGCCATCCTAGTTGGAATATGGAAGACTTTGTTGCTGTGATGATTTGAACTGTGCAGACCTGGCCAAATAGGTTACAATAGAGAAGAACTTCAGTTTGTGGCCTAGAGATTTTTGTGGTATTTTGGTGAAGAACATGGCTGCCATTTGCCAGTTTCTTAGCCTGAGATACAGATTGATTAATTGCATTGACAAAGACTCAGAAATGCCCATCATAGACTTTGTTTTCTGGTTAAGTCTAATGAAGAGTATTTTGAATAAGCATAGCAAGCTTAGAAAGGAAAAATATAAAGTACATGGTTCTAGTATTAAAGGGCGCCAGGAAGTAAAATGAAGCTGAATCCTGTGTTCAAAGATATTAAATTGAACTAAGGGAGTGGTGACCTAGATAAGATCCCACACTGCTAGGTTTTAGTCCAAGCATGGTAGTACAAGCCTTTAATCTCAGGAGGCAAATGCAAACATCTCTGAGTTCCAAGGCCAGCCTGGGACTGACCAAGTTCTAGATGAAGAAAAGCTTAAATCCAGATATTATGGTACATGCCTTTAATCCCAGAAGCCCTGCAGATTTGAATTCAGGGTTAATCTAGAGAGCAAGTTCCAGGACAGCCAGGCTAGGCAGTGAAGGAGTTAGACAACAGAAAGGTGGTGATGATGTAGTGGAACAAGGGGCCATGTTCCAGCCCCAGCAAACAGAACTTCGGCAGCTTCGGCCATGTGTCTTTGGCTTTATAGACAGGAGGAAACTATGGGACAATTGATGCTGGTTGGCTGGAGCTAAGAAATTAGTGGTGACTAAGAAGAGACCAGCTCCACTGAAGTGAAATCTACTGTGAAGTGTTTTGAGAGCACAAAGAAGCTGTGTTTCAGAGATAGCAACGTTGTACCTTGTGTTGCAGCTGTGCTTGGTAATGTGTAAGTCACCCAGGTGGTACTGGTTTTGAAGGCAATGAAGGGGTCATGAAGAACAGCTGGGGCTTGGCACTGTAATAGGCCATAGAAGGCCATTGGTGAAGGTGCAGCCTCAGTTGCAGTTGACAGCCAAAGACAGAAGGGGTAGTGCAAAGAAGGAAGTTTAGGCTTGGCACCATGAAGAAGCCTATGAGAGGCTATTGGTGAAGCCTAGTTGTAGTGGAAGATCCCGATGTATTGGAGATGCTAGTATCATGGGATAGTCACCAGGAGCAGCAGCAGTGGAGTGGAACAACCAGAGCTAGATGCTACAGAGGGCAGAGCTGGGGAAGTTAGGCAAGCCCTTTGGAAGAGCCCAGAAGATCATGTGTGGATCCCAGACATTGGAACAAGAAGTTGTGATGTTGGAGTTGCCTTGGTTACGGTGTCTCTCACAGCAGTATAAGCCTAACTAAGACCCTGAAGATCGAACTTGGGCATTGCTGCAAGCATGCAAGCATCCTGCCTCGTCTACCAGCATTTATTTAATGTATGTGAGAGTACACTGTCACTCTTCAGACACACCAGAAGAGGGCATCAGATCCCATTTACAGATGGTTTGTGAGCCACCATGTGGTTGTTGGGATTGAACTCGAGACCTTTGGAAGAGCAGTTGGTGCTCTTAACCACTGAGCCATCTCTCCAGCCTTTTTTTTTTTTTTGAGACATGACTCACATGTAATTCTGTTTGGCATGGGGCTCACTGTGTAGATAGACAAGGCTAGCTCTAAGCTCAGAGATTCTTTTGCCATTACCTGTACAGAGTGCTGAGGTAAAAGGTGTGAGCCACCACATCTGACTTTTTTTTTTTTTTTTTTTTTAATCCCTTTTAGAATTCTGTTTTTCTTTTCTGTTCCTCTGGCTATGTGCTGTTTGGCCTTAGGCTGTCTTCAAAATTATGGCAGTCGTCCTGCCTCTTCTTTCCAAGTGCTGGGTTTATAAGTATTGTGGGCCACAGTCCTGTTCGGTTGTTTTACCTCTACTTTATAGTGCCTGTGGAGGTCAGAAGAGGGCATTGAGTATTTTGGAAATGGATGATTTTTGAGTTTACCATATGGGTGCTGGAAATCAAATGTGGGTCCTTTGTAAGAGTAAAACATTGAGACACCATTTTAGCCCCTACCTCTGCTTTTTAAAAATGTCTTTGAGGCATGGGTTGATTAGAAGTCTGTAAGACATTGAGAGTTTTCTCTTGCCGGGCAGCGGTGGCGCAGGCCTTTAATCCCAGCACTTGGGAGGCAGAAGCAGGTGGATTTCTGAGTTCGAGGCCAGCCTGGTCTACAGAGTGAGTTCCAGGACAGCCTGAGCTACACAGAGAAACCCTGTCTTGAAAAACCGAGAGTTTTCTCTTTATATTGCATACATGGAGTTTTCTTGTGTATCCTTGAACATTATCTTTGGTAAGTCATCTATTTATTGTAGTAAACCAGTAGCTTCAAAGTCTGGCAGGGGTTCTGCAGATTGAGCACAGGTCTATTTTTTGTTGCTGTGTGGTTCTAGAGATGATTGGAGCCATGGATTTTACTGGTGATCTCTTCATTTACTTTAATAAAAAAGGCTAGAAATATTGTATAAAGTTTTAGTTTTTTTGTGTAGTCTTGGGTGTTCTGGAACTTGGGTGTAAAACCGTGCGCCATGCCATCACTGTTCAGCTTATATTCAATTTCTAACAGTCAGTTCAGTTGAGTGTGGTCTGTTTGGACTTAAACCTATTAAGATGGACAAAATGAGAAATCTGGTACAATCTGGGAGAGCCTCAAATAATACTTGAAGAAAGCGTTCTGCCTTGAGATAGATGATAAAGGTTTGTGATTCTTTACTCAAACAGTACCAAGTTTTGTTTTGTTTTTTGTTTCTTTTAAATTTTGTGATCTTTGTTTTTGAGACAAGGTCTTGCTATGTAATAAATAACTTGGACTTTCTTGGAACTCCTGGTGGCCCAGGCTGAGCTTGAACTTCTGCAGCTCTGACTCAGCTTGCCAAGTGCTAGGATTGCATGCATTTCCTATCACGCCTATTTTATTGTGTTGGCAATTTTCATAGGATACAAGTGCTTTTCAGGCCAGTGAGATGACCCAGTTGGTAAAGGTCCTTGTTCCCAAGTCTGAGGACCTTAGCTTGATCCTTGGGATTCATAAGGGGGAAGAACTGACTCCTGCAGGTTGTTTTAACCCCATAGCATGTGCTCACATATGCCTGAGTGAAACAAATACATTAAGTCAGCTTTATTAGTGTGGACCCGTTGGTCCCCTTCTTTTTTTTTTTTTTTTTGGTTTTTCGAGACAGGTTTCTCTGTGTAGACCTGGCTGTCCTGGAACTCACTCTGTAGACCAGGCTGGCCTCGAACTCAGAAATCCGCCTGCCTCTGCCTCCCAAAGTGCTGGGATTAAAGGCGTGTGCCACCACCGCCCGGCCCACTGGTCCCCTTCTAAGTTGCATTTTGTATATAGGATTCACTTGATTTAGTGGCATACTTTGCATTTCTCTTTGTTGTTTGTGGCTTATGTCCATATCTACAGTTAGTGTTCAGTTTGGTTTTATGTTAGTGCTGCTCTGGAACTTAGAAGAGGCCAATACTAGCTTGCAACAGAATTCTTGTCCAAAATTGAATGAATGACTTTATTACTGAGAATTAGTATCATTGCTAGGTGTGAGATTATGAAAATTAATTATGTAGGACTAAATTGCATGTTCTATTCCTACATCTAATGTGGAGGGAACTTCACTTAACACATAGCTAGTTATCCAAACAAAAACTTGTAGTACTTATAAGAAGGGAATATAAGAGGCCAAAGAGGCCTGGTTCCCATCCTTTGTTCTGAGTGAAGATTTCCTAATATATAGGAGATGAAAAAAAGTACTTAGTGTCAGGTTCTACAGTAGTACTTAGGGACAGACTCAGGTGAGTTGTGTCCTAAAATAATTGGAAAAAAAAAGTTTCATTTTGGCTTCAACTCAGAACTTTATGTTCCTAATAAAAACATTACTTTTGCTCTGGTGGTATATGTAGCACAGTTGGTTGAATGCTTGCCTGAATCAAATATAGCACTACGTAAGCTAAGCATGGTGGTGTATGCCAGTAAACCCAGCTCTAAGGAAGAGTGGGTTCTGCTTCTTAATCTAGTTTTGGACAAGGCCCTTTGAGTCTTACTTCCTCAGTTGAGATACCTGCTTTGCTGACTCAGTTTTGTATTCAAAAACATTAAAGGACAGAGGATGTACTCAGTGGCAGAATATGAATCTAGTATGTGCAAGTGTTCAAGCTTTGAACTCTGGCACCAAAACCAAACAAAAATCTGATAAATTTTGGCTCTGAATTATGTATGAAGATACCTCACTGAATTATTATTCACAGAGTATTGAGTTTTCAGGTGTAGATGTGTTAATCAAAACAGTGTTAAGTTTTGTTACCAAACTTAACTCATTCTTGAAAGATAAAATTTCCCCATTCTCTTTAGCACAAACCTCTCCAAATTAGGAGCTTGGAAGAAAAGCATTCCTTTAGGTAGGGTGGTTTTCTAAAAACCTGATTGCTTTGATTTTACACTTTCCTTTGTTCCCAAGGGTAGTATTAACTATTGATTGATTTCCATTACAGACTGCTCAGCTCTTTGAGAATCACTGAAACTCTCAGTAGAGTTTCCCAAGGTCACCTGAGCTTATCTACTTTACTTTCTAGGATTGCTGTCCTCTGTCTTCCCTGTAGGAGTTGGAAAGTGCTTCATGAATGTTTTCTTTGAAGATGGAGTTCATATATTCGAGGAAATAAAAAAACAGATAATTGATTCATGTGACTTAGATTCTAGAAGTGACACTGGAGAAACTAACTCTTGGCTTTTTTTTTTAATTTTATGTATATGAGTATATATTCAGATACACCAGAAGAGGGCATCAGATCCCATTACAGATGGTTGTGAGCCACCATGTAGTTGCTGGGAAATGAACTCAGGACCTCTAGAAGAACAGTCAGTGTTCTTAACCACTGAGCCATCTCTCCAGCCCCAACTCTTGGCTTTTTATACCTGTGAAGTTAGACTTTCAAAGTTAGAATGGTTTGAATTTTGGGTTTTAAAAACAGAGTTTTTCTATGTAGTCCTGACTGTTCTGGAGATGACTCTGTAGACCAGAATGGCCTTGAACTATTGTTGCTGCCTCGAGTGCTTGTTTGAGGGTTGTGAGCTGAGCTACCTTGTGGGTGCTGGGAATTGAGGAGATAATTCTCTGCAATTCTGAGGCATCTGTGCTTTTTGATTCTTGAATACTTACTAACTACAAAGGGGAAAATCTTGTTTCAAAGTCCTGCTTGTATCATACAGCTGTAATCTGATCATCTTGCTTTTGGGGAATGAGCCCTGGGGATTGAGTCTAGAACTTTGTGCATGTTAAACTAGTTGTGCCCTATTTAACTATTATTCCTACATTTTTTTGTGAAGTCAGATTACTCACTGGGGACCTCTGGATGATTTATCTTAGTGAGGCACTCCTCTTCATGTATTACAGGTCTTGTTTTTCCTTTATAGTCTACTCTGAATTGGAGGCCAGCATAGCTACATAGTGAGACCTTGCCTCCTAAAATAAAATAAAAGATACTTCATGTTTTCGGCTAGCACACCGCTAACCTGAAAAAAAAAAAATTGGAGTGACTTTTAAGCTTTGAGATACTGCTCCCAATAACTAAGTAGAATCACTGAAGGGCAGGGGACATTTTGCTGAGCTGAGTTTTCAGTATGCACTGAAGGCTGGTCTGGAGAGGGAATGGTTACAATTTATAGAAAGCTGCTGAATAGAAGCAGAATGCACATACATAAAGGACAGTGAGTGGGTGTGGGCACAGTAGTACCCATTCAGGAGTAGATGTGATTTTGTTTTTCCATTAAGTAACAGCTAATACTGTAAAAATTGGCTAAAGTTTTTCAGTTTACTTTTGTTAAAAGAAAAGTAGGTTCTCCATTTGTGTGTACAATTTTTATCTTTTGACAGGGGTTCAAAAATCAGTTCTAGAATTAGGGCTTGAGCTCTTTGAAGATGAAATGTTTTACATTTTAAACATAACTAAGATAAATTTTAGATTAATAGAGTATTTGTGGGTTTAGAATGCTCATAGCTTATAGTTCATTTTAGTTAACATATAAAATGGTTTTCTTTAGGAGCAAATATACCATGGCTGTAATGATCACCACATGTTTTCCTTTTCTTTTTTTTCTAATAGAAAGTGTGGATACCCATCAGCGAAGTTTTGATATTGGAATTCAGATTGGCTATCAGCGACGTAATAAGGATGTGCTGGCCTGGGTTAAAAAGCGCAGAAGAACTATTCGTCGAGAAGATTTGATCAGCTTCCTGTGTGGAAAGGTTCCTCCACCACGAACCTCTAGAGCTCCCCCAAGATTGACTGTAGTGTCCCCTAACCGAGCTACTTCAACGGAAACTAGCTCATCTGTAGAGACTGATTTGCAACCCTTCCGGGAAGCCATAGCTCTGCATGGTAAAGCCGTTTAACATACTTCTTTGGAAAATGGTTAAGAGTGTGCCTGTGGACCCATTTTCATGGTTAGGGTTAGGTCCAGATATGTAGTCTGTTTTTGTTTGTACAGTAATTCTTGTTCCAGAAGTGTTGAAATAGAATGCAGCCCATTTGAAAGGTTACTTTGAGCTTATTAGTATTACAGTAATTCTACATCACTGACTGAATTCATTGTTTTCACTCACATGTTGTACATGTTTTCTTAGTCTTGAGTCAAAGGGCAAGTCTTGTGTCTTAAGAATTCTGTTTACAGTTGCATGGAGTGCTTCATACATGATAGTCCAGTAAGGCAGGTAATTGTTGAATTAATTCTCATGGGAACCAGGAACTGCCTTTAACACTTTTATCTAGAGACTGAGATAACCCAGGGGAAGGAAGTTGAAGAAGTCACACTCCCTATGCTTGCTGTGTCTCAGACCTTATTGTTTAGGTGGACAGGATGTGATAGCTGTAGCAAATGGTCAAGTCATCACTATTCCCCAGGCCAGATCCGTTGTGCAAATGTGTTCTTGGCTCAGAGGATCTAGTATTCTTGAACAGATAGATGTCCTCAGTGATAAGTCTGGTGTTGCTATCTGCTACAGACTTTAATGTGAGAGAGAGGGTTACTTACTGTATGACATGGTAGGCTGCTACTATGAATAAACAACAGCAACCAAGACTTGGTTGAAACCAAGATGGACACATGATCAGATGACTGAGGAGTGAGCGAGTTAGGTCCTGGCATCCTATTAACAGCTAACATTTTTAGGACAGAGAAATGGTCATAGGTCATTTAAAATAAGGCTAATCTGCTAATAAACAATGGTATATGTAAAAATGGCTTCCATGTCATAGAAATGGTCCAGAGACCATTCTCCCTTGGCATCTTAATTTATTTTCCTGTGTCCCTAATGAAAAGATGAGAGCTGGAAGAGGGTCACTTCCCTCCATTCCATTTCAGATTTACTTGTAAGTTAAAATACTTCAGGAAGAAGTTTGTAGGAATGGAATATTTAGAACTTCATACTTTTTCTAATATTCACAATATCAGGACTTTTGAAAATGGGAAAAAATGAAGTGGATTAGTGTGTCATATTTCCCTTAAATTTGGAAAAACTATTACAAGAGTGTATCTATGTGTCAGATTAATTTAGTGAGTTGCAACAGGTGATATAGTTTCCTCTCTTAAATATTGTCATTTTCTTCAAGTGTAGTTTATGATTGAATTTATACTTAAAATATTTTTTTCTGGATACTAGTATCCTACAAAGACAGTCTTAGAGAACAAAGGCTATACTAGATGTAGTAAAAGAGTAACCCGGATTCGATGAGGAAACAAACTCCTCTGCTCTTGACTGCTGTTGCATTTTTTCAGGTCAAATTTGTTCAATCTGTGATTTTTATTATTCTTTGAACTTTGAGAGTCTTGTAAGATGACAGTATAGAAAGCTCTTACTTATGCTTACATTAGATGGCATTAGTAAGCATAAATATAAAACCATTCAAAATAAGTTTGCCTATGGTGAGAACTGTATTAGTAAAGCACTACTCAAATATTTTTGAGTGGACTGTGCTTGTATTTGACAGGTTCATACCTCTAACGTCATGTAGTTAAACAGTGTTGGCCTAAAGCTTTAGGGCCTCTTCAAAGAATTGTTAGAAGCAGTTAAATTTGAATATTGTGTTCTAATGGGTGGCAGTATGCTGTGGAGAATCTGGTTTTGAGAATTCAAATGAGGATAATTGGATTAGTAACAGGGCATTGTTAATTAAGTGGTAAGGTAGAGGAATGACTATGGTATCCTTATCTGTAATGAAAGTGATTGAAATATGTATTTGGAAAGATCTTAATTAGGGTGTGTGTGTGTGTGTGTGTGTGTGTGTGTCTGTCTGTGTTCTGTGTGTCTGTGTGTGTGTCTGTGTCTGTGTGTGTGTGTAAGAATCTTTAGGCAGATTTGCATTTGCAGTGGAAGCAAACCTGTTCTTAGCCTTTTTATGAAAGGGACTACTTCCCTCATAAGTGTGTTTATTAGTTCCTGCAAGTCCTCCACCAAAGAGATCTATTGATACAAAGTCTATATTGGGAAAAAAGTAGTAGGGACTTTTGAGGTGATTGCAGACATGTAGACAGGGAATGCCAAGAAGACGCAACCCCTCCCCAAGAGATAACCTCATCAGCTGGGAACCAGCTTAGTGTGAGATTTAGGTAAAGTTTTGATTAGAAGTAGATTCTATTTCAACTTTTCCAATACTTTTTTTTTTTTTTTTTTTTAAAGGAAAAGACTAAGAAAAAGACTTTGCACAGAAGTATGTAATAGAAAATAAATACACAGTTTAAGGCTATTTTACAAATTGTTTTATAAATCCTAACTAGTACAGACAATGATATCCTATGTGAAACAAAAGGCTGAAGATTTTTGTCTCTAAAATTGGGAACTTAAGGATACATCCTTGTTAATGAATGAATGATAACTGGGCATTTGCCATAGTCCTTTTAAAAACAAAACAAAAACAAACAAGATTTGAACAATAGAATGCCCACTTGACCCAGATAGAAGTAGGTGAAGTGTTTGGTTTCTTGTGACACAACTACTGTAGGAATCAAGGAGCATGCTGAAGAGCCACACGAGTGGTACTTGTTGTCAGATTCCTTTTTGTTAAAGTCTGTATTCGATTTCTCCCCTGCCTGAGTAGTAGCACACTCTAAATTCTGTTGCTTCTCTTCTGACATGCCTGCAGTTTGATCACTGCCTTCCCAATGTACATGCTAGACTAACATGGTCACCATGAGCCAGGGCTGGGCGGGGGTTGGTACTACTTAGGCCAAAAAAGAAAGTAGGTAGGTCTCAACAAGCCAGGGTTCCTCTAGCGACTCCGAGGCTGTGGCTTTTGACCACTTAGGAAGTCAAATGACCCTTTCACAGGGGTCACCTAAGACAACCTATTTATAATTCATAATAGTATCAATTAGTTATGAGGTAACTGAAAATATTTTTAATGGGGGGTGGGGGGGCTCAATGCATATTAAAGGGTTGCAGCATTAGGAAGATTGAGAACATGCCGGGCGGTGGTGGCTCATGCCTTTAATCCCAGCACTTGGGAGGCAGAGGCAGGCGGATTTCTGAGTTCGAGGCCAGCCTGTCTACAGAGTTCTAGGACAGCCCGGGCTACACAGAGAAACCCTGTCTCAAAAAACCAAAAAAAAAAAAAAAGGAAGTTTGAGAACCACTGCTCTATAGGATTATTTTGTTGAGATACAGTCTCTACACAGCTCTGGCTCTGATATGAACTATGTAGAAGAGACTAGCCTCAAATTCAGAGATTCTACCTGCAGAGTGCTGGGATTAAAGGCATATGCTATCACTTCCAGTTAATGCTCATCAAACAGTTTCAGTAAAAACTATAAGTAATGGACACTAACAACTGTAAGACTTGTAAGACTAACCTGTGGTTTTATTTTGGTTACTTTACTGTAGCATATTGCTTATTTTCTGTGTTCTGTAAGACTTAGTTATTAGATGTTACATTCACAGAAAATAAAATATATAGGCTCATGCCAAGCTGATTTTTTTTTTTTTTGTCTTGTTTAATTGTCATGTTAAAATAACATTGAAAAACTACTGGGAGATTCTACCACATTCTCCTTTTTATATAAACAATAATTCACATAGATCAAAAATGCCCAGAGGACAGAGGACTTTGGCTTATTTTCTGGAGTGTGTCATCTACTACATATGCCTCTGATTCCCCCCACCCTCCCTTGACTGATCTGAATTAGATTTTACAGGATCTCTTTCTACAGGCTCTTTAGGGGCCCTCTTACTCTTAGCTTCCAGATCTCTACTCTCATTTTGATTTCTAGGTACCCATCCTATTTTGTTTGTTTTCTGCACATTCAGGGTGTCCTTTGCCACAGATTACATTTCCTTTTTTTCCCCCTTCCTCAGTACTAGGGCTTGAACCTAGGGCCTTGTGCAAGCTAGTCAAGTGCTGTAACCACTGAACTGTATATCAGATGACATTCCACACCAAATTCAGCAAGTACATGCCATCTCCATGTGGCTAGTCAGTAGTCTGTGTAGTCTCTAGAAGTAGATCAATCAGTGTTAACCACTTTCTGTTGAGACAAACAACTGGATGATTTAATGTTTTGGATGTAGTGATTTTTCTGGGGGATAGAAAGGGATATCTCTCACAGTTTAGTTTGGCTATGGGTTTGGGGAAGGGTCTCTGGAGGAAGTGTGTTTGGGCTTAGAGTAATCTGCTCTTGCTGTTAATTACAATGTGATTTAGGTACTAGAGACTGCTTTTATAAAACCTTTGGAATGCTCTTTTCTCTTTCCCTCCCTACTTCCTGACCTTGTCATTGCCCTAAGAGTTTCTTGTGGCCCTGCAGGGTCAAGTAGAAATCCATTGTATCCCAGTCCTGCTGGTAACATCTTGAATCTCTTGTTCTTTTCACAAATCTCATTCACATGTTTATATTGTATAAGATTGATCATGTGACAAAGCTCTCCATTTTCCTCCTAATCATCATCATTATCATTTTTATCATCATTTTTAACCCAGGCTGCATTTGAATTTACGACCGCTTGACTCATTCTCTTTGAGTGCTGGGATTACAGATATATAACAATGCCTGTTGGCCCCCTTCCTTCCCTTTTTCTTTTTTATACTGTGTGTCTTATTGTCTAGACTGACCTAGAACTCTGATAACTTTAAACTCCTGATTTTTATGCTTTCACCTCCTAAATTACAGGATTATAGGCATGTATCTTTTTGTTTTGTTTGTTTTTGTTTTTAAATGTAGTTGTAGTAATATTGTCTTGGGTGGTCTATAACTCAGTATGTAGTTATAGAAAGGTTGCCCTCAGCTCCTGGATGATCTTCCGTACTGGAATTAAAAGTGTGTGCCATTAACCTGGCTTCCTACTCTTACAACTTTCCTTGAACAGGTCTCACTGTTTGCACACTGTGCTTCCTGATGATTGAGGTTGGTTGCATTGTGTAGTTCTTTTGGGCTTTCATAGACCCTAGCAAAGAATAGGTGTAACTGTATTTCTGAATTTACCATAGGGGTGAATACAGAGGTCTGAGAGGTGTGGGTATAAACAACACTGTGGGAACTGAGAACCTTTGGAAAGTGGGAGAGAGTAATCTGTGTGCCTATTTAATTTCTGGGAAGGAATCTCACATTAGAACAACTGGCATTTTGCAGGGTCTGAGAATGAAACCATGAAAGGTAGCCTTTTTTTTTTTTTTTTTTTTTTTTAATTTTTGAGACAGGGTTTCTCTGCGTAGCCCTGGCTGTCCTGGAACTCACTCTATAGACCAGGCTGGCCTCGAACTCAGAAATCCGCCTGCCTCTGCCTCCCAAGTGCTGAGATTAAAGGCGTGCGCAAAGGTAGTTTTTTTTAAAGATGTCATTAAACATTAATCTACCATAGAATGTTGATTGGTAGTGTTACTGTGCGGGTCTTTGGAGTATATACTTTATTCTTTATTTTGTGTATACTTTTAAAAAGTGTTTGTCTTTTAAGGTTTGTTGTGGAGCCTGGGTTGGTCTGGAGATTACTGTGAAGACTAGGCTAATTTTGAATTTTTTTAGCTAGTAAATCTTTTTTGCTCTGCCTCTCTGAGATTGTACACCAGGACCTTTAGTTAGTATGCTGTGTGTCAACAGAAAGCACAAAGGTTCCTCATTTAATGTTCACCTACTCTGTGTCACAGGTTCATTGATGGAGAAAGGCTAATTTTGTTAAGGTAGAACAGGTTAGTAAGTGATTAAGTAGATTATTTGGGATCTTTCTGGCTCTAAAAATTGTTCTCCTGCTGTGCCTCAATTTATAGTTTATATTTATGTCTATTTCTATTTCCCATATTTTTTTTCTCCTCTGGGCTTGGGTGAGTGGGAAAAGTCTTAAGCAATTTCAGAAAAATTTCAGAAAACATTTAAATTTTATGTGTCTGGGTTTCTTCTATCAGTGAATCTGCTTGGTGGCCAGCTTTATGTACCCTTAGCTTACTGTGGTAGGAAGAGCATAGTTAAGTGTTGGCCACAATATCCTATGTAACCTTGGACAATCTGCTTAAGATCTCTAATACCATCTTTGTTATATGAGAACCAACCAGATTGCTTACCTATTCCTCCAAGGATCCTGTGTAAATGTTTTTGCTTCTGACAGCCACAGCCTTTTTTCTTTGACTGTAGTAAATTATAGCCATCACTCCATAGTGTTAATTTTGCCTGCATGTATGGTTGTATATCATTTGTGTGCATTGCCTGTGGATGCCAGAAGGCATTGGATCTCATGGAACATGAGTAACAGATGGTTGTTAGCTCGCTACCATGTGGGTGCTGGAATCATAGGAGCCAGTGGTCTTAACCTCTGAGCTATCTCTCCAGCCTCTGCTCTGTGTGTGTGTTTGCTTGAATGCTGAGGATCAAACCTGGAAGCTTTCAACTTGAGATAACCCAGTCTTTGAAAGGGTGCCTTTAAAAAACTTGGTAAGTTAGGACAAGGCTCCTTTAGTGCTGAAGGTTGAAGCCCTTTTTTGTTTGAAAACCCTTTGTTTTGTGTATTTTGCCTTTCTGTAGTTTAGTACTTTCTATAGATATTTACTCACAGTAAATACCAGGTGCTGTTTTGCAGACACAGGGACATGTGACTAAAGATGACTCATCTCAAAGAATGTCTGGCCTGGTAAAATTAATACCATCTGGAAACATGTAAGCAAGCAGTAAGGAATCAGTCTGAGTGAGACAGTGTGTGTGATCGGTTGGTTGGTAGAGGGGAAGTTTGAGCTATTGCGCTCTGGGCCTTGTTTATGCTGGACAAGCACTTTAGCCCTGAACTCCAGTTCTACCATAGCATAAGTTAGTTAAGTTCCTTGCTAGCTCCTTGGGTCTAGAGAATCTGGGTGTGGGGCCTATAAAAGAAAAAAAATAAATAAAATGGAGTCATTGGAATTTGGATTTAGTGGAATAATGTTTCACAAGAATTCTCGATAGAATTCCTAATTCATCACACACAAAGCATTAAACAGTACCTTCTTTACCCCAGAAGGAAAGGTGTGACTTTAGGCAGCAAGAACCAGGTTTTCTTCTCAGTACAGGTTTCACAGTGATTCTATTGAAACATTCTTTGGCTTACATGTGGCAGAATGATTTTTAAAGAGATAATTACATTCAGAGGAACTGTGATAAATTACACACTTGGTAGTGCCTGAAAAAAAACTTTAATATTTTGTTTGGTTCTCTTTCTTTCTTGGTCTCATTCTACCATCCCTTCTGATGATTTAGCAAAAGCATGAGAACTGTAGCTTGAGCGCTAACACAGGTGCTCACAAGCTCATGAAGTGATGAGATAATAATATACAAGAAACTGTTTGCAATTTTCTTAAGGGCAGAGGACTGGTTAGCACTAACTTTTGAGGGTTTGTTGATGTTTGTTCATCTTTCACAGCAAAGCCCCTCTCCCCTTTTTTTTCTCCTGAAGGAACATTCTCCTGGTATGTGGAATATTGTAATGCTTGTTGAATATTAGATCCAGGTGCATCTTAAAGTACCTATTGAACAGTCAGTCTACAAACATACTTGGAACTTGATATAAGAGATTTCACTGCCAAAGTAATAACTCCCCTTTGGTTTTTCGAGACAGGGTTTCTCTGTGTAGCGCTGGCTGTCCTGGAATTCACTCTTTAGACCAGGCCGGCCTAAATTCAAATCTGCCTGCCTCTGCCTCCCAAGTGCTGGGATTAAAGGCGTGCGCCACCACTGTCCGGCCAAAGTAATCTCTTAGTCACTTCTATTTGATTATAGCATCTCATGCCTTTACATTCTCTCTGAAGGAACTTTTACATCATTAGCTTTCTTTCAGACCAGCCCTAGAGACCAAGAAAATTACAACAGGGCACTTATAGCATTGATTTTGAATGAAAAGTTGGTATTTTCTGTACATTAAGTAAGGATAGATACTACTAGATTAGATAACCAAAGATGTTGGAGATAGATTAACCTTCAATATTTTAACACAGAATTTTCTTGAACTTGTAATAACATTACAAAGCCCCAGGTGACTTACCCTAGTACTTATTCAGTAATTTGTTGGTAGCTATTAAACAGTTGAATTATGAGTTTAATTCTGGAGAATTCCCTAAAAGCAAAAAGGTTCAGTATCTTGTGATTTCACTTTATAGAAACAAATGCAGCCAAATGATGCATTTTCTTCTTGTCTTTTTTTTTTCCATGTATAAATATTTCACAGTTGAGATTTTACTGCATATATGGTACTGTATCTTGCTTTTCTCACTTAACATCTTGAACCTTTCTTTCCTATAGCATTAAAAACTGTCTTTAAAAATGGATGTCTTTGATAATGGAAAGCATTTGGGGCTGTTAGTATAACTGAAAATGTTTTCTTGGTGTGACACGTGTACCTTTGTAATTGGCTTGATTTAGTGTGCTTTACTTCAATAAAAATTCAGCATTACAATTTACAGATTGGGGTGGGGAGTGGTATCTACTTTAAATGACCAGAACCTTCCTGGTGGGAATTTTTTTTTTTTTTTTTTAAATGTTTAACTCTAAAATACCACATGACATTGACACTGCAAGTGCTTGAAGGTCACTATGCGCACTGCACAGGGAGCACTCACACATGTACAGTTCATGTCCAGGAAAGTACAGCCCTTCTAGGGCTCCCAGGCAGGGTGATACCATTTTTTTCAAGTCTGAGGAATTTAATACACTACCATCCTCCTCCCCAAGACAGCACTGGATGAACCTGTGCTGGTATATCACCTTGTGCATCCCTAGGGCTGGCTTTCTTCAGAGGGACCTGATGTGCTGAAAGGCAAGAGCATACATTGCAGGCTCAGGTCTCTCTGGCTGTGAGGTTTCCTGGGTGGGATTGCTTGCTCTCTGTGTGTGACTTGCCTCTGGGAAACGGGAATTTTATGTATTGATTATGCAAACAGTTTTCATACTACAGTAAGCATGAAATGATGAGCATAGTTTTGACAATAGTGATGTGCTATTTTTAATGATTTCTATGTAACTTGGATTCCTATAACCTAGACTGGAAACTTGTTTTTACTCCTGGGAGTTTTAATGAATGATTAAATCACCCTGAGCTTAAAAACAAAAACACTATTTCAAGTGGATGTAGAGACATTAAAGTGTGAGTTTATTGTATGTTAACCAACAGTTTTTTTCTGTCTAATGCTACCTATTCTGTTTTTGTCATGATATTTCCACCACTCCTTTCGAAAACATGTTTTTGGTTAAGGACATACACTTAGCCTTTTAGTTGTGAAGCTGTTTAGATTTTCTGTACTGTGTAGGCTGACTGTTCCTGTGGCCTAGCAAGGTTTTCTAAAGCAGCTTCAGTAGCTGTCACTGAATTTTCAAAATAAAATTTGTGCTGTTCAAAGCGTTTTTTTTTTTTTTTTTTTTTTAATTTTTATTTTATGTGGTTATCTTAATTTTTGTTTTTGACACTTGTGAAAATTCTGGGAAGATTAGTGAATCCAACTTTGAAAAGATTCTCATAGCTGAGACTACACGACCTGTACCATACAGTTAAAACCCAGTACTCTGTAGAGAAGGATATCTCAGGTGTTATGGGGATTTTCAGTTGGTCAAGTTGCTACCTAATGTATTTGTTTTTCATAAATAAGTTGAATTAATAGACATTTGGTGGAAGTGACTAGTCCACTGCTTCATGGAGTGCTTTGAGTCTTTGTTACTTGTCATCACCACCATGAACATTCATGAAGGACATGGGTAGGGCTCAGTGAAATCTTGTAGTTTTATTTGCAAAGGGATCCTGAATTATAAAAGCAGCCCATTTTATTGCCCAGCTCTTAGATTTTACAGTACAAATCCGGTAGAACCTCTGCGTCCTGGAGCACGTACAAAAACTGGTCAGGGTGTCTCTTGACTGTAATTTGGGAGGCTCAGGCAGTAGGATTGCTTTGAGTTTGAGCCTAGTCTGAGCTACAAAGTAGGACCCTGTTTTCACACACACACACACACACAACACACCCTGGAGAAAAGACTGGACACAGTGGTCCTTGGATGCTTTTAGTTTGAGTGTTCAGGAGGAAGATGCAGGGAGTGTGAGGCCAGTATGGATTACTTACAAAAAGGCTGTAGAGCAGGATGTTGTGGGCTGCAGGGTTAAGAAATGCAGTTTTTACAGCAAGTTGTTTATGGTGTAGCTGTAGGGGGGTGGGGAGGAACCCAGCAACTTGGGAATAGTTGAATTTAAAGTTCATTGATGAGTGACTAGCCAGCAGCAGTCAGGATTTATTTCCTGAAATGAAGTCCTGGATTTTCAGTGAGTTTTGAAATGTGGACAGGCAGTGTGAATAAGTCCAGGTAGATATGGAAGCCTGCCCTTAAGAAGAGATGGTTGACTGCTATATAAACCTGGAGTTTGGTTTCCTTGCATTGTTTGTTTAAGCCTGTGTGTTAAAAACAATGAAGTGTTGTTTCTCTTTGGAACTATGAAGTCTGAGCTGATTAGGAAGCAGTTAGAATTAGGAGTGGGACTTTGAGTGCAAGATGGGCACTGCAAGCTAAGGGGTGACACACCTGTCTGTCAAAGGCTACACAGGCTGCTGAGAAAGCAGCTGGTAAGCTGGGGGAAAGGAAGGACTGGAAAGTTTTAAGAGGAAGGGAAGCACCATCATGAAGTCAAAACCTCGGGAGAGTTGTGACCCTTATGGGTTCTGGCTGAGCAAAGTCTGAAAAAAGAACAGTCTTGACTTCACTAATCATTGATATTGGTGATAAAAAGTTAAAAAGTGCTAGGGTAGTACACAGAGGACAGGGTGAGCAGCTGTCAAGATGAGGCCTAAGGGATGAGTAGGCTTGCCCTGAATCCTAAAAACGTTAGGTGCGTGTGTGCATGCAAGCTTGTATGTGTGTGTTGTGTCAATTTTCCTGTTTCAGCCTCCTAAGAGAAGGCAGTGTACTCTCTTGCCCTCTTGTGCCTGAGACTCAGCTGGGGTGCCTAACTCTTGTTAATGCAGTCACAGAGCTGTAAATGCTTGATCCTGGAAGCAAGCCAGCATTAGTGTTGCCCCATCCCCAATCAAGAACAAACAGGTGCTGGCCTTTGGAAGGTGGAGAGGTAAAGTGGGATACTTTGATTTTCCCAAGAACACCATTGCAAAAACGGGTGCATTTTATTGGGGGTAAAACAGCGTGGGGATCTGGTTGTGTGACTGCTGAAGAGAGGAGGAAGTAGCTGTGGATGGAGAGTTCTTAGTGAGAGTGTTTGTACAGTAAGAACAGCTTTGGGATTTAGTGGATTTGATCTGGTAGGTTCAGAGTTTTCCCCTTTCTGCTTAATATCCAGGCAAATGGAAAAGGAGTTTGGCACTACCAGATCAGACTGAACTTTGCTTTAAAAGGATCAGGTGGGATTCTTACTCTTGGAAGTAACAATGATATTAAATCATTCTCTTTAGTCAGTCAGTGAGGGAGAAATTTGAGTTGGGAAGTGGCACAGACCATGTTAGGTTTTAACTTTAATGTTACAGTTTCTGTGCCCTGACTAGGCAGATGCCTTTTTACAGGCTTATCTTGAACACTCAGGAAGGACTGTATGTGTCATTTCTTAACTGCTACTATTCTAGGCAGTGAAGGTTCCCCAATCAGTGCTGGGACATACTCTGCATTTAAGAACTGGAACATGAAGCAGGATTCTTTATCCACCCCTACCTTGCTTTTTCTCTGAAGGATTGGAAATGGTATTGACTTAGGCTCTTGTGTTAGCTATCTTAAGGGTGTCTGCCAGATACAGTCCAGACCTCAGGTGGTAATAAGAGCCCCTATTTGTCCAGGACACACCCACCAGTGGTCCAGTAGTGATTTTTTTCAGGCTTAATAATGGATGATACATATGCCTTATCTAAAGGGTTGTTGGACAAAGCCTACTCAGACCTAGAAATGCTTTTTTGCTTTCCCTACATCATCATATACAGACACACATTAGAGATTGTAAGAATGGTGACAATGGATCCAACAAAATGCCCTGCTTTTAAGCAAGCACCTCCTGTCTGGGTCTGTACATTGTATATAGATAGATAGCACTTGCCTAAGGGAAAGATGGGAGACTCTACCATCTTAGTGTTCCTAGTTTAGTGCTTGGTACATTTGGCTTCCACAATCACTGGTTGCCATCTTTATGAAAAATGGTTATATTGCCAATAAAGTATAGGTCAAAACCATATAGTTGGTCCTTAAAGAATAAATGTTAACTCATTGCTGAGCCTTACCAAGAAAACCAGCAGGCACCTGTGGAACTGGTCCCATGCAAAGTAGAGTGGGTTGCTTTCAAAAGGGTCAAATAACGAGCAACTCTAAAACCTCTTTTCTTCTTCCTAGGTCTTAGTGGTGCAATGGCTAGTATAAGCGTGCGTTCGAGTACCCCAGGCTCTCCTACACATGTAAGCAGTGGACCGAATGCTAGTCGAAGGAGAAATGGACTCCATGATGTCGATTTGAACACTTTCATAACAGAAGAAATGGCACTCCACTTGGACAATGGTGGAACTAGAAAGCGTACCTCAGCCCAGTGTGGCGATGTCATTACAGACTCACCAACCCATAAACGCAACAGAATGCTCTAAACTGCAGACATTTTCACACCCACCATGCTGCTTGAAAGCCACTCGATCCTCAACATATACTATTATTGCAAAGGAAACATGAGGCCATCTTCCCTTGTTCACTGTTTAAGAAAAGTGAATTCTTTAGTGGTTGCCATACAAGGAAGTTCTAGGTATTTACAGTAGATGCCTCCTGTAACTATGGCTTTCTCAAACTATAATCCTAGCAGAGGACATGAACTATTGTAGTCATTAGCAAGATCATCATAGGCAAACATATATCCGTTCCAAGGCGAAAAGTGACCTTAACTGTATTTATTCTCAAAGGGAAAGGAAATATCAGATGTTTATTTGGTTATAGAATGCTTTCTTATTTTTATTTTTTGGTCCATTTCCTGCTGTATTGAGTATTTTACTTAAACAGTATTGCCAGGTTCTTACAATTGTCTAAAACCTTGATCTGGCTTGCAAGCCACATCTGCAGGCTTCCATTTTTGCAGCAACACTGAACCACACACCTGGTTTCCATAGTGGTGATGTACAATTTCTGATTATCAGATTGTGCCCAGTTTTCAGTTTTCAATACAGTTCTAACTTTGGTGATTGTGAGATGTAAAGAGGTGCTATGGTGGTCATGCAAGTAATAAGTAATACTGAATCAATACACAGAACTCTATTGGATTCACTTTGTGTGTGTTAGTGCTCTCAAAATAGCAATATCAAACTGTCCCGAGAATAACCCTGTAGGCTTCAACTCAGTTTTAAAACAAGTACTGCTTCCTACGCCGGGTACTTAACTTATATGATTAAACACAGACTGCATTCAAAGTGGCCTGAAAAACAGGTCATGATCTTAGAAAGTGGGCTTCCTTTTTGGTTTGGTAGTAGTGAGAGGAAATGGACGGTGGGAGTAGATATTTATTCTTTAGGATTTTTTTTTTTTTTCATTTTTATGGATGCCCTACTGTGTGTAGTTTGTCATAGTAGGTGGAAGATGATATGTTTTATCTGCTACTAATGTGAAAGTAACTTAAATAGCAAAACCCAACTTTTCTCTCAGAAATGCAGTTTGGAATTTCATTTTGGAAACGATGAGATCGCATGGAGGTTCTCTAGATGTTAGGTAGACCCAAATAAAAGCTCTGAGTCCTCTTTGGGTAAATATAAGACCTTGTAGCTACAACATTTTAGAGCATGTTTCATCTGCATTTTTACTACCTTGAACTGAATGGTAGTCTTTTTTTAGAAGACTGATGTCAGCCTGCCAGGTACTGTAATTCATTCTATCCTATTATATTATATATCAAGTAGGACAGTGAAAAATGTTTCCTTGCAAACTTGTAGTCCAGTTTCAGTTTCTTCTATTTTTATCCTTAATAACCATTGCAAATCAGTGTAAGGGTTTTTTCTGGTAATTACAGCACTTTGTTAAAAGTTTGCAATTTTGTCAGCCATTAATAATACCATTCTGTGAAGAAACCTTACTAAGTTAACCATTACTGACTGAGTGGGATGTGAATGGAATGTTAGAAATGTTGTGTGAATTGAAGTTCTGTATTCATTATAGATATAGCCCTTATTTAAAACAGTGAAATCCATATTCAAACTAGGAATGAAAGTAAGGTATTTCTCAGTTTTTGCAAAAGTGGAGCTTTGTTTTTTTTTTTTTGAAAAGCAGGAAGAATTATAGTAACCTGTCATTTGACCTTAAATGGACAAGCCTGTGCGTCACAAGTACTAACAGGCTTCCCTTGGGATATACCAAGATATGGAGTTCGATTTTGCTTTTCTGTGGTTGTGAATATAGATTCTGGACTTGGGGGTGACGGTGTGAAGGCTGCTCACAAGAAGCCAGAACTCCTGCTCCTGAGGGGCTTGAGACTGAGAACACGTCATCTCCCTTCCTGCCTTGTTCTCTTTCCTCTGTCCAAGTTGAATAACGATGTTCTTGGTTGTTTGGTTTAAGTTGGTGCTCTGAAGCTGAATCTCTTTACTCTCAGTTGTCAAATTTTGATAAAACGTGCCATTTTCTTTGGTAAGAGAAAGCAGGTTTAATGTCTGCCAGAACACAATTTATATGCCGAATTATTGGCTCCATTAAACTTTTTAAAAACTTTAGCATTGGTTACTTTTTTCCATTGCATTCAATATGTAGCACTCTCCTCAACTCATTAGCCCTTTCCTACCTCTTCTGTCCCTTTCTTTCCTGGTTCTGCCAGAGTAGATAACTGAGACCCATCAGTACAAGTGAGCTGTTTTCTTTTTTTTTTTTTTTTTTTTTTGGTTTTTTCGAGACAGGGTTTCTCTGTGTAGCCCTGGCTGTCCTGGAACTCACTCTGTAGACCAGGCTGGCCTCGAACTCAGAAATCACCTGCCTCTGCCTCCCAAGTGCTGGGATTTAAAGGCGTGCGCCACCACCGCCCGGCGTGAGCTGTTTTCTTAGCGTGAGTTAGTCTGATGAAGTTCAGAAGCTTTTGGAAGTTTTCATTAGTTAAGATGCAGAACGTCAAGACAACCACATACTAGAGTAGTATTAGATACTGACTTTGACCTTCGCTCTTTTTTGTTTTTTGTTTTGTTTTTGATTTTTGTTTTTTTGGACAGATTTTTTTATTTATGCTGACTTCTAGCATTTGATCCTCCTGTTTGAGTTGCCTGAGTGCTACGGTTTACTGGCATGGTGCTTGTTTGGCCTTTTCAGCCAAAGCACAGAATGGGCTGCTCTTGAAGCTAAGCACCTGAGTCTGATTCTTAACACAGTGTCTCTCCTTAGTTCTGTCATTAACCTGACAGGAGTAGGCTGCTTCACTATCAAGGTCTCCACTGCAGTGTCCCGAACATAGCTGAGGGGCTCAAGAACAATGTTTAATATCGTGTCCAGCAAAATTAGAATATCATTAATGTAGTTTAGTTCATTGAAGAAGTGACATACATCTTAAACCATAATACAAATAAATCATTGAAAATACCAAAAAGATAACAGGGGCTGTAGTTTTGGTCATCATGTTCCAGTAATTTTGATGTAATCACATAAAGTTTAGAAGGGATGGGCTGAACATGTGACCAAAGGTGTAAGGTATCTAGGTTTTGAGACACCCTCTAGTTGGCGATCTGGGCAGCCTGATTAGTGATAGGAAAGTGCTGTAAGTACTGAGTATGAATGCTGTCCATATAGAGGTATTTATTAGTGATATATTTGTATTAGGTTGTTTGTGGACAGGGCCTCATGTAGCCCAGGCTGGCTTCAAATTCATCTTGTAGTTGGGGATGACTTTAATTCCTGATCTTCCTGACTTTACCTCCTGAGTTCTGTGGTAACAGGCCTGTGCCACTGTGATAGACGCTTTGGATTTTATTTTATAGTTTGGGAATCTTGAGAATTGATGTTGCTTGGAATGAAGTCATGGGATCCTGTTTGAAATTCAATGTTCACTTGGTTAGTTAAAGGGGGTTCTGGACACAAAGGAGGTCCTTGTTACACATAGAGTACTTGTGACTTCTCTCACCCTTCTGGAAACTGTTAAAACTTTGGGTTTAGGTGGCTTTACCTGGAAAAGGGAGCTTCTGTCAAGAAGAGTTGAGGCATATGAAGCTTTTGTGGAAACATGGTTTGAGAAGGGAGCAGGTTTGAGACTGTCCCGCCATTTGGCAGGCGAGCTTGCTATAAACAGAGTCAGAGCTTTACTGTCTATGGTGGGATCTGCTTCTCTGTGAAATGAGTAGGTTGATCCTCGCATGGAGGTTGTCTGTGGCCCTGTATCTCAGCCAGCATGAATCTAGGCTTCATTACAGCAGACCTTGGAGTTGTAGTTTGACCTCTCCTGTGAGGGAAGCTGAATTACTGTATTGTTTGTGGGTTTCAATGACTGACTGGCTTCTAGCTTTTTATCTTTCCTGGCCCAGTTTCATCATCTCTGGATGGTAAAAAGTGATTTTTCTAGAATTCCTTAAAAGTTGGAAACATAAAAAAAAAAAAAAAAAGAGCCAGCGGTGGTGGCGCACGCCTTTAATCCCAGCACTTGGAGGCAGAGGCAGGTGATTTCTGAGTTCGAGGCCAGCTGGTCTACAGAGTGAGTTCCAGGACAGCCCGGGCTACACAGAGAAACCCTGTCTCGAAAAACCAAAAAAAAAAAGTTGGAAACATTATGTCCATGTTTTCTTCCCATTGGCTGAGTGAGCCCTTAAATTCTGAAGTGGGGTTAATATTTTTATTTTGTCCAGTCTGTTATTGATTGCAGTGGCCATTGAAAAATACATTTTTTTTTTTTTTTTTTTTTTTTTTGTGAGGAAATTTAAATCCGATAGCCTTTGAGTTGTTCTTTCTTTCTTAACCCTCTCCAGTGATAAAATGATGAACAATTCTATTATTTTTAAGTCTTTACTTTGGACAGTCTTGCACTGTAAGCTGGTCTTGAACCCTAGGTGATCTTGATGCCTCAGGCTGCTGAGTGTTGGAATTCCAGGTTGGAGTGACCATTTCTAGCTTTTTCATAAACCACTTCTGGATGTAGCCATTGAAATTGTCCGATTGGCTGATTGTTGATGTTATCTTGTCACAGGGGCAGTTGGAAAGGAGAGGTGGCTGGCAGCAAACAGGATGCTGTGTGTTGTGGAGTGCTTGTCTTCAGAGCACCGGCCTGCCCCTGAGTTGAGTATTTTTCAGTTCTGGTTGCCATTATAGGAAGGTGCCAAGGGTGAGCTGGTACAGGCTGCCTCACTTCATCCTCAGGTGGAAGGACCTGCCTCTAACCTAGGTGTAGGGGAACTTCTGAGTGCTCTCTCCCTCAGACTGTGGGGCATGTGGACAGGTCACAGCACCACAGATGTAGCTGTTGGTGTTGTGCCGGGTCTGGTGGTCATAGGAAGTCCTGGATTCAGATCATCTGCCACTGCTTTGGAGAGTTCTACATGGGTATCAAAAAATTCCGGACTTTGCAGCCCCAGAGTGGTGTTTTGCACCCTGCCGCAGGTATGAGGCTGTCTCAAGTCCTGGGGACCCAGTAGTAGCCTCAGTACTTACTTGTATACGTAAAATGCACATATCCCTAAATCCACACGGGAATGGGCCATTGTAGTGGAGTGTTGCAGAAATCTTAGCCCATTGCTTTCTGTTCTTGGGATGGAGGTGTCGGGGCTGAAGTCTGTGAAGGGGGGATCCTTTGTCACAGTCCGGGACTGTGGAGGTAAGAGTGGGTGGCTCTTCACTGTGATGAGCCCCAGGGACATGTGCGTTTCTACTTTTAACAGACTCCGCATTCACACTTTTGGATGATGGATTCTGTAACTTCTTGGGTACTTAATTGAACATGCTGTATGATGCCATGGCAACGTCACCCTCATCCTGAGAACCTAGGCTCTGGACTAGTAACACCCAGCAATACCCAGGGTGGGTATGGATATTGCCAGGGTGGTTTTAAAAAGCCAGGGGTAGCGGTGGGGTGGTGGCGGTGGTGGCAGCCCATGCCTTAATCCCAGCACTTGGGAGGAGGCAGAGCCAGGTGGATCTCTTGAGTTTGAGACCAGCCTGATCTACAGAGCGAGTTCCAGGACAGCCAGGGCTACACAGAGAAACCCTGTCTCGAAAACCCAAAAAGAAAAAAAAAAAAAAAAACAACTAGCTCTTTTCAGGCTGTATCCCAGAAAAGCTAGGCTTTTTAAAGATACTTAAAGCTCTGTAAGTGATATTTCTACAGAAGGAATGTTCCGTTGGCCTCACCAGGTTGTCTGTCTAGGTGACCATTGGCACTAGGCTCCTAAGGCCCCAGGCTTTGAGGAAGCCAGTGTGACCATTACATTCCTCTGGGGCAGGCTTAATTACTGGGCTGGGCAGGAGGAAGTTGGCACTGACACCGTTTAAGGCTGTGGTGAGTTGAAACTCACCTGATGTGACCTGATGTGACCTGATGTGCACTGCTGTGTCACCTTGTGTTTAAAGCAGATTCCTGGACTCACTGCCTGTGATTGCAAGCATCTAGAGAGCAGAGTTTTGGGGCAGAACAGGATCTCTCTCCTTGATCCCCCTACTGAAGTCTTTGGTTTGAAGTCCTGGACTCTAAGCCTCAGAATTGGCTGCCCTCAGGCCTAGGTCTCTGACCATCCAGCCCCTGGAGTCCTTCCTTCAGGCTGCTCTGTCCTAACCATAGGCAAGCTGCATGTCCCCCCAGAGTGTGACTGGAATTTTCCTGGCAGAGATATGGGAAGGAGATTTAAATCCAGAAAACCTGGGGTAAGGGCTCCTGGTCTGCACAGCCTGGGTTCTTGTGGGTGTGCTCTGTCTACTGAGCATCACTCCCCTGCTTTTCTGGGCATAAAGGTGAATTCAATAAAATGAAGTTTTGAGTCCTGTCATTTGTCTTAATGTTTTTACATGACACTATACTTGGGGATGTGTACAGGTGAGTGCCTGCTCTGCAGTTCATCTAGGGCAGGTGGAGCCATGGCAGCTATGAGGGAAACTGGATTAAGGTCAGGCCTGACGGACAAAGCAGAGAAGATTTGGTTCTAAAGTGTGCCAGCCATTATATTAAACTCACCAGGTATCTGGATACAGAAGCAGTTGCAGCTCATACTGGAAATCCTGTTGTGCGCACGATGCCCTACCCTTAGAAATCATTTACAAACATCTGTTCTTGCAAGCCAGTATCCAAAAGGTATTCCCTTTGTGTAAAGTGCTACTGCCTGATAGCATATCAGAGGGCGCGAGTGGACCCTTCAGATGACCCTGGTACATTTCTCCAAGAGCTGAAGTGGACCATGTCACCAGGTGAGAGGACTGGCTTGTTTAGAGGTGTCTGTAGGAAGCATGGTGGCTATCACCACGAACAGGTTCCCAGCACTGCCTCCACCTTAAGTACAGTGCTAGCTAGCACCTGCTGCATCTAAAGCCCTTAAATCTAATCTTTTAAAACCGATTCCTTGAAGCTTCCACCCTGTATTGGGTTTCTAGCACCTTTGGAATGCCAGGGAAACAGGTATCTCTGGGTACTTGATTAACATGCTTGCACAGGGTGCTGAGAGGACCAGTATCTGGAAGGAGAGGCTCCTTAACAAGGAAGATGTGGATTATTTCTAGCGCCCTCCTATTCCTCCTGGACCCAGCCGGCCCTTCTGAGGCATGGAAGAAGCAGGGCTGGAGTAGAGTAATTCCTGACTTTGCATTGTGTTTTGTGATTTCCTTATTGGTTTACTGTTTTAATGTGTCTGTGTAAACCTGGTTAGTTTTGTCTCTAGTAAATACCTTCTCATCTTACTGATGAGAAAAACGAGGCACTGAAGGGTTAAGGGAATGGCTGAATCATCAGAACCAGAGTCTATCCAATTTCTGGTCTGTCGAAAGCACTTATGGATGGTTCTTGTTTAGTTGTTTGGGATCAAATCAAGGCAACACTGGGGTGTGTGGGGTGCGTTAGTTCCTCACCTGTAAGTGCCCATGGCTGAGCGCAAACATTTACATGATTCTGGAAAGCTTGGGTGTGGCGCACCTGGATGATTCCAAGATCTTCCGGAAGCTGCATATCACCCAGGAAAGCAAGCTAATTCTGTACTGTTTCTTATCTTGGAGCCAGGCCTCCACAACAGCTCAATTTGCAACAGGGGGCATCCAAGGTCGGCCTGAATCCCCCTACAGCCAGGAACCCTGCATTCTTCTTAGGTGACTCACTTCCTGTTTGGGTGGAAGTTTGCGGAGACAAAAACGTCTGAGCTGCTTCCAGGGAAACTGTAGGGCCCCGCCCCCCAGGGCCTTAAAGCAATAGGCCTTCCAGACATGCTGTCTCGGAGCTAATGAAGTCTGGAGCAAGGCATGGTTTGAATCCAATGGGCCTGCTGCCCTAACCCAGGGTCCAGGTGCTTCCTGCTCCCTTACTAAGCTTGGTTCTCTGAAACTACACTGCTCTCCAACCTCCAGCACCCAAGGGACGCCCCAGGGTCATCAATAGAAGGATTAGCATTGGTCTCACCTTGGCAAGGTTTATCGAGTACTAAGCCAAGGAGAGTAGGTAGATATGTGAGGTTGGAGCAGGTAAGTGATACAAATAGGTAAGTGATACAATAGTGATTCCTTGAGGGTAGTGGATTTCAAAGTGGGCACCTCTTTAAGGACAGTCACATGAATCTTGTTTTGAGACAAGAGTAGGAAAAACTGGATTTGCCCTGTACCTGCCTTTGCAATTTGATCAGACTGAGGCACACCTGCATGCATATGTACGCACACTCGTCGTTTTGAGACTCCTACACTGTAGTCAGACTGCCCTGAGATTACCAGTCTGTACCTCCATTCCATGCTCATGAGCACCTTGACCCAACGAAGTCCACTGGGAGGTGCGGATTTGGGGCCTTCTGGATTGGGAAACCTGAAGAGTGGGTTGGTGCTGGAACCTCCAGGAAGCTGCTAGGTTTTTAACCCACTCCCCTTCCTCCCGTCCTGCTTCAGTCCTCTCACTTCTCATTCATTCCTAGCCGAGGGAGGTGGTGGTGCCCTTGGCATTTCCAGGCTCACTCTATCCAAAGTCCCTCTAGAGGTTCCAGGTGTGGTTACAAACCTGTTAACCGCAGAGACAACAAACTCATGTTCATAAGCAAAGCAAGCACTAGCTTCTCTACGTTCAGGGTGGGGCTGAAACAAACAGGAAGCAGGCCAGTTCTGCAGGAACTGTCTGCAGCCCTGAAGCACAGAGGGTCCCAGTCGTCATATCATCCTGATAAACATTACTGAACCCTCCTGGGTGCTTTGAACACTTGTGCCATCTCGTAACCTGGAGGTAAGAATGTCACTTAGCTCACAAAGGGTGAGTGACTTGCTTGAAGATGATCTTTCTCAAATTTGGACCCTTTCTGTGCTGCTTCAGAGCTTGAGATCCGTGGAGAATGACGTTTGGGTTATTTGATATCCTTGATATTGCTCCTCATCCACTCCAAGTGAATGTTCAAAGCAGGTGGTAGGAGTTGATTTTCTGAATTATGCTTTATGGTTGTGTGTGTGTGTATGTATGTATGTATGTTGTATGTAGCATGTATGTATGTATGTATGTATATATTCTCTACATCAGCCATGATGTAGAGATAGGGACATGGCTTACTGGATAAACTATTGCTAGGTAGATGTGAGAACCTGAGTTCAAATCCCCAGACCCCAGGGACATATGCATATACTTCTATAATCCTTGTGCTCCTACAGGGAAAGGGGATGTGTCTTAGTTTCCAAATTCTTTTGCTGTGAGGAAACACCATGACCAAGGAGACATATAAAGCATTTGATTGGGACATTGCTTACACTTTCAGAGGGTTAGTCTATCATCACCAGGGCAGGAAGTATGGTGGCAGGCAGGCATAGGGATGAGAGCTAATATCCCGATCTGCTGGCAGATAGGCAGAGGGAGAGGAAGGGATGAATGGATGGAGGAAGTTCCAAAGTTTCCATGTCAATACTGAGAACCTGGAAGCTTGAGGCAGCCTGGATGTATGTGACAGAAAAAAACAGTCCCTGTTTCAAACAAGTTAGAGGGTTAGGGCTGACATCAAAGTTGCTGTCTGACCTCCCACCCCACCCCTACTCATAAGTGGATACACTCATACACATAAAGATAAAAACTCATGTAGAATATTAAACAATATTATGTAGATCAGAAGTATGAAAGGTGTATGACTCAATGCTGAGATTCAGTCTCGAGATAAATGGCAGGATTTGAATCCTGGCTCCAGCATTTAATGAGTTGTGTAACCTTGAACAAACCTAGTTAACCTCCTGCCTCAGCTTCCTTGTCTGTAAGATGTAATTATGGTTTCTATTTTGAGTTATATTTAGGCTTACAGGAATTTAACAACTTCAGGACTCACGCTGGGAAGTCACCCAGTCGGTAGAATTGTGGGACACTGCACAGAACCTGCTACAGTGTCAGGTACACGTAATCCGCACCCCGGAAGTAGAGGAGTTCAAGGTCGCTGTCCGAAAGGGTGAATTCGAGGCCAGTGGACTCTGTGAGGCCTTGAACTAAACTAATGACAATGATAAAAATGTGTATAATATCTTCTTTGTTTTATGTGCATAAACGTGCTTATGTCTGTGTACCATGTGTGTGCCTGGTGCTTGGAGAGGAGAGAAACGGCATCAGAGCCCCTGGAACTGGAGTCACAGACAGTTGTGAGCTGCCATGCGGGTGCTTGGACTTGAACCTGGGTCCTCTGAAAGAGCATCCAGTGCTCTTAGCTGCTGAGCCATCTCTCCAGCCCCAGTATGTACTTATTTATAAACACAGAGGAAATAGACAATATTTTTCTAAAACATGGCATGAATGTAAAGTTTTGTTCATAATATGAACTCTGGGGAATGGAATCATGACAAGGACCAGTTTGGGGCTAAGGAAATGGGTTTAGTGAGCAAACCATGTGCCTCAGAACCCATGTGAAAGCCTAGTGGGTGTGGCAGCACCCCCCTCCTGTGTGCACATGCACACACAATAAAAGAATGAGCAATCTACTTCCCTGGTCCACGGACATTGGTTTTTGTCCATCAGTGAAAGGTGGTGCTGCTGCCTTTAATCCCAGTACGTGGGAAGCAGAGGCAGGCGGAGTTCGAGGCAGGGAGTTCGAGGCCAGCCTGGTCTACAGAGTGAGTTCCAGGCCAGCCAGGGCTACACAGAGAAACCCTGTCTTGAAAAACCAAATAAATAAATAAATAAATAAATAAATAAAAGAAAAGAAAAGAAAAGAAAGAAAGAAAGGTGGTACTGTACAGTGAAAGCCAGGTTCTGAGTAGAAATACAGACAACTTCTGTTTCTGTTCTATCTTGTTGATAATTAGAAATTTAAAAGCAGAGCCCTTGGAAAGAAGAGGTGGGAATGTTGCTGTAAATTTGAGGCCAGATAAGCTTCCTACATCGTGAGACTGTTTTCAATCAACCAGCCAGCAAAAGATGCTGGTGGTATGGTTCATGCCAGCGCTGGAGAAACTCTTGCTTCCCTAGTGATGCCCTGTCTCAACAAACCCAAAGGAAAACATCTAATTTCTGTCCCTACATTCCACATTCCAAAGAAATAATGGTAGAAGCTGGTTCTTATGCAGTGGTATCAGGTGTGTATCACTTGGTGTAGAAAGAGCCCAAATGCTTTCAAAGGTCTAATTGTACACATCAGTTCACTTATGCTATGGAAGAAAACCCCATGAGGCGTGGAAGTGTTCCAAGTAGGATAAGAACTTAACATTTTGGGCTTTCTGGAGGGCTGTGACAGTGAGCAGGGCTTTAGTAAATCCTCCATAGTATCTTATATTTTTGGTTGTGAGTCTAGCCTTTAACGGCTGAGCCATCTCTCCAGCCCCGTAAAATCTTATTCAAACCTTCTTCCTTTCTTCATGGGGCTCATTAGTGGGTACTGGCTGGTTCCCTGATAGTTAGTGCCTTTGGGTCTCTGAACAGCCCCAGGTTCTCACACCCCTTCTTTGGCACCCCTCTCCCCGCCTTTTGTGGGTTCCCTGTTTACCACAGATTGTTCCTGTTTCTGGCTGGGCACTGCCATCTAGAGGATACTGGGCCTCAGGGCAGCTGATCCGTCTACTTCACCAGATCACTGGTCTCTAGCCCCAGGGATCCCTGGTATTACAGGCATGGCCTCTTGGAGTGGGCTTGTTTCCTAGAAACCTCAGAATAAGTCAGCACTAGAAAGACCCTTTGAGGTACAAGTTCATGAAGATTTTAGGGGATCAAGGAAGCCTTTGAGAACAGTGTTTCATAACCCATGATTCTTTGAAACAAATGTAGGTGGAAGATTATCTTAGAGAACCCTTCCTTGACCCCCTAATCAGACCTTGCTGGTGGTGTTATGCTTCCTGTGTGAGGTGGCGGTGGCAGAGGTGGCTCAGGGCCCCCTGGGAATCTAATAAACCACGTGACACAGGCTTCCCTGGAAGCACAGACACCTCAGGAGCTAACTTGAGTCTTTCTGGCTCATTGTGTATCTATCTACTGAGGGAAGTCTGCTCTCTGAAAGAATTCCAGGTTCAGAGAATGAGTGTCAACTGGTAATTGACCTCCTGTTATGGTCTAGACACTGTGCCCTGGGACACAATGAATACAGGGTGGAGGGGACAGGGTGTGGCTGAGACCTCTGTGGAGTTTATGGGCTCTTGAAGGCAGACAGCTGGTGGAACTACTCTTGTAGGGGACTGGGTCTCTGGAGGGGTACAGCCGACATGGAACTGAAATGAAGTTTGGAGCCTCTTCTAGCTGCTCTTGAGAAGTGGAGGCAGGAAGATCAGGAATTCTAGGCAATCCTAGGGTATGTATGGAATTTGAGACTAGCCTGGGTTCCTTGAGACTGCCTTAAAAAAATAGTGAGCAAAGTTACTTAAATCAAATCTAGGGTTAACTTAGAATATCCTAAGGTATCTTCACTTTGATGGTTAACCCTGTCAACTTGATGGGCTTCAGAATCACCATGGAAACAGATTACTGGGTATGCATGTGAGGGATTATCTAGATTAGGTTAGCTGAGGTGGGAAGAAGCACTGTAAATGTGAGTGGTGCCATTCCATCAGTTCAGCCCCAGATCAGATCAAGAGGAGAGAGTGAGTGAGCTGTGAGTTGAGCACTGGCGGCGGCATCTCTGCTTCCTGACTGTGGACATGATGTGACCAGCCGCGCCACCTCCTGCTGCCGTGACTTCTCTATGACACTCAAACTGTAAGCCCTAAAATTAGCCGCCTCTCCCCTTCCTTCCTTGTGTTGACTCGTCATGTGTTTTATCACAACAATGAAAAGTGTAACAAATACAAGAGGACTCTGAGTGCTACAGTCTGCTTTTCACTCCCTCAGTGCATTAGTACCGTAGCCACCTAAGGCACAGCCGTGTATCCACCCCCCCCCCCCGACCGCTTTCATTTACAATTTTTTATCGTGGTACCTTGGCACCAGGTGTTGCCTCAGTCTTGGGGTTCCCCTGGCCCGTCACCTGCCCGCGCATGCGCAGTCCTCATCTTCCTTTCACCTGTGGTCCATCCAGCTTGCTCCCACACGCGCATTCAGTTACCACAATTTTCCTGCTTGTTTTCGTGTTCAAGCTTGTGTTTCCTTTCATTCCTGGACATTTATGTTTCTTGTCCGATCCTTTTTTTTTTTTTTTTGGTGTTGGGAACCATCCCTCTCTTTTTCTTATTCTGTCCTCAATATCCCATATAGTACTCTGCATGAGAGGGACCGGCTGGTACTGGTGACTACAGGGGATGCTGGGTCGGCCTGGGCAGGGCACCGTGGGAGACAGTACTTAAGAGCATGCAGAGCAGGTAGCCTGCAAACCCAAATGCTTCTCTGACCTCCAGGATCAGGCAAGATCTCCATTTGCCTCTCCTTCTCCGTCCACCTGGCGCAGTCTTGTCCTTGTATACTGGCAGAGTGTGGATGAGTGACTTATCCCCAGGACCTGGTGCAGATATAGCTGTGGTTGTGATAGGGGCACTTTCATAGTCTCTATTATAGACACCATCTTGTATCCCATATTACGAAAAGGGACCTGCACATAAAGGTTTATCAACAGCTTAGTGAGCTTTCTCTGTCTGTAGCTGGTTTGTTCTGAGTTAATTCACTTCCCACCCTGATTCTCCTGGGGGGAGCCCAAAGATGGTAACAGCGGGGAGTAACTAGACTCAATGCTTCCAGAAGTGCCTGAGCCCAGACACCCACAGAAAGAGGGAAGAATCCCTTAGCTGACAATGGAAGCAACACAGAGGTCAGGAGGGTAGGCTGACCCCTGAACACAGACAGAGCTCTGCAGTGATTGTCTTTGTCTCTCCTTTCTGCCCCTGACACATGCCAGCTGGAGATGAGATGGAAGACTAATTTTTTAGGATGTTAACCTACTGTCTTCTCAGATTGCTGGCTCTTTGGACGACGTTTAAAGTTCACCCACGCCCACTGTCTTCTGTAATGGTAGGCACTTGCTGAGCTATTTCAATTACCTCTGGGCTCCTGTGTCTGGGCTCTGGGTATCTGCAGAGGGCAGCAGTGCTACAACCATAGCCATGGTGAGCCCCTGAGGGAGGGAGACTCACACAAGCTCTGAACAGGACCCAAGTAGGCTCCACCTCACTCCCCAAGAGATGCACAGGGCGTGGTGGGGGTGGGGGGGAGGTGGGGAGTGGGGAGGCACCTTTCCATTACTCTGGAGACTGTTTCTTAACACAGGGATGGGGAGAATTTAATTATTTCAACTTGAGAAAAGTAGCAGATTCTTGTGTCTTAAGAGTAAAATTCTATTGGGATGCAGAGGCAGGCGGATTTCTGAGTTGGAGGCCAGCCTGGTCTACAGAGTGAGTTCCAGGACAGTCAAGGCTACACAGAGAAACCCTGTCTTGAAAAACCAAAAATAAAATAAAAATAAAAGAGTAAAATTCTAAATGTGATGTTTTGGGATGCTTTGTCTCTGAGTGGGAGCGGCACAGAGGCTCATAACACAGCCTACGTACAGATGCACAGTGTGTAAAGCAGGTGTCACAGTATTTCTTTTCTTTCTTTTCCAGCTGGATTTGTGTGTGCCTGTGTGGGTGAGGCAGATATTTGTGTGTGCATGTGGAGAGGCCTGGGGTTGACATTAGCAGTCTTCCTTAGTGGCTTTTCATATTATTTGTTGAGGCAGGGTCTTTCAATTGAACCTCTCCTTGCCAATAGGACTGCTTTGGCTAGTCAGCCGGCCCTGGAGACCCCTGTGCCCTTCTGAGTGCTGGAATTATAGGTGGGCCACCATGTCTGTCCTGTTTTCGTGGGTTCTAGGGATCCAAAATCTTTTTTTTTTTTTTTTTTTTTTTTTTGTTTTTCGAGACAGGGTTTCTCTGTGTAGCCCGGGCTATCTTGGAACTCACTCTGTAGACCAGGCTGGCCTCGAACTCAGAAATCCACCTGCCTCTGCCTCCTAAGTGCTGGGATTAAAGGCGTGCACCACCACCTCCTGGCAGGATCCAAATTCTTATACCCCTACTTACCTGCCACGTACTCTGTCCCCAGAGTCACACCGTCCCTATTGCTCATACGCTCTCTCTGTCTCTCTTTCTCCCTGGTAGGATCTCTTGCAGCCCAGGCATATAGCTGAGAGTGACTTTGAACTTCTAACCTTCCAGTTTCCATCTCCAGAGTGCTGGCTTTCTAAGCATACACCACCACTACTACCATCACACCGGATCCACATAGTTGAACTTAACCTAAGAGATACACTACCTCAGGGCCAGAGAAATGGCCCAGCGGTTAAGAGCACTGGCTGCTCTTCCAGAGGTCCTGAATTCAATTTCTAGCAACCACTTGGTGGTTCATAACCATCTATAATGGGATCTGATGCCCTCTTCCGGCATGCATACATTAGATAAATACATCTTAAAGGGAAAAAACAAACAAACAAACAACCCACTACCTCATTGGGCATCTTGGGAGGGTTAAAAAAGATACCAAGGGTAACTTGCTTTGTGTGGTAACAGCCCATTGGAAACACTCGGTAAAATCTCCTCTAACATCTAATTATATTAGCTGTCCCTCCTCCCTAATGAGAACTCTAGAGAGAATCCTTTGGGAGCGGAAAGTGATCAGAGTGAGGTTGCTACTGTCTTTTTTTTTCCTCCTGTCTGAAAGAATTATAAAAACAAAATTGTCTGATGGCAAAGAGCTAATTCAACTGAAAATGGAGTCATTTGAGCTGTTTCCTGCTCAGAGTTTTAGCTGACAAAGCACAGCCTTCCGAATATGTGTGGCATGTTTATTGGAATTCTCTTGGATAGCTGTGTTTAACAAACACACAGCTCAATTGTTCTACGTTCGAAGCCCAGCCTTTCAAAACTGTTGAGCCACATTCTTCTCTGACTTTCTGTCTTCAGAAGCATGGCTCAACATTATCTTTTTGTTCTCGTATTGAGGCCTCACTGTTTACCTGGGTTTTGTAACCTCTGTGTGTGTGTGTGTGTGTGTGTGTGTGTACACGTGCGCACGCGCGTGTGCGGGCTTATTGTATGTATTCAAGTGTGATGGTCTGACTGTGGCAGCCAGAGAACAACTCTAGGAGTCAGTTCCATCCTACCATGTGGAGCCTGGGTTTGAACTCTGGTCGTCAAGCTGGGCAGCAATCACCCTTGCCCTGCTGAGCTATCTTGTCCGCCCCAGCATGATGCTTTCTAAGATTCTGTGTTGATCTTGAGTTCCCAGTTTCTGTCAGATGTCATCACACTTTGGAACTAAGGAATCCCAAGGGGAAGAGAACAAAGGCCGAGAGTGGAAGAAAGGGAATCAGTATGCAGTTCATGATTAGCAGGTGAAGGGAAGGAGAAGGCAGAAGATGGCTTCCCACGTTCTCGAGGTGACTTCAGACTCACTAAGGTCCCGATCCTCCTGAATCTAGTTCCCCATTGCTGGAGTTACAGACCGGAGCTGTCAGGCATTGCTGCAATTGTTTCTCTTTAATGGTTTAAAAACATCTCTATATATGTTTTAGTGATAAAGAATATAACTTGGAAGAAGGTAATTTTTGTAATTAGTCTGTTTGATAGAATAATTCTGGTCTATGAGTCTTGTCCTAGCCCAGGCTGGCCTTGGATTTGGACTAACCTGCTTTCGCTCTCACGTGTTGGGATTACAGGTGATGGAAAGTGCCTGTGACCCCAGCATGTGGGAGGTAGAGGCTGGAGGATTAGGAGTGCAGGGTCACCCCGGTTATACAGGAAGTTCGAGGCCAGCAAAAGCTACCTCAAACTTTGCTTCAAAAATAGAGTAAAATAAAACGAAAGGAATGTTATGATTTGAAAAGTCCCTTAGGTTGTGTGACAGTAAATTGGAAGAGTTCTGAGCCTCAGATGCCTCAGTTTCTCTCCTTGAGATGGGGTGAATGACACCATTGACCACAGTGTCAAAGGCATGTGCATTCGCCCGGCCCACTGTTTCTCTGTCCTCCCTCATTTATTTTGGTTTGGCTTGTCTCAACACATTGACCTCCAGTTCCATCCATTTTTCCTGCAGAGGCCATGATTTTATTCTTCTAAAAAATGTTATTTGTTTTTATATTTGTGGGTGTTTTGCCTGCATGTATGTCTGTGTACCATGTGTGTGATTGGTGCCCATGAGCCCAGAAGAGGGCACTGGATCTCCTGGAACTGGAATTACAGGTAGTTGATACCATATGGGTGTTAGGAATCGAACTCAGGTCCTCGGGAAGGGCAGCCAGTGCTCTTAACTGCTGACTATGTCTTTGTCCCCGATTTACTTCTTTACAAATGCATGAACTTTTCTTGTGCTTATTGTTTCCAGGGCCACTCCACTGTAACAGGCTCTGTTCCCTTGTTTATCTAGAATCTTGCCCTCCACAGTCTCACTTGATTCTGTTTACAGGCCCCAAACTAACAGAGCTCCCTCCCCTAGCAGCTGGGAATCAGAGGACAGGCCGAAAGCAAGCAGTGACTGTGGACTTCCGTCATCCATCACATGGTATATGTCTAAGATGTGTAAGAAGGGACCCTCACTCTGCCACAGGGCCTGGGCTTGCCTCACCATGCTGCTGCCTGCCTGTCTATGGCATTAATTTCTTATACTAAATCTTGTAAAAAGGGCAGTCTGCCTCAGTGTCTCCCTTGAACCTCAAACCTGAAACTTGTATATATGAAGCATGTTTTCCTAACCCGTGTCATGTTGACAGTGTGGCTGTAAACATGGATATGTAGGCTTCTCTAGTATGCTGACTTAGAATCCTTTTGGATATTCTCAGAAGCGGTATGGCTGGATCTTATTTATTTATTTATTTATTTATTTATTTATTTATATTTACTTATTTCGAGACAGGGTTTCTCTGTGTAGCCGGGCTGTCCTGGAACTCACTCTGTAGACCAGGCTGTCCTCGAACTCAGAAATCCGCCTACCTCTGTCTCCCAAGTGCTGGGATTAAAGGCATGCGCCACCACTGCCGGCCATGTTTATTTCTGTTCTTTGTGTACCAGCAGTCTTCCTGAAGATCAACATGAGATGTGAAGGAATCATCAAGACCTGTGGGAGGATGCTGATTAAGCACTTTATGGAAAAGCAAGCAGAGCAGGGAACTGAGGTGTCCAGGCTAAGGTACAAAATGCCAGAGACTGTTGGCTTCAACGATCATTTATCTTCTCATGTTTGTGAGGGATTGGAGGTCTGGGATCAGGATCTGGTTCTAGTGAGAGCTATCTTCTTGGCTCTTTCCTGCATCCTCTGCAACCTGGCCGAGAGCAAAAGAGTAAGCTCTCTGGTACCCTCTTTATCAGGGCACCGAAATCGAACTGTTTCCTCTGTTAGGCTTTACGTCATGGGACAGATGCCACAGAGGGAAGGAAGTGTTATCTTGGCTTAGTGCCTCACAGGTTGTCGTAAGTGGTCAGCTGGCACTACGGCTTTGGGCCTGCTGTGGGGCATAGCATCACAGCGGTGGGAATGTGTGGAAAAGTCGAGGAGTGACAGGAAGGGGCTAAGAAAAGGTGAGTCCTCCCAGGGAACGTGCCCAAAGTGTACTTCTCTTTTCTATGCTTCCCTTTTGACAAATTCTGTACCTCACAGTGACAGCAGTATGCCTGGTGGCTAGAGGGACATCAAGGAAACCACTGTAGCCCGGGCAGAATAGGGGAGGGAGGTGAGGAGAGCTGCTGGGGAGGGAGGGTGAGGAGAGCTGCTGGGGTGGATGTGTGAGGAGAGCTGTGTGGGTGTGGGTGGGTGTGTTGGCCACCAGGGTCCAATTTAGCCCTTGGAAATGTTGCCTATGTATTTACTGGTGTGGCTTTGTTCTAGGAAATGTGCTGGAATATCAAGGGAAGCCAGGCCTTCTTCCTTCTTTCCTTCCTTCCTTCCTTCCTTCCTTCCTTCCTTCCTTTCTTCTCTTCTTTCTTTTTCTTCTTCTTCTTTCTTTCTTTCTTTCTTTCCGACTTGGTTTTATGTAGTCCAGGCTGGCCTTGAACCTAATCCTCCTGCCTCAGCTGGGATCATAAGCATACACCAGCACCCCTGACTTAAAGGAAGCCAAGCCTTGTGCACACAGCCCTGCGCTGGGGTCAGTTGCTTCCCCACACTCTGGGCTGATGAACCCACAGGGCTGTACCTGAGGCTAGTTTGTGATGAGAACCAAATGTTCTCACAGCCTCTGGGAACAGCATCACACCTACAGGACTGCCTGATTTATTAGAAATGATTGCTAACTTGGTTCCCCTCTAGGGGCCGCTGAAGCCCACTGCGCTTGCATCTCTTTTTCTTCTGTCCCTCTTGGCGACTAAATTTGGTTCATTTGCTTTTCTGCAGGGATGTGAGCCGAACTCCAGCCAGCCTTTGGGCTTTTCAAGTCCAGACATTTTTATTATTATTCAAATCTTTAAAATGTCAGTCTATTGAATTTGGAGGTTGGGTATCGTGGCTGTGGGATCAGGTGTTTTTTTCCTTTTCCTCCCTGTTCTCCTCCCCTAGTTTTGTGGGCAGGTGAGGCTGCTGTATATGTTTTTGACCCTTCTGGTCTAACCTCAGTAATATTGACACTTGTGACTGGCTCCTTCCTGTGGGTCTGTGCACACTTGTGAGCACCTGTCTTTTTAAAAAAAATTATGTATATATGTATGTTTGTATGTATGTATGTATATATGTATGTATGTATGTATGTTTGTATGTATGTATGTATGTACGTACGTACATATATGAGTACACCATTGCTCTCTTCAGACACCCCAGAAGAGGGCATCGGATCCCATTACAGATGGTTATGAGTCACCATGTGGTTGCTGGGAATTGAACTCAGGACCTCTGGAAGAGCAGTCAGTGCTCTTAACCACTGAGCCATCTCTCCGGCCTGTGGGCACCTGTCTTCAGCTTCATTTGTTTTCCACCCCAGACTCTCATGGAGCCCAGACTGACTTTGAACTTGCTATGTAGTTGAGGATGGTCTTGAACTCCTGATCTTCCTGTCTTCACCTTCCCAATGCCTCAGTGCTGCTACCACCAACTCCAGGCTTCAGGAGTATTAGGCAAGTACTCTACCAACTAAGTGTTCCCAGCCCTTTCCCACAATCCTGAGGCTGTCCGTGTGGATGTAATGCCACTCCTGGTTTTTGTGGTGCTGGGGATCAAACACAGGGTACCGTCCTATGCTAGGATCATAGGAGTTTTGTTGTTTTCAGACAGGATCTCCATATATATCCTAGGCTGGCCTTGACTTGTGACACTCCTGCTCCAGCTTCCTGGCTGCAGGGATCGTAGGCGAGTCACCACACACAGCTGGTAAGATGTCACCAGTCCTCCTGAGCTTGGCAGACGGCAGTAACAAGCTCTCCCTTTTCAAACTCTTCCTACACAATGACTCCAGGCATTGCCTCGTGTCCCCTGGAGGCACGCTTGTTCCTCTTTGAAACACTGCTCTGTTCCTTTACGCATGCTTCATTAACCTAGTCCCTCTTAGTAATCAGTGGCTGAACTCACATCTAAGGAATGGGGGTCTGGCTCTATCGCTCTGTACTTTCTCTGATCTGTGCTGTGCCCTCAGCCCACCCAGGCCTTGGTTAATCCCAAAGATGGAAGGAGAAAGACCACTGACCCAAATCATCATGACCAAATTAATTAAAGCAAGCTTTTTAATTCGTGTACACAGCTGCCTCCCCCTAAGGTGGGTTTCGAGAGGTCAGAATCGGGTGTGAGGAAGACAAGGCTTTTATAGCTCAGGGGTATTAGATTTCCAAATGGATGATTTGGTGGGCAAAATAGGCGGGTTACGGGAGCTGAACATAAGCATAACAAGTTAGCCCCTCCTGAAACAAAGCCGTGTTTGCAGGCGGGCAGAACAAGATCGACATCGCTGGTCAGATACCATTTTGAAACAACGGTAGGGTTGTGAGATGGTTATAACCAACATTTTGAAAGAAAGGCATGATTGCCGTGCCTGGGGCGGGCAGTACAGGACCATTTGCAGTTGAGAAGCAGAGGTTTAATCATGGGAAGGAATGAGCCCAGTTTGTCTTTACTGGAAGACAGCTTTTAAGCCTAAAATGAAGTCAGGCTGGTTCTTCACTTCCAAGGTTCAAAGGTGATGAGCTGCAGGGGGAGTGACAAGGTAGACCAATGACAGCTTTGAGGGCTCTCCTAGTGAAGGTCCCAGTGTGCCTGGATATCCACTGGGCGTTTGTGAGTTGGGGAGTAGCTGGATACCCTCCTGCTTCTGATGACCCACTTGAGACGTTGCTTTGGACTTAAGTTCAAGTGACAGTGGCCTGGGGCCCATGTCCAGGACTCAGAAGGTGCCTCAGCAATTGGGTAACAACTGTCCACCCCTGTATGTGTCAATCTCACTCACCACCTTTTTCAAACCTTGTGAACCCCAATTTTAGAAGTTCCAGGGGCTGACTGGGGTCTTTTCCGTATTTATTTATTCTGGCTTAATCTTGTAGCCCTGCTCTGGCACTCTTTATCTAGCCCAGACTAGCCTCTAACTTGAGGCAATCCTCCTGCCTCAGGCTTTCCAGTGCTGGGATTACAGGTTTGCAGCACTACCCTGGCTTAACCATGTTCCTTCTTCTTTTGTTTTTCAGTGCTGAGACTCGAACTCGGGGTCTTGTGCATGGTGGACACGTGTCCTGCGGCTGAGCCACATCCCCAGTCATTCCTGCTTTATCCATGGCCTGCATCCTTCACCTCATCTCTACCCGAGGGCCTGATGTAGCTGAGACCAGTCACGTTTAAATTCAAAGCTGTTAGGGTATAAAAGAAGAAAATTCATGTCTTATCTATCTTGAGTTCTCTAGTGGCCCCTTGTCAATTAGAGTAAACAAAAGCCAGGAGAATGCGGGGAGAAAACAGGACAAATTTGTAGGTCGTGCGTGCGTCGTGCGTGTGGTGCGGTGTGCTGGGAATGGAGCTTAAGTGGATAGAGTGGTGGCCTCGCACAAATGACTCCCTGGCTCCATTCCCCACACTGCGCAGATAGGTGTAATCTCAGCACGGCGTGGGGGTGGGGTGGGGGGGTGGGGCTAGCATGTTGTAGTGTGTGTGTGTGTGTGTTTGTGTGTGACACAAAGAGCAGTTCAAGGACATTTGCAATAACCAAATAAGGTGTGAGGCCAGCCTGGGTTACATGAGATCCAGTCTCAAACCCAACCAGTTAGCGGGGCAGTGGTGGCGCACGCCTTTACCCCAGCGCTTGGGAGGCAGAGGCGGCTGGATCTCTGAGTTCGAGGCCAGCCTGGTCTACAGAGCTGGTTTCAGGACAGCCAGGGCTACACAGAGAAACCCTGTCTTGAAAAACAAAGTCAAACAAACAACAACAAAGGAAGTACTCTATGCTCTTTAAGGCCAGCTGTTTTAACCCTTGTCTTCCTCTGTGCTCACTTTGAGCACGGAGTGTCCTGGAGGTGCGCACAAGCCCCTCACGTTCCCTGTGCTCCCTCTGAAGGTCTCCAGTGTCTCTCACTTCGGAGGGAGTCACAGTCAGTGTGGAAGGAGACAGAATGGCAGGGCAGAGAGGGGCCTCATGTGAGTGTCTGCACCTGACTTTGAATCCAGAATTGGCCACTATGTGGCCTTCATCATATGCTTTACCTCTGAGCCTGAGCCTGTTTCCTGGCCTATAAAACAGGATACCCCTCTCCAAGAGGCCTTTTATTAAAAAAAAAAAAAAAAAAAAAATCCCTCTTAAAAAAAGTTGCACATATCATAGAATTCACTCAAATTATACAATTCAATTTATTTAGACTATTTAGATGTGTTATACTATTTAAAATCTTGTCATGCCAATCCTGGTCTAGAAAGTGCCCTGTTGCTCAGGCTGGCCTTGAACTTGGGGTGATTCCTCTGATGTAGCCTACTAAGTGCTAGGGTTATAGGTGTGTACAACCACATTCGTTCAAAATCCTCACTATGTACGTGCATACTCACCCGTGCTTGCCACCCATGTGTTGAAGTCCAAGGATGACTAGTCACGTTGGTTCCCTCCTTCCCACCATGTGGTGGGGATCTAACTCAGGCTATTTGCTATGTGCCTTTGCTCCATGAGCCATCTTGCTGGCCCACATCGGAACTGTGATCAGTACTGGTTAATGAGGCTCTTCCCATAGGCATGGCCTCTACTCATATTTAGGCGTTCAGGGCCTCAGTGCCGGCTGTGACGTCACTAGCCCACTCTGAAATGCTCTTTAATTTCCAGGAGGCATTTTCAATAGTTGAACCTCATGCTATTTTCTAGGTCGTTTGTTGAGGAAAAGCCCCAAGCCTTCCACTTTGGGGATATTGGTAGGAACTCATGTCAGATACCCCTTTTATTAAAATCCTTAAAGTAAATGCCACTGGCAAAATGTCTGTTTACCATAGACGGAGCCTGAAGAGCCCGGCAGCTTCAGTAGTTGTTCTGGAGCTGAAGTGTGGGAGGCAGACACTGGACTCCTGAAAGTTGTCTCTAACCTCACAGACGCGTGCGGTGCCATGTGCGCCAATAAAGAAACAAAGGCACTTCTGGGTGTTTGTTTGTGTTTTCAAGACAGGGTTTCTCTGTGTAGTCCTAGGGCTGGCCTGGAACTCAGAGACCTGCCTGCCTCTGTCTCCTGAGTGCCACCACCCCCTGGCTTTTTATTTTTAAGAGTAGTGAATAACTGAGATACTAGACAGCTAACTAATGCAAACATGTTCCATTAGAGGAATGTCCCACCACACCTGGCAGCAGAGTTGCCTTTTTTTTTTTTTTTTTTTTGTAATTTATTTAGTGTGTTTATTTTTGAGTCAGGTCTCACTGGTTAGTCTTTGCTGGCCTTGAATTCACAGAGATCGCCTGCCTCTGCTGGTCTTAAAGGTGTGCATTGCTATTGGTTACACCCTTGTGCATGTTAGGACTACCCAGTTGTACCATGAAGCCACTTCCTGAGATGGTTTTGGAAAAGCTAAGTGCCTTCCTGGGAATTTGATTCTTAGGATAGGGTGCAAGCAAAGCAGAGCCAGGAGTCAGGAACCAAGACCTTGAAATTCTCACATTCCTGCCGCATCGGTTTCGCAGTTATTCTGAACTCAACCAGCAGGGGGCGCCAGGACACCACATTCCTCTGGGTGTCGGGTACCTAAGAATCTGCCTGTGCTGTGTCCTGCTAGGAGATGACCTCTATGCGTCTTTTCTGTCTGTTCAAACTGAGTTTTTTTTTTCTGCAGAGAAAGGTAAGAGGATGAGCTTCTAGGAGCTACCTGGCAACCAGCAACTGAGTAGTGTGATCCTGCCTCAGTAGATGGAAGAAAATGAAAGTGCAGACCATGTTGTGGGAAGCTGTCCCCTTGGCCTCAGCGCACACTATGCAACACTCCTTTGGCACTGCATGTGTGTGTCCAGAGGGAAAAAAGACCGCTGTTTTTTTCTTACAGAAAGGCAAGAGAAAAGATGAGATAACTCACTGGGTAAAGGGAGCTGCCACCAAACCCAGTCCCTGGGATTCACAAGGGAGAACTGGCTCCCAGGGCTGTACTCTGCAGTCATGCACCCACCACCTCCAAACACACAAGTGTTTAAAAAAAGCAAGAACTGGGCTAGGAAACTGCAGTGGTTTGAACCAGGATGGTCCCCATAATCTCATAACTCTGAGTGTTTGATTTCTGGTTAGTGGAAGTGTTTGAGAAGGTATGGTCTTTGGGGGAATTGTGTCACTGGGGTGGGTTTTGAAGTTTCAAAAGGCCAGGCCAGGCCCTCTCTGCTTGCAACTGTGGATCAGATGTAAACTCTCCAACACCACGCCTGCTTGCCTGCTGTCATGCACCCCTGCATGATGGTCATGGACTCGCTCTCCCAAACTGTAAACAAGCTTCCCAATGAAATGCTTTTATTTTTATTATTTTAAAAAACGTTTTATTGATTCTTTGTGAGTTTTACATCATGCACCCCAGTCTTGCTCATCTCCCTGTCCCCTCATATCTGCCCTCTGCCTTTGCAAACGCCCCCCCCCCAATAAAACACACACACACACAAACAAAACAAAGCATAGAAAACACCTCGTGGAAGCTGTAGTGTGTGACAGTGCGTCCCACGTTATATCCCCCTGTCCACACATCTTCACTTGCAAATGAGTCATTGGTCTGGTTTGAGGTCTCTGGCTTCTGTGACACCATCGACCTTGGATCCTCACTGAACTCTTTCCGGTTATCTTCTTGTTGCCCTGTGTCATGGAGATCTTGCAGTTTTGGATCAGCAGAACAGCCCTTTCACACGCACCAAGTCGGGCTCCTCAGCACCGCTCTGGCTAGGTCACCAATGCTGCTCTTGGCAGTAGGCAGCTCTTCTGCTCTCATGTCCTCTGGGTGGCTCACCTGTACCCATACCTCTACAGCCATCTCCACTGCTGCCCAGTCAAGGTTCGAGGCCCACTTTCCCAACTGCTGGATGTGGCGAGGTCTGGGAAGGGTATCCCCTCCACACTAGCACAGCCATGGACTCAGACACGGCCTTCAGTGGCAGCATGGGTTGGGACTTCGCTGTGGCCTCAGGTGGCAGGGCTGGCCACTCACAGTAGGCTCCTCTTCCCCAGTTCCATCTCTCTTCATAATGCCCAAGCAGCTCCACTTGCCTTTCTTTTCTGTCTGGCTACCACACACCTGCACATTGCTGCTCCTGCTGCAGGCCAGCCGCGTGGCTGCCAGGCCTCTACCCACCTTCCTCTGTATGTGCTGAATGGCATGGCCGCCAGTGGGCCTCTAAGTGTTTACAGCCCACCCATGTGGCAAGGTGGCAGGCAGGTCTGTGGACATCTTCCCCCTCCTGCACTGAGTTTCATGGTGGTAGGCGGGGTTTTGTGTGTCTACCACTCATAAATATACACACACACTAGGCTAATCACATCTGGGGCCCTGGAGTTGGAATTAGACTTTTTAAAAACTCTAACACAGATATGATGATTGTGAACAGCCAAACACTGTGTCATGGGAGAGGATCTCTGGAGACAGTTTCGAAGTTCAAAGCCCAGTACTGGCCCTTGTTAGTTGTTTGACTAGCCATGGGCAAGGTACACATCACTCCTCCGACCCATAGTGTCTTTCTTATAAACGCAGGATAATCTTTCCCCATCCCAGAATGGCTGCAAGGATGGCGGGATATGTATGTGTACTACAGAAGTCTTGAGGACAATCCCTGGCTCCCAGCGGGTGCTTAGCATTTAATAGTTTTCTTGCCTGCTCCTTTTGGTTGGTCTGGGAGGACCTTCTGGGACAGGGACCCTACTATATGTTTCTCAGCACCCCAGAATCAACCCCTAGTTCATGCCACCCACTGAGGATAGCACAGGAAGTGAGCTCCTGACAGCATCAGCGGCTGTGGGCCAGTGAAGGGCTAGGGCAGTCTTCCCCGGCCTGGTCTTGGCTCAGGTGCATCTTGACACCTGTGTCAATGATAAAGCCCAAAGGCTTTTAGCTTCAGGAAACCTATCCTTACACAAATATAATCAGTAGAAGGTTGAAATTATTTTCTATGTTTGCCCAGGAACAAATTGGAAGCGACTTTATCAGGAGGTCTGTTCAGTAGTTTCCAACAAAATAAATCATAAAATGGATTGGATAGGTCTGGCAATGTAGTACAGAGGTAGAATCCTTGCCTAGCATGTGTGCATGTGTGAGGTCCTGGTCAGCCTCTAGCATGCACGTGTGGGGACACACACACACACACACACACACACACACACACACACACACACACGTATTGTTAATTGAAAAAAAACAATGCTGAGCATGGTGGCACACACCTTTAACCCTAGCACTAGAGAGCAGAGGGAGGCAGATCTCTGTGAGTTCAAGGCCAGCTTGGCCTACAAAGCAAGTTCTAGGGTAGCCAGGGATACATGGTGAGACTCAGTTTCCAAAAAAAACAAAACCATCCCCCCAGATACAACAAAATGCCCCCCCAAACAAAAAACAAAATAATTAAGGAAAGGAAGATTGCTGAACCTCATCTGTTCAATTTTTTAAAAAAATAGTTTCTCTATCTCTGTGTGTGTGTGTGTGTGTACATGTGTTTGTGTACATTTGTGTGTGTATATGTGTGACTCTCTGTATTTGAGATAGGGTTTGGTCTGCTATGTAGCAGAGGGTGACTTTGAACTCTTTTTTTTTTTTTGAGACAGGGTTTCTCTGTGTAAGTGCCACTGCCTGGCAACTTTGAACTCTTGATCTCGTAGTTCTGACTCCCAAGTGCTGACATTACAGGCGTGTACCATCACACCTGACCTGTGGTGTTACTATGCACATAAATGATAACGTGAAGGGATGTGGTGGGACATGTAATCCCTCACTCTGGAGACATAGCGAGACCCTGGCTCAAGAAAACACAAACATCCTGGGGAGGATGTATTTCAGTGGCAGGACACTTGGGTGGCATGAAAGTGCATGACCAGTATGTCTGAGGTCCTAGGTTCACCCCTCTTAGCTGCAAAAAACATCAAACAAACAAACAAACAAACAAACAAACCCCAAACCAAAAACAAAACCCCCATCACCACCATGACTGGCTATCTCTCTGCTTTGCAAAGTCAGCAATGGGACCCACTTTGGTTAATAAGAGTAGATTTCTAGCTGTCTTCCCAGCGTGACTTGAGGCAGCTGTAGATATCACAAAGCTCTTTAATGGCTGTTATGATGAGCATCTTGTTATATTAGGTAGCTCATCGGCACCGGCAACTGCCTGGGAGCCAAGCGTCTGAAAAAGTACTTGTGTTTTGTACTAACATATGACACCTAATCTTTTATATTTGGGGTGGGGAGTATGGATGACCTTTTTGGCTTTGAGTCTGTTCTGTATCGTAAGAGCAGCAAAGAGACTCTTCCTCACATTTTTAGAAGCCCTACCAGATGCCATCCATAGCCTGCCTGTTGTCTCCCTGGCCCTGGGGACTTCTACTTGCAGAAGCACCTGCAGTTCTGGGCTGGGCTTTGCTGTTGACCTATGTGGGGCTGGAGACACTATGGGGAGGATGTGTCTCCTTTAGTGATGCCAAAACCTCAGTGTCTGTATCTGTCAATATGATCTTAGGAAATAGGGTTCTAGCAGATGGCCAACTTGAGATGAAGTTTGTTTAGGGGCAGTCTGGAGAGATGGATACCTCTTCCATCAGGGATAATGCTATCTGGAGGTGAAGGCAGAGGTGGAGGCGATGTCTCAATAAGCCAAGGATTAGCCTTGACTGCTGTGCTGGCTAGACTTATTTCAACTTGACGAGGAATGTAGTCACTTGAGAGGAGAGAATCTCAGTTAAGAAAAGGCATCCGTAAGATCCAGCTGTGGGCCAGCTTATAGAGCATTTCTTAGTGATCAATAGTGGAGGGGCTGGGCCCATTGTGGGTGGTGCCATCCCTGGGATGGCAGTCTGGGTTCTGTAAGAAAACAGGCCGAGTAAGCCATGTGGAGCAAACCAGTAATCAGCACCCTCCTTGACCTCTGCATTACTTCCTGCCTCCAGTTGCTGCCCTGACTTCCTTCAGTGATGGACCATGATGTGGAAGTATAATCCCAATAAACCCTTTCTTCCCCCATTTGGCTTTTGGTCATAGCATTTCAATGTAGCAATAGAAACCCTAACTAAGACAACTACCAAGTCTTTAGAAGCCAGAAGAGAGCCCGGTGGTGGTGGCGCACGCCTTTAATCCCAGCACTTGGGAGGCAGAGGCAGGCGGATTTCTGAGTTCGAGGCCAGCCTGGTCTACAGAGTGAGTTCCAGGACAGCCAGGGCTACACAGAGAAACCCTGTCTTGAAAAAAAAACCAAAAAAAAAAAAAAAGAAGCCAGAAGAGAGTCACCAGAAGGATTTCCAGCCTTAGTCTTGGAGATCCAGTCTCTAGAGCTTTGAGCCACTATAGTACTATGTATGTTAGCATGGGAAACTCACTGTGGTGTGCACTGGCTAGTTTTATGCAACTTGACACAAACTAGAGTCATTTTAGAAGGGGGAACCTCACGAGAAAATGCCCTCACTTGACCTGGGGACAAGGCTGTGGTACATTCTTGATTAATGATGGATGTTTGAGGTCACTCACTGTAAGTCATTCCTGGACTGGTATTGGATTCTACAAGAAATCAGGCTGAGTTAGACACCCAGAGCAAGCCAGTAAGCAGCACCCCTCCATGGCCTCTGCATCAGCTCCTGCCTCCAGTTCCTGCCTTGAACTCCTGTCCTGACTCCCCTGGATGATAAAATAAACCTTTTCCCCACTGAGTTGATTTGACCATGGTGTTTAATCACAGCAATAGAATCCCTAACTAAGACAAAGAAAGGTAACGCCTCCCATCTACTCCTGAGTCACCCTCCTCCAGCAGCTAAGCCTAGTTAGTGGGTCATTCCCAGGATTCCTAGTCTTTCCGGGAGGGTCTATGCTATTTGGTCTTCCTTGTACCATCTATATGTATGGGGTATGGATAGTGTATGTATGGTCTTTTTTGGAGTGAGTTTATATCCAGGCTGGTCTTGAACTCATTACACACCCAAGATTGGCCTTGGAAATTTAATCCTCAGCAGGAGTGCTGGGATTTCAGGTGTATGTACCCTGACTGGATATGTTTTTGTTTACATATTTGTTTTTCATTATTGATTGTTTTTAATCTTTAGTTATTTCATGTTTGGGATTTGTTGTTGTTGTTGTTTTGAGTCGGGGTCTCTGTATGTCGCCCCTAGCTATGCTGGAACTGGCTATGTAGACCTGCTTGCCTTTGTTCCCCGAGTGCTGGGATTGAAGGCACTCCCACCATGCCAGGCAATGTACATGTGTTCTTGCACTTGCCACAGTACATGCATGGACGTTAAAGGACAACTTTCTGTCGTCTGTTCCATCCACCAGGGGTTCTCAGGCCATCAGGCTTGGCAGCAAGCTCCTTTACCCCCTGAGCCACCTTGCCACCCTTTTCAGTAATTTTTTTTTTCGAGACAGGGTTTCTCTGTATAGCCCTGGCTGTCCTGGAACTCACTCTGTAGACCAGGCTGGCCTCGAACTCAGAAATCCGCCTGCCTCCGCCTCCCAAGTGCTGGGATTAAAGACGTGTGCCACCACTGCCCGGCCAGTAATTTTTTAAAATATAAGTTTTTAAAACATATCTCAGTGCAGTGACATTTGTGGGGAACAGATAAAGCAGAAGAGTGCCTGAAGAAAGAGCATAGAGGAAGACTTTTGACATTTATTTGCTATGTATGTACATACGTATGTGTGTGTGTATGTATGTACGTATGCATGTGTATGTATGTATGTACATATGTGTATATATTATGCATGTGTGTATATGTATGTATGTGTGTATGTGTATGTATATGTATGTGTGTGTGTGCATGTATGTATGTACATATGTGTGTATATGTATGTATGTATGTGTGTATGTGTATGTGTGTGTTTGTATGTATGTATGTATGTATGTACATATGTGTGTATGTATGTAACACACATCACAGCACTTGTGTGGTACTTAGAGAGCAGCTTGTGGGAGTTGGTCCTCTCGTTCTACTATGTGAGGTCTAGGAATTGAATTGCTCAGGTTGTGGAGTTCAGCAGCAAGCACCCTTCCCTGCTGAGCCATCTTGCTGCAGCCAAGGCCGGCCTTGCGTTAACTATGTAGCTGAGGATAATTTTGAACACCTGATCTTCTGCCTCCACCTCCCCACTGGATATTTTTAAACAGAGATATCACTTTGAGGTTGAACATGCTGGCACATAGTGGTAATCCTAGCACTTGGGAGGTGGAGACGGATGTGTATGGAGGTCAGAGGTCACTCACAGTCTGTCTTTCTCTGTCCTTCTCCATCTGTATGCTGCTGTGTGCATGCATGTATGGAGGCTAAAGACCCACATTCTGTGTCTTCCTTAATCACTCTCCACACTGTTGCTGACCCAGAGTCTCAGGAAACCTGGAACTCAATGCTTGCCTAGGTTGTCCGGTCAGTGAGTTCAAGGATCTACCTGTTTGTAGCCATTCCCCAGTGCTGGGGTTACAGGGGCACCTGGCTTTATGTGGGCCCTGGGGATTTGAACTCTAGTTCACATGCTTGCACGGCAGGCACTTTAATCCACTGAGCCACGGACCCAGCTCCTACACTTAGCGCTTTATGTATCAGTGGGAGCGTTTCTGCAGCTCCGACTTCTGGAAGCACAATCTCGGAGTTAAATGGGAAGCAGGCTTCACACTCGGGGCGGGACTCTGACGTGCCCGCCACAGAGGCTGAACCAGTTTATACTCCCAGAGCCCTTTTATTTGAATATTAAGAAGGCCTGCGCCCTGGTTTTGTCCTCTAAGCTGGCGGAAGTGGGACAGATCTGTTACATGTAAATAGGTTACAAGGCAGCAAGCAGGTCTGAACCGGCTCCCACTGGCGGGCTTCTTGCTTGTTTTTCCTGGGCTCGCACTTGAAAGGGAAACAAAACTGTTTCTCTTTCTCCCCTCCCCTCCCCTCCCCCCCTCCCCTCCCCTCCCCTCCCCTCCCCTCCCCTCCCCCTCCCCTCCCCTCCCCTCCCCTCCCCTCCCCTCCCCTCCCCTCCCCCCTCCCCTCCCCCCTCCCCTCCCCTCCCCCCCCTCCCCTCCCCTCCCCTCCCCTCCCCTCCATTTCTTCCCTTCTGCCTCCCTCTCCCCCTCCTCTTCCCTTTCCTTTTCTTAACTTTCTTGCTTTGTGGTGTGGGTTGTGTGTGTGTGTCTTTTCCCAGACAGGGTTTTTGAGACCAGGCTGGCCTCAAAATTCACACAGATCCATCTGCTTTTGCCTCTGCCTTCCGCATGTACCACCACTGTCTGCACAAACTGTTCTGTGGAAACATTGTAAAAATGAACATTTCTCAGCTGGATACAGGATGGTCCCTTTTCTGGTGACTTTGGAGCTCCTGTGGTTTTCCCTCTTCCCAGAACAGGTGATCACCCTAGAAAGAGGGGCGATGAACACACACAAGAAGACAGCTTTAAAGTTATTTTCATTTTATGCATGTGCACATGCCTGTACGGGTATCGCTATGTCCCTGGTGTCTGCAGAGGTCAGAAGAGGGGCTGGGCCCTAGAATTGGAGTTACAAATGGTTGTGTGTCACCATGTGGGTGCTGGGAACTGAATCTAGGTCCTGTTCAAGAACACAAATGATCTCAATTGCTGAGCCATCTCTCCAGTCCCCATCCCAATTTTTAATTGCATTTCTTGCATGCATACAGTGCCTGTGCATGTACTTGCAGATGCACTCATGCCCACAGGTCACGACATGAGTGTAGAAATCAGAGGAAACTTGTGAGGGTTGGTCTTCTCTTTCTACTACGTGGGACCCGGATCTAGCTCAGGCTGACAGGCTTGGAGGCCAGTCCCGGTCCCTGTGGAGCCCTCCTACTGGCCCTGACAGCCTCTCACTGACCTGCAGTTCTCTGAGTGGGCTAGGTTGGCAAAGATCCAGCTTCCCAGTGCTGGGTTATAAGCATGTGTCACCACACCCACACCCAGCTTTTATGTGGGTTCTGCGGTTCAAAGTCAGGTCTTCATGATTGCAAAGGAAGCATTCTATCAAGTGACCTCTCTTCTTATTTTTTAGATTGTGTCTCATATAGTCCAGACTGGTCTCATATTTGCTGTGTAGCTGAGGATGGCCTTGAACTTCTGATCCTTCTGCCTCTGGGATTAGATGCCTAGTGTCCAATGTCATTTATTTTATTTATTATTAGTGATATATATCACTATTATATATAATAGTTATTTCATATAGTACACAAACATTTATTATATAAGTAACACATAAAATATAAAATATATAATTGATGAGTGCAGGCACATGCATGCCATATACCACATGTGAAGTCAGTCAATGTCAATTTATAGGAGTTAGTTCTCTCCTTCCCGGTGGTTTTCAGATAGAGAACTCAGGCTATCAGACTTGCATGGCAAATGCCTTTACCCGCTGAGCCTTCCTGCTGGCCCTCTGACATTATCTTCAACTGTAAAGTTAAACAACTTCTGAGTTATTGCTCCTCAGTTTAATTCTTTTTAAGTTTTCCTAAGGGAAGTACACAGTGCTTGTCATTTGTGTCACCTCACTCTGGGGTGGGTCACCTCGCTCTGGGGTGTGTCACCTCTCTCTGGGGTGGGTCACCTCGATCTGGGGTGTGTCACCTCGCTCTGGGTGGGTCTCCTCGCTCTGGGGTGGTGTCACCTCGCTCTGGGGTGGGTCACCTCGCTCTGGGGTGGTTCTCCTCACTCTGGGGTGGGTCACCTCACTCTGGGGTGGGTCTCCTCACTCTGGGGTGGGTCACCTCGCTCTGGGGTGGATTGCCTCACTCTGGGGTGGGTCACCTTGCTCTGGGATAAATCTTTGGATTCTGAATATTCAGGAAGGACTGCAGTGTATCATACAGGTGCTCCCTATGTGGAGAAATACCAGAGTTAGTCAACAGATGTATTAACCTTGAAGGTGCCTGATCTCATCTGATCTCAGAAGATAAGCAGCATCAGGCAGAGTTAGGTTTGGATGGAAGAGTCAAGGTAATTAAAAATAACAAAGGTTACTGTTGCAGAAGATGAAGCAAAGGTCTGGATCACAGAGGCGAGTACACAGGTGGGTTGATCAGCTGGAGGAGGCAGGGACATCAAACAGGACAGAGAGGAACCACATAGATGGCACATTGGGATGGGTAGCTAAAGTGGAAAATGGATTCAGCTTACAAATGTTCCCTCTGGTACCTGCCTGCATGACTACTGCCTTCCTTGGCCCCTCCCCCTGCCACCACGTACCACCTTGCTTCTTACTCCTCCCATGTTGTCTTTCTTCATCTGCCTAACTCTTACTCAGGCGGAAAATTTCCTGGGGTGGGGTGGGGTGGGGTGGGGTGGGGATCAGACTCTCCAGGTGCATAGGAAGCAGTTAAGTGAATCACGTGAAAGCTGCATGCTCTGTGGATCTGCAGTGGATGTGAAGTCTACAGATATCACTTGGATTAGCAAAGTGCCCACGAGACTTCTCCCAACCACAGACCTGGGAGTCACATAAGCCTGCAGGGGTTTGCATTGTCCTCCATGGGCAAAGTACACTGCCTGATCTGTGGATTTGGCTACAGGACTGGACTGATCAATGGGAAGTTCACAGATGTGATTGGAGCAAAGGCCTCACATGGCATTGCATGCTAGAGAAACATTTAACCGACTGAGCTAAAAGACCAGCCTCTTGCTATGACCTCTTGTTGTCATTCGGAGACATGGTAAACATGAGATACGAGAGCCTGTGGTCAGCAGGGCACACAGAGTTTTAGAGCAAGCTATTTTTATGACTAAGATGACTAAAATTGTAGCATGGTAAATATATAAATAAAACCATAACTATTCTTATCACTATCATTATCAACTATTATGAACTGTGGATAATTGTATTCTATCTATCTATCTATCTATCTATCTATCTATCTATCTATCTATCTAATCTATTTATCTATCTTCTATCTATTATCTATCTATCTATCTATCTATCTATCTATCTATCTAATCTATTTATCTATCATATATCTCCTATCTATTATCTATCTATCTATCTATCTATCTATCCATCCATCCACCCACTCATCCATCTTCTATCTTGTGTGGTGTTTGTCTATGTGTGTGGAGACCGGAGGTGGATGTTTGGTGTCTTCCACTGTCATTCTCTACCTTATTACTAAATAATTTTTCTGGGGAGTCTGGTTTTCTCAATGAACTGTAACTTACATTTTAGTGAGCCTGCCTGTCCAACAGGCCCCTCCCCCCACACAAAGGGAGCTACTGCTTTCTCCTTCTGAGTGCTGGAATTGTAAGCCAAGCTTTTGTGTCTCACATAATTTAAACAATTTCAGCAGGTTGCTTTGTATTGGTGCCACTATTGACATGGTGTGTGATGCTATGATGGTGTGACAGCTCCCATGTCACTGAGTGATAAGAATTTTTCAGCTCCATTTTAATGTTTTGAGACAGTCTCATGTAACCTATGGTAGCCTCTAACAGGGTCTCAAGTAGCCCTGTGATATCCTCTTACAGAGTCTTATGTAGCCCATGATAGCCTCTTATAGGGTCTCATGTAGCCCATGGTAGCTTCTAACAGGGTCTCATGTAGCCCTTGAGTAGCCTCTAACAGGGTCTCATGTAGCCCATGATAGCCTCTATGTCGCTGAGGATGATCATGAACATCTGGCATCCCTCTTTTGTCTCCTCAGTGCTGATGGTGATGTGTGAGCCATCATGCCTGGTTTAGTCAGGCTGGCGAACAAACCCAGTGATACATATGTACTAGACTCTCCATTCGCCAGGCTATTGATACATCCCCAGCCCCTCTGTTTTAACCTTTCAGGGTAAAATTTATGTGTGTGCAGCTGTCTGTCATGTGGTGCATCACTGTACGCTCAGCATCTTCATTTCCTCTGATGTAGCTCTGGAATCAATAAGGTACTTGTTGAATGGATGGATGAAAGCAAGAATGAATGAACAAATGAGTTTAGGTTCTCTCAGTTCCTCTGCTGCCTTGGGTCTGCTCCATGACATCTTCTTTCTTTCTCCTTTTAGATTTATTTATCTTTATTTTAGGTATATAAATGTTTTGCCTACATGCAAGTATGTGCTCCACATGTATGTATCAGTTGGATCCCCTGGAATTACAGTTATAGATGGCTGCTAGCCACTATGCGAATTAAGCCCAGGTCCTCCGCAAGAGCAACAAAGTGTTCTTCTTAACCACTAAACCATCTCTCCAGCCCTGTGGGGCCAGAAAGCCATGGGACTGGGAGGAGCAGGCCTGGAGCAAGAGTCAGGTTGAGGCATGCCCAAACCCCAGAAATCTGGTCCTGAGGTTGGCAGGAGTCAGATGGATCCCTCCCCTGCCCGGACCTGCATGTTCCAGTGCAGAAGACTTTGCCTCACCAGAGGAGGTCTTGTAACCAGTAGCCAGGTTAAACGTCCTTTCCCCTTATGAGGTCAAGTCCAGCAGCACCTGGAATTCCTCCGCATGCAAATGAGGCCTCCCCAGCACCTGGCCCCAGGTCAGTGCTACACTGTAATAGCGGTAGCCCCTATTCACTCCCCAAAGGTTTAAATTAAATAGCCTTTGTTCTCCTCTATATACACAACGCTTGCATGTGTGTGTATGTATGTGCGTGTTCACTCACAGCTGACCAAGATCCTGACTGCATCCACCTGCCAAACCAGCTAATTTTCCCTTCCTCTAGTCCAGCCTGGTGCAATGCAATGAGCTGAGTCCCCCCCAAGACCCTCCGAGCGAGAAGCAGACACAAGGCAGCACAGCCTCTTGCATCTTTCTTTGTTTTTGAAAAAAACATTACTAAATTTATTTGCTTTTTATTAACTGTGTGTGTGCGTGTACGTGTGTGTACGTGTGAACACATGCACACATGGAAGTCAAAGGATAACTTAGGAAATCGGTTCTTCTCTCCTACGATCCTAGGGGTTAAACTCAGTTGTCCTGTGAAGTCATCTTGCTGACCCACGTCTCTAAGTTTAGCCAGACTTTTAAGTAGTATGTATGAGTTCACCATTAGTACTTTTCTGACGAGACAGGCCTCATGTAGTCTAGCCTGGCTTGGACTTGATATGTAGCTGAGGATGATCCTGAGTTCCTGCTTTTCTTGCCTTCATCTCCCAAGTGCTAGGATTACAGGTATGGACCACCATGCTCAGTTTATGGGGTGCTGGGGGTTCAAAGCCAGGTTTCACGTACTATGTTATATCTCCAGCACTACCCAGCACTTGATAGCTTACCAAACCTTTGTCCCCTTGGCTTTGGTTAATGCCACATTGACAACAGTCCTGTGATACACCAGTTTTCTACCTCCACGGGCACTGACTAGACAGGCCAGAGACTTGCCCTTGCCAGCTCCAGGTTGATGGGGGTTGTGTTGATGTCTCAAGCTTTGGAAGCAGCTTTTAAAGAACCATTTTTAAAATTATTTATTTTATGTATATGAGTTCACTGTAGGTGTCTTCAGACACACCAGAAAAGGTATCTCATTACCAATGGTTGGGAGCCACCGTGTCATTTCTGGGAATTGAACTCAGGATGTCTGGAAGAGCGATCAGTGCTCTTAACCGCTGTTTCCAGCCCCTAAAAACGATTTTTATTACATCCATTTATTTTTGTGGGTGTGTTTGGGTGTGTGGGTGTGCTCACGCCATGGCACACATGTGGAGGTGACGGAACAGCTTGCAGGATCGGCTCTTTTCTTCTACCATGGGTTCTGGGGCTTGGTGAGGAACATCTTTACCAGTTGAGCTCTCTCTCTGCCCCCGCAGGGCAGGTCTTTGATCTTCAGCTGCCTGTTCTCATTCCCTTCCTTGGAATGCTCTTTGAGAATGCACTGATGCAGGGTGTCTGAGTCCAGTCGTCTCTCTGAGAATGTGCCACTATCCTATCCCTAGGATGCAGGGGAATGGAGTATGACATACTTTATGGCCAGGAAAACATTAATGAGAAATGAACCATCAGTGAAATTAATTCCAGAGATTTATGCATTCATGGGTGACTAAGTAGCTCACACCTGCTCATCTGACGCCCTTCAGCAGCTTCCCCCACCCCACTCTTAAAAGTCTTCCCCAAAGGCACCTGCTTAGTACATGGAGCAGTTAAACAAATGTATGGTGGGATAGAGTCAAGACTTGTTAATTAAAATGTGGTGGTGTCGCTTCCAAGTTAGGAAGGGTCTGCCAGGTATTGTAGAAAGTCACTGTCGGAACAATGCTGCCTGGGTTTTTATGTGTGTATAAAAGTGTGCAGTATAATGGGACAGGATCCTAGGAGCTAGTGTCTGAGAGTGCTCCCTCACCTGAGAGTGCTCCTCACCTTATTCTCTGGACAGGTCATCTTCCTTCCCCTCTTCCCCTTCTTTTGACTGAAGGCTGGAGAGATTTGGTTTGCAAAGTGAGAGGGTTATTACCCCTCTTCTTTGATCCCTCTGCACCCCAGCCACCTGCTATTGCTGATTCCAGAACTTTGTTATATAAAAAAGTTATTCTATTGCTTTATGTGTATGAGTGTTTGCCTGCATAGATGTCCAGGCATCATTTGTGTGCCTGAGGCTAGAAGAGGGCATCAGATCTCAGGGAACTAGAATCACAGATGGCTCAATTCCTCCACATGGGTGCCAGGAATTGAGTCGGGGTCCTCTGGAAGAGCAGCAGCCAGTACTCTTAACAGCTGAGCCAGCTCTCCAGCTCTCTCTAGTACTTTCCCAAGATGCTAATTTATTTGTTTGTTTGTTTTTTTTTGGTTTTTCCAGACAGGGTTTCTCTGTGTAGTCCTGGCTGTCCTGGAACTCACTCTGTAGACCAGGCTGGCCTGGAACTCAGAAATGTGTCTGCCTCTGCCTCCTAAGTGCTGGGATTAAAGGCGTGGGTCACCACTGCCTGGCCCAAGATGCTCATTTAAATCAACAAATTTCCTTCTCTTTCTTTCATCCTTCTCTTCCTCCCTCGGCCCCTCCCTCCCTCCCTCCTTCCCTTCCTTCCTTCCTTCCTTCTTTCCTTCTTTTCTTCCTTCCTTCCTTCTTTCCTTTCCTCCCTCCCCTGTGAGATAGAGTCTCATTCTGTAGCCCAGCCTTGCCTTGAAATTTTGGCAGTTCTTCTGCTTCAGCCTTTCCCACTCATTTTTTATCTTAAATTTAATCTTTATTTTCTTGTGATAAAATCACCAAGAAGATTGTCTGGATCAACCCTTTTCAGTTGGCTGTTCTCAGGGACCGGAAGATTGTCTTCAGAAATTTCTTGGTAAGAAGTTACAGAAGGGGTCAGTGAGATGGTTCAGTGAGTGAAGGGGCTTGCTACCAGACCTGATGACCTAAGTTCAAACCCAGATCACAATGGAGGAAGGAGAGAATTAACCCCTGAAAGTTGTCTTCATGCATGCACATGCACACAAGATAAATAAACGAGTAAACACATAAATAAACGATAAATATGTTTTTCTTAAAAGCTACTGTGAGGGGCTAGGGATAAATCTTAGCTGGTATAACGCTGACTTTGCAAGCTTGAGGCCCTGGACTTCATCCCCAGTACTGATGAAAGAAGGCCAAAGAGATACAGAAAGCCTCCCAAATTGGATCTGGGGCAGAAAGGCTTTCTCCTTGGACCTGGCTCCCATTTGTTCCCAGCCTCCTCTTTGTTTTCATTCATTTTCTAATACAGAACAAATATTTATGGAGATAAGAATACACAATTCTCTCCTTCGTTTTTTTACCATTGGCACAGAAATTCACATACAGCACACCATGTTGCATAATGGACTTCCAATATGTTAATAAGGGATATCCTTTTTGTTTAGAATCATGGCATCATGATATAGCCCAGGCTCTCCTAGATGACAATAAATTGGAAATGTTAACTCATACACACACACACCACTCACACACACACTCACACACACAGTCACACACACACTCACACACACACACACCCTGAATAATCAAGCATAATGGTTGTGTAAAGTTCTACTGGGGAGACCTGAACAGACATGTATTTACTACAGATGAGACTCCAACATCAGACCAAATAAATGATTTCCTTCAAGTCTAGCTTGGTGAGCTGCTGAGTTTTTTTTGGCTGACTTACAGAGCATGAGAAAGGTGCTACAAATGGGTGAATATTCTAGTCACAGACGTGTAGCTCGAGCTTCACTGCTGGGGCATTGTTTACTGGATAGAGCATTATCAGTGGCTGTGCTATGCAGGCTGTTTGCTGGTAAGCACAGTTGCAGGATGTTCATGAGTACAACGGCTATGCCATGCCTAGAAGACAGCATTCCACCGTTCTCCTCCCTAGCCTCTGGTGCTTACATTCTTTTTTTGTTTTTGTTTTTTCGAGACAGGGTTTCTCTGTATAGCCCAGGCTGTCCTGGAACTCACTCTGTAGACCAGGCTGGCCTCGAACTCAGAAATCTGCCTGTCTCTGCCTCCCAAGTGCTGGGATTAAAGGCGTGCGCCACCACCGCCTGGCTGGTGCTTACATTCTTTCTGCCTCTTCCCCATGATGTTCCCTGAGCATTGGTGTGAGTGTGTGTGTGTGTGTGTTGTGTATGTCTTATGTAGGTCTGAGCACTCCATAGTCACTGTTCTTATACTTTGACCAGTTGTGAGTCTCTAGACTAACTGCTGTTTGCTGCACAGAGAAGCTTCTCTCAAGGCCGATAGCTGCTCTAACCTATGGGTATAAAGATAGTACTTAGAAGTCAGTTTGCTACTGTATCCACTTAGCAAAACTGCAGCTGTAGGTTTTCCCCTAGCTTCTATGAGCACAGGTTTGTGGCCAGGTTTACAGTATCATCTATGAATTCCCTCCTATGGAGCTGGCCTTAAATCCAATCTGAAAGCAACTGGTTTTCTTGACATTCCTCTGGAAGAGCAGTAACTGCTCTTAACCACGGTACCATCTCCCGCCCCTGCCCAGCTATTTAAATGAGAGTTTCAAGGGGCCAAACACAGGTCCTCTTGCTTGTAAGGCAAACACTTTATTGATGGAACTCTCTCTCTAGTCCTATTTATTTATTTGTTTAGTATAGAGTCTCATTTTGTAGCTCAAGGTGGTTTCAAACTTATGATTGTATTGCCCCAGCCTCCCAAGTAATGGAACCTTAGGCAAGTGCCACCATGCCAAGCTCCTCTGTCCTTTAAAAAAATATATTTATTAATTCTTTGAGCATTTTACACAATATATTTAGATTATATATTCACCCTCACTTATTCTCCTAAGTCTTTGCATATCTACCTTACTTCCCTCTTCCCCAACTTCATGCCCTGTTTTATTTTATTTTTGTTGGTAACCCAGGTATTGGAGAGATGGCTTGGTTGGTAGTTAAGAGTGCATGTTGCTATTGTGGAGGACTGGGTTCTGTTCCCAGCACCCACATGGTGGCTTACAACCACCTGTAGCTCTAGTTTCAGGGCTTCCGATGACCTCTTTTGACCCCACTAGGCACCTGACTTGCATGTGAAACACACACATACATATGGTAGCCGCCCAACAGCCGCAGATGAGCTGGGTTCACCTGAAAGGAGGACTGGAAATGAAAAAGGGATGGAGGGGTGAGAGAAGCAAGACAAAGTTCTCTGATCAAGGCTCAGAGTTTAATATTCAGTACTTGTGTATATATATGGAAAGCCCTACGACCCCATCCTTTGTTTCAGCTGGATTATGTCTCAAGGCAAGCTCTCCGGGCAGTCTGTTCTTCTAAGTTCTTGTAGGAAGTTGTACGTGCAGTCAGGGTGGATGACTCTTTAAGGTCCTGTGGCAAACAAGGTCTTTCCGGCCTGCTCAAGGCTGGGGGAGGGCACAACATACATGTAGGCAAAACCCTTATATACATAAAATATATAAATAAATCTTTAAAAATTAGAAACCCCCCATAACCCACTTTGTGTTGTCTTCTGTGCATAGGGCCATTTATCATTGTATGGTAGACTCACCAGGGGAGGTACCTTCTCCCGCTGCTCCTCAGTTAGGGTTCCAGTCTTTCTTACAAGGACACAGTCAAATTAAAGACCCTCTTTCTTCAGTATGACCTCACCTTGACTTATATCTGCACACACCCTATGTTCTCAGAGACTGCTGATAGGATTTCAATGTTTTTTAAACATTTATTTATTTTTGTTTCATGTGTTTGAGTATTTCACCTGCATGTGCTTCGAGTGAGTGCCCGATGCCCATGGAACCCAGGAAAAGGACGTGGAGTTACAGATGGCTGTGAGCTGCCTGACGTGGATGCTGGGGACTGAAGTAGGGTCTCTGGAGAAGCAGGCAGGCTCCTAACTGGTGAGCCAGCTCTCCAGGCCCCTCAATATATTCCTTTTAGGGAGTATAATTTAACCTGTTACAGATATTTTATGTTTTCTAGAGAATTCCCTTGCCTTGCAGATTTCTTGAAGACCTAACTCTTCTTGATTTCTCCTTCCTTCCTTCCTTCCTTCCTTCCTTCCTTCCTTCCTTCCTTCTTCCTTTCTTTCTTTGAAGAAAGTTCTAGAAAATAGCTGAGCTATGAAGTGTCTCTGTGGATTTCTTGGTTAGTCCTTGACCACACTTTCGGTGATTCCTGATATTGGGGCTGTCAGTGTAGGATGAGAAGTAGAGATGACAGAGGCTGTGGACAGAATTGTCAGAAATGAAGATGACATAGGTCACCGCCTGCATACCCAAGGGTAGAGCTTGAGCCACGATTCTCCTCATAGAGAATCTGTATAGCTGCTTCTTCCATGTTTGCCATGGCAGTCACTCCCTATAGTGGCCTACAGGAGACCTTGGCTTGTAGTCATGATAATGGAATAAACAGAAATCCATATAGTAAATGGCTAGGCCTACAGTAATTGGACTGTTAACATTCCCTCCTGGAGAGAGAGAGAAAGAGAGAGAGAGAGAGAGAGAGAGAGAGAGAGAGAGAGAGAGAGTCACATTGCTCTAGCAAGACCTTACCCTGAGATTCTGACTACCTTTCCTTCCTACTCCAGGCTTGCGTAATCTTAGAAATGGTAAAGTATGTAAGGGGTTAAACAATTTGCCTAGAGATGGGACTTTTGGTGATACAGCTGCCTGTGAGAGTTAACCAAGTTCCTGTAGGTAGCTCCAATAAACTCAATTACTCTTTAGGGTGGATTTGATGGAATCTTCGGTCTGTTGGCTCCCTCCCTATTAGAGGTGAGTAGACATGTCTTTAACCTTTCTCTACCAGTCATGCCACAGAGGGCACTTCTTTGAGCCAAGGTTGAAAAAGAATCAGTCAGGAGGACACCACTAAGGTTGGCTTTGTGACCTGGGCTGAGTTTGAAGGTTCAAGGCTGTACTTCCCTCAGGAAGTCAGAGGAAATGGGCCAGGGTTCTGCATGCAGAGAGTTACTTTGTGGCAACATTGGAGGGAGCAGAGGCTCTCCACCAGAGGACAGGGAGGATCAGCAGAGGAGGGTCAGAGGAGAGGCTTCACCTTCACACATGGCCTCGAACACACACACACACACACACACACACACACACACACACACACACACACACACCACACACCACCCAGGAAGCAGCCTAGGTGAGCTGGGCTGCAGCTGTGGCAGTGACCTGTGGTGGGAGGGGTACGGAGCGGGTGCAAAGGCTCTGGCCTTGGTCCTGAAGCAGGTCTTTCTGTCCACAGGCATCATCTTCCCTCCTCACTTCTGGCTCAAGTTACTCCCCACCTGATTCTTCCCAGGAATTCAGAGCCAGGTGAAGGGAGATGGAAGGCTGGAAGGAGGCGTGGCTGGAGGGGCTGCATCATGGCAGAATGGGCAAACCAGTGGAGAAAACAGGAAAGAACCATAGTCGGTGACCAAAAGAGCCACAAAGATGCCAGTTTAAAAAATCACCATTCCAGCACCAAGGAGACAGGCAAGAAGATCTCTGTGAGTCTGATGCCAGCTTGGTCTACACAGTGAGCTCTTGGACAGCTAGAGCTACATGGAGAGACCCTGTCTCAAACATCATCATCATCATCACCACCACCATCACCACCACCACCACCACCACCACCACGACCATCAACAATAAACCCTCAAAACAAAACAAAACAAAATAAAATCATCATTGTAACTGTTAAAAGCATTTTGTTTCCCTCTCTCCCACTCCCTCCTTTCATCTCCTCCCTTTTCCTTTCCTATCTACTTCCCTTCCCTTCTCTCCCACCCATGCTTCTCTTCCTTTCTTACCCCCTCCTTCCTTCCTTTTTAGCTTTCTTCCTTCCCCTTTTTGTTTTCAGAGGAGGTTTTGCTATGTAGTACAGGCTAGCCTAGAACTTATGTTTCTTCTGCCTCAGACTCCTGAGCACCAGAATTATAGGTGTGCATCACTATGTGCTTTTCGATTTGTGGAAGTAGTACCAAGATTTGGCACAAGCACATCAAACCATAGTCAAGGAATCACCGTTAGGCCAACACAGTGTTCCCTTACTGTCCAGTGTGTCCACCTGCATACATTGGGGACTTATGTGCTTTATTTACAGGTGTATACATGTATGCATACATGTATATAAATATATGTGAGTTTTTTCTGCTGTTTAAAATTTTAACATTGTACTTGTGTTACAAGGATGCATTAATTGTCCTAGTAAGCCCTTGCCTATCTCTTTTCCTTTCTCCCTTTGAGACAGGGTCTTTTTTTGTTACTCAGGCTAGCCTCAGACTCCCAGGGTCAATCCTCCCACCTTGGCCACTTAAGTATCTGGAACTACAGCATGTACCCTCATGCATAGTCTTTAAGTCTCAAGAGCATACTTTATTATTGTTATTTTAATTTTTGAGATTATAATTACATTGTTTCCCCTTCCTTTTTGTCTCTGAAAACCTTCCCACACCTTTCTCTTTCATCTCCTTTTTATTAATTATTATTGCATGTACATTTGTATGTTATTTACATAATATGTTCCTAAATGTAAGAACTCTTCCTCTGTACAATGTTTCTTGCCATATGTTCATTCTCAGGACTGAGCATTTGTGTGGATAGCCAGTCGGTGAGCATTTGTGTGGGATAGCCAGTTGGTGAGCATTTGTGTGGATAGCAGTCGGTGAGCATTTGTGTGGGATAGCCAGTCGGTGAGCATTTGTGTGGGATAGCCAGTCGGTGAGCATTTGTGTGGGATAGCCAGTCGGTGAGCATTTGTGTGGGATAGCCAGTCGGTGAGCATTTGTGTGGGATAGCCAGTCGGTGAGCATTTGCGTGGGATAGCCAGTCGGTGAGCATTTGTGTGGGATAGCCAGTCAGTGAGCATTTGTGTGGGATAACCAGTCAGTGAGCATTTGTGTGGGATAACCAGTCAGTGAGTATTTGTATTGGATAACCAGTCAGTGTGCTCCTTCTCCTGTAAGACTGGCTCTCCTGCTCTCAGCAGCATCCTTTGTTGTCTGTAATTCTTTGTGCAGTGTTGGGGCCTCATGGGTTTTTCCTTGTTCACTTCGGCATGTCCATGGTGTTCTCCTTGTTCAGCTCATGTTGGGCAGCTACGCTGGTGAGATTTTACAGGTATATCTTTTCATGTTACTAGGAAACATGGTCTCAGGACAAACTCTCTGATCCTCTGGGTCTCACGATCTCCCTGAGCCCTCTTCTTCAATGCTTCCTGAGCCTTAGGTGTGGGAGTGGGTGTGTCCACTGGACTGGGCTCCACATTGCTGTATTCTGACTGGTTCTGTTTTTCTGCAGTAATCTCCTCTGTTGCAGAGAGAAGTTTCCTTGAACAGGGGTATATTATTATTATTATTATTATTATTATCGAGACAGGCTCATATAGCCCAGACTGATGATCTTGAACTTCTGCTACTCCTTTGCTCACGTCCCAGGTGCTGGGATTACAGGCATGTGCCAGCACACCTGATTTATGTGGTGCTGGAGATGCAACACAGGACTCTGTGGATGCTAAGCAGGAACTCTTCCAACATTCCCAGTCTCAAGAGCAGAAATTCTTTTTCTAAATTTTTTTTGAAAAGTGAAAACCTTTCTGTAGATCTTGCCAGGACAAGTCAAGTGAAGGGCTCTAATGGAATACTTGGGAGTATGCCCAGCTCTTCTGTTGGTTCTTGGCACCTGTTGCTGCCACTCGATTCAGCTGGATGAGTCCCTGTGCCATATTCAGGTGCTTTATTGATGAATATTCCAGGTGTCAGAAAGACTTCATTTGTAAGAGTGGGCTCAGGGTACGGACTGAAAATAAATTAGTCCCAAGTACAAGCAGATGGCTTCTGGAGCATTTATGGGCCCAAGGTAGAGCACATAAAAGGCACTTCAATTTTGAGACACTGACACAAGCTTCTGGAAGAGCTAAAACCCGAGAAGCATCAGGGAAAGCAGAGACTCCGATGACCAGCCCCTCCTCACTTCTTCATCTGCACAGACACTGTGTGCGTTACTTCCTGGACCCCTGAGACATCTCAGTAAGATCAGTAGTTATGTATTATACATGCCACAGGGGTGAGAAAACCAAGGCTACCCCCATCCCCTAACAAGGTTTTTCTGATATAGGGTCTTACTGTATATTCTTAGCTGGTCTGGAACTCTCTCTGTAGACCAGGCCAGCTTCAAACACACAGAGCTCTGCCTGCTTTTGCCTCCTAAATGTTGGGATTAAAGATGTACACCAGTACACCTGGCTTTATTTTGTTTTTAGTTATGTGTATGTGTGTGTGGTTATATGCATATGAGTGCAGGTACCTGCCAAGCTGGAAGAGGGCATTGGATCCCTTGGAGCTGGAGTTACATACATGTGGTTGTGGGCTGCAGGAATTCCAGTCCCCTGCAAGAGCAGAAAGAGCAATAAGCACTCTTAGTCACTGAGCTGTCCCCCCAGTTCCAAACTGCTACTTTGCAGAAGAGAAAAGCCGAGGAAGGGAGTTCACTGGGGTGTTTGCAAAGGAGCATGTGGAATTGCTGTTTCTGCGGCCAGACTGTCTTCCATGTCCTAACTATGGCACTGGGACTCCTTTCTGGGTCTTGACTATGACTTTTGGGCTGGACCCCAAGAAGGATTCCTTGTGTATGACAGTTTCAGAGACTCTCTGGGCTCCGGGTAGGCTTAGGGAGGTGACAGATGGAAAAGGTTCATTTCCTGACACAGGAATGTCATCATAAAAGTCTATTTATGGATAGGTGATGTGACCCAGTGCGTAAAAGCTCTTCCAGGAAAAGCCTGCAATCCAAGTTCAAACTCTGGAACCTCCAAGTAAAGGTGGAAGGAGAGAACACACTCCTCAGAGTTGTCCTCTGACTTCCACACATGTCCACAGCACACGAGCCCGTTCCCCATTATGTGCGTGCACACACACACACACACACACACACACACAACACAGAAAAAGTCTTAACTGTTGGCCGGCCTGGGTACCTGTTATGATTTGGATTTTAAAACAATTCCCACAGGTTCGTGTGTTTGGACACTTGGTCCTCACTGGTGGTGCCTTTTGGGAGGCTGTGGATCCTTTAGGATGTGGGGCCTCGCTGGAGAAAGTGATTTGCTGGGGGAAGGGATTTTGAGTAAAAACTCTGCCCTGTTTGAGCCTGCCTTCCCTGGTCCCTGATTTCATATACCCATTGTTAGCTGCTGTGGAGTCCACTATCCCTTCCCTGCCATGATGGATCTGTTCTCTCAAACTGTGGGGGACAACAAATCCTTTACCTCCTTAAACCCTTGTTCAGTTATTTTATTCCAGAAACGAGAAAAGTATCTAACATACCACTGTTATGCACTGCTACTGGTTTCCCCATACTTCCTCGTATCCATGAGTACCCCTTGAAGTAGAAACTTAAGGTTTTTTTTGGAAAGTCAGTTGGATGGTGTGTTGCTGGGGCAAACACTCAAAGGAATGTTTAGCTAATGTGGACACAGGTGAAAGGCTAAGGCAGACTACTGAAAGAACATTTAGGGGACACAAACACAGGAAAGAGGATATTCTGCTAAAGCAAGCTCATGAAAAGACACGTGATGAAGGATTCTTTGCTAACAACACACATGTATCGGTCCACCTTACATTCCATAGTTGAGCTGCATTTGTTGGGACTCCATAGAGAGAAAACGAATCGGTCAGGAGGACACCACGAAGGTTGGCTTTGTGACCTGGGCTGAGTTTGAAGGTTCAAGGCTGTGCTTCCCTCAGGAAGTCAGAGGAAATGGGCCAGGGTTCTGCATGCAGAGAGTTACTTTGTGGCAACATTGGAGGGAGCAGAGGCTCTCCACCAGAGGACAGGGAGGATCAGCAGAGGAGGGTCAGAGGAGGGGCTTCACCTTCACACATGGCCTCGAACACATGCACACGCACACGCACCCAGGAAGCAGCCTGTTTGAGCTGGGCTGCAGCTGTGGCAGTGACCTCTGGTGGGAGGGGTACGGAGCGGGTGCAAAGGCTCTGGCCTTGGTCCTGAAGCAGGTCTTTCTGTCCATAGGCATCATCTTCCCTCCTCACTTCTGGCTCAAGCTACTCCCCACCTGATTCTTCCCAGGAATTCAGAGCCAGGTGAAGGGAGATGGAAGGCTGGAAGGAGGCATGGCTGGAGGGACAGCCCTTGAATCTAATTCCTCAGTTCTTCTGCCTGGACTCCATCCTATCAAGATTACAGACAGACACCCTGTGCTTAGTTTTGTTTGTTTTGAGACATAATTTCCATAACTTATGCTAGCCTGGAAATAAACTTTATAGCCCGGGTTGGCCTACAGACTCTTAGTGAAACCCCTGACTCAGCTTCCCAAGCTAGGATTATTGCCAGCATACCCGGCAAAGGCTCTCCTTTAGGGGCCACATCAACTTTGCTAAAGGAGGAAATCCAAGCCCAGAGATGGTAAGTGCATTGCTCAGAGATGCACAGTAGGGGATGGTGGTGCTGGAACTGGAATCTAGTGTCAAACATACAAACTCTCTCATCCCTCTGGAGCCTTACTGTTCCTTCTGACAAGGCTGTGTTTGTGAAGCGACACCCCCGCCTCACCTTCCTGGCATGTGGGGACCATGTGAATCATTCTGAGTAGATATTCTTTAGCTTAGGTGTATGAGGAGGTATGATCCATTTAGGCAATATTTGTATTTTATTTTATGTGTATGGTAGTTTGCCTGCATATATGTCTGTGCACTCTGATACCCACAGAAGCCAGAAGAGGGTGTTGGGTCCTTGGATTTATAGATGGTTAAGAGCTGCCATGTAGGTTCTGGGAATTGAATCTCTTGTCCTCTAGAAGAACAGTCAGCACTCTTAACCTCTGAGCCCTCACTTAGGCAAGATTCACAGAGGCTCGTACAGCACATATGTCAGTGTTAGCTGTGTCTCTGAAGAAGAAGGCACAGCCTCCGACTCTATGGAACTGCCACTTAAGAGAGAGGACAACAGGGGCTCAACAGTTAAGAGCATTTGCCGTCCTTCACAAGGACCTGTAACCTCAGCTTCAAGGGATCCAATGCCCTCTCTTAGCCTGCACAGGCACCTGCACACACATGAGAGTCACTTACACAGAAACAGACACGTGTAAATAAAAATAATAAAAGTAAAAGTTTCAAAGAGAAGTGTTTGTTGTGTGTGTGTGATCAACAGACCAGAGCCAAAGGAATAACCAAAGTCTGGTTCCCCTTACACCAAGGCTCTGGGTCCTTGGGTGAGTGACTAGGGAAGCCCATGAGCTCTGTGCCCTGACAGGGATCCAGCCATAGCCTCCTCTCAGTTCCTGGTTGTCAGAGGTTCCTGTGTGACAGAGCCTGAGACCCATGCTCCCATTTGTATGCTCGAGCTGGAAACTCTCATGCTTTAACTGTCAGCAGCTGCTGCCACAGAGAGAGAGCTTTGCTGCGGTTTCTGGGAAAGGGAGAAAAATGATGGCATTTCCAAGAACTGCTTCTCCTGTCACCGAGGCGGGCTGTTCCTGAGAGCTGGCACATAGTGACTTTTGGTTTGCTTACGGCCTAAGAGTGGGACAAAGAAGCTTTACTGACAGGAGCGTGGGTAACTTGCAGGTAGCTGCATCATTGGAAAGCCCACCCCAGGGTGGGTGCTGACTCTGGAGACTGACTCCCTGGAAACCCTGTTCAACTTCCAAGTAACTGCACCAGAGAGTCCCTTTCCCTGTGACTGCTTACTGTACATGCTGCCTCGGGGACGGGCCTTGTCCATCCTGCAGGTTTCCTGAGCTTCCTGTGTTTTATGAATTTGGAGGGACTGTTTTGTTTCAGAGAAAACAGCTACACAGCTGGAGGATGGTGTCCCTGGAACTGTGGAGAGCAGTACGGAAGGGAGACAGAGGAGGGGACAGGCTCATCAGTCACTCCCATCTAGGCATTCTGATTTTATCCTGAACAGGATGGGACACTAGGGAAAGGTTTCAAGCAGGTGGAAGGTCATGGCTGGAGGGGACAAGGTTTCATGATACAGCTCAGGCTGGTCTTGAACTCAGGATCCTCCTGCCTTAGCCTCCTAGTGCTGGGGTTACAGATGTGTCCAGTTGGAATTGGGCTTTTAAAAGATTCTCCCTACTCTGTCTGCTGAAGGTGTCCAGTGAGTGGTGCTGAGGGAGGGAGCAGGATCCTATCAGGATCAAGTCTGACTGTCCAGTTTTAGGGGGAAGGTGGTTGGACTCAGTGGGAGCTTGTGGAGGGAGACTGACATTGTGAGGTTCAAGGTGCAGGGTGTGTTCCTGATGTAGAATCAAAAGGACTTGATGATTCTTCCAATTACAGCTTAGTGTCCCTTTTACAACATAATGTCTCAACAATGTGTTTTTTTTTTGTTTTTTTTTTTTTTTTTTTTTTTTTTTTTTTTTTGGTTTTTCGAGACAGGGTTTCTCTGTGTAGCTCGGGCTGTCCTGGAACTCACTTTGTAGACCAGGCTGGCCTCGAACTCAGAAATCCGCCTGCCTCTGCCTCCCAAGTGCTGGGATTAAAGGCGTGCGCCACCACCGCCCGCGAACAATGTGTTTGTAGAACGAAGACCCCACCTGTAATAACAGACTGGAGACTCAGAGCAGCAACGCTTTGGCACTGCAGCAGAGAGGGAATGGTGGATGAGCCACAGAGGTGCAGGGAGCAACTTTTATAGTCTGAATACTGAGTGATCTCACCCTTCTTCATTGGCTGAGGACTCAGGGCGAGGCACACTCTTACACATCACCTGACATTTACATTGTCTGTTTCTCAGCAAAGGCCAGGTGTGGTTTGCTTTTTTACATTGTTAGTTTAAATCTTTTCAGCTGCATGACATTGTTATTTTCAGGTCATTAATGAAAGCTCAGCTGTTAATTTCTTCTGTAAATTTTTAGTTTTTTGTGGGGGTAGCTCCACGAACAGGCTCTGCTCATCTTAGTTGGATCTAGTTGACTCAAGGTGCTTATGAAAATGGGCCATTCTTTTTTATTTCTAATAAATAAGTCTTGTAGAAAGAGTTACCAGCACAAAGAGCAATAGAAACTACTGTATAAACACTTCAGACATATGGCACTTAGAGATGAGATTTCTTTAGGCTAGCTGTGAGCCTTTCTGGGGTGGTGGCTTTTAAGCTGACCTTCAGTAAAAGTAAAAATGAAGGAGGTGATTTACAATAATAAAAACAAAAAACCCCTCTCTGGTGAGAACAGCTTAAATAGCCAGGTGATGTTGAGGCAGGAGGATTATTATTATTTGTAGCTTGGACTACAAATCAAGATTCTGTCTCTGGATGGGTGTGGTGGTACATGCCTGTAGTTCCAGCATTTGAGAGGTAGAGACTGGAGGGTCAGGTGTTCAAGATCATCCTCCACTAAATAGTGAATCAGAGGACAGCCTGGGCTACATAAAATCCTGCTGAGAGGGATGAGACAGGCTGGTCCAAAGGTAGTGAGTTATCTCAGTTGATTGTTCAGTCAGCTACAGATTGAACTCCTGTTCTATGCTTTTCTCACTTCTCACTACTGCACTTGACTACAGATAGAGTAAGACAAAGCACATCTACCCTGGAACTCCCCTAATGTGCTTTAAATTGGGCTTGTGAGCTCATTTCGGGGTCTCTCTATCTTGGTAATGGGAGACCCCAGCATGCTGCGCTTCTGCAGAATAAAACACTCAGTGTTTACATACTATTTGAGTCTGGATGCCATTCTTTGGTGAGTCACAGACTTTACACTGTCTCAGAAAAACAAATGAAGGAACAAACAAATGCCTGAGGGCTGGAAGACATGGGGAGTGAGGTACACAGGGCCAGCAGCTAAGGGTTCCACACTCAGTTCAAGTATAAGAAGCCCTTTGGAGAGCTGTCATTTGATTTGAAAGGACACTCTGTAGCTACATGGGAAGAATGGAAACTCTCATTTGGGGTTCATGACGTATGCTTGGGTGACCAGAGCCTGGAGGAGGAGTCTTGATCTCACTCCCAGACTCACAGCTTTATGGGAGGAACACAAACCCTTGCCACCACAGGAAAGCCAAGGCTGTGGCTGAGAGCCCAGCATGGCACCTGGAAAGGCCCCTCCCCACCCCCCAGGCGGAGAGGTCACCTGTGTCTTCCACCAGGAACACGAACACACCTGCCCTTGGCAGCCGTCCTCGCCAAGTCTATTTTTGCTCTGCTTGGCAGCTCTGTGGAAATTAAGAGGCTATTTGCAGTGACTAATGCTGCTAATTCTGATCGGGCAATTTAAAATTCATCCTTTGCCATATCAGAGACCCGCTAGGGGACAGGATTAAGGCATCATCCGCAGCGATTTCTATGACTGTTGCTGGAAAACAAAACCCAAACCCCAAAGACACTAAAATCGGTCTTCATTCAAACCACTGCTCATTAAATTGCCTCCTTTAAAATATTCTGTCTTGATCTACACAATAGTGCTCATGTGTTCCCAGCTTATTAGCCAAGTGGAGGAACCTTGACAAGCTGGCTGCAGGCTCCTGGGAGCTACAAACCTTCTGAAACTGGGAGATGCATCTCAGCACCTCCGCAGCCCTGATGCCTCTGCAGCGCTTCCGCTGCCGCCCACTGCCCCTGCCTTCCAGCCGAATCTAAAAGAGATTCAAGCTCCCAGCCTCGCTCAAACCTGAGCCTCTCACATACCACTTGTGTGTGTCGTACAGATCTGTATCCATCCACCCACCCATCCATCCACCCATCCATCCATCCATCCATCCATCCGAGTCACAGTCTCCTGTAGCCTAGACTGGCCTCAGATTCACTAGGTAGCCAAGGCTGACCCTGCACTCTGGAGTGCTCGTATCACAGTGTGTGCTCCATCATGCTAGACTTTCCATGGTCTCTTTTTAAAATTTTTAATCTTTTAAAAAAAAACCTCTAAAGTTACTCTAAAATGGAGTTACTCTACAGATAACTCCGTTTTAGAATTAAGTAGCTATGTTTTGAACAGGGCACTTTGCATCACCGCCATGAATAGGAAGCAACGTCAGGAGGATTAAGCAAGCACGAAGTACAGAAGGAGGCGTTCTATAGAGGCACTGCTTATCTTCTTTGTTCTGTGCCTCAGGTTTTCTTTCTAAAACACACATAAAATGGGGATGCAGTTAAATACAGGTTTGCAAAGCTTTGGAATAATACATATGTTTTAATTGATTAATTTACATTTTATTTTTGGTGATGTTTTTGTTTATTATCCTTTGAAGATGTTATATCTGTGTGTAATGTATTTTGATCGTATCTACTTACCACTTCCTCCCTCTGGCTCCCTCCTGGGAAAACCCCAATCTGTCTATCTTCCTCCCGACTTCATGTGCTTCTTTAAAATTATTATTACTAACAAGCCCCTGAGTTTAATTTGTGCTAGCTGTAGGTGCATAGGTATGGGGTCATGTACTGAGCCATGGGCAGCCTTACCAGTGGCCACATTCCCACAGAAAGGTGACCCTCGCTCCTTCAGCAGCCATCAGCTACCAAGAGCTCCACTGACAGGGGTGGGACCTCAGAGGCCACCGCCCCACCATCTGTGCAGGAATTTTGACTTGCTTGATCTCATTCAGGCAACTACAACTGTTGTGAGTTCGTGTGTGGGATAGCCTCGTCATCATATCCAGAGGAGAGTACTTCACAGCACCCTTCCCCATCCTCAGGTTCTTACATTCTTATTTCTCTCCATTCTCCTGCAAAGTTCCTTGAGTCTTGGATGAAGGAGGCTAATATAGACGATGACCTATCTATAGATGACCTATCTGTAGATGACCTGTCTATAGATGGCCTATTTGTAGATGACCTATCTATAGATGACCTATTTATAAATGACTTGTCTATAGATGACCTATCTGTAAATGACCTGTCTATAGATGACCTGTCTATAGATGACCTATCTATAGATGACCTATCTGTAGATGACCTGTCTATAGATGACCTATTTATAGATGACCTGTGTATAGATGACCTATATATAAATGACTTGTCTATAGATGACCTATCTGTAGATGACCTGTCTATAGATGACCTATTTATAGATGACTTGTGTATAGATGACCTATTTATAAATGACTTGTCTATAGATGACCTATCTGTAGATGACCTGTCTATAGATGACCTGTCTATAGATGACCTATCTATAGATGACCTATCTATAGATGACCAATCTGCAGCTGAGTGTTAACAGTCACTAAAGCTCAGCCCTCTGACCAGTTCTGAGTCTCAGCATTAACTACTACCCACTGGGATAAAAAGCTTTTCTGATCAAGATTGAGAGAAGCATAGATCTATAGGTATAAATATAAATATTTAGGAGGTGGTTTTACAACATGACTCTTCCGTGAGCCATGCAGTATGTCCCAGTGCCTATGACCTTCCCCTCATGGGCTTTGGGCCAGGTGTATACTCTTGCAGTATGAGACATGAAATCCTTCCTGTGGATCAAGCCTCAAATCCAATCAGAAAATGCTTAGTCACCCTCATGTCTAAGTGTAGTGAGAATTTTTTTTTTTTTTCTTTTTAAAGATTTTTATTTATTTTATGTATATTGAATACACTGTAGCTGTCTTTAGACAGACCAGAAGAGGGCATCAAACCCATTACAGATGGTTGTGAGCCACCATATGGTTGCTGGGAATTGAACTCAGGACCTCAGGAAGAAGAACCATTTCTCCAGCCCGAATTTTGGTTTCTTAACTAACAAACAAACAAAAAACACCACAGAAATATTGTGGAAATATGTTTTTGTTTTAATCCCAGGTGTGGGGATATGGGGCTGCTTCACTTTGTCCCCAGCAGCTGACTAGGATTTGCCTCGTGCAAGGGTGTGATTTTGCCAGCTATAGATAGTTTCTGCAATTGTGTGATGTTTGGAATTCTGGGGATTTTTCAAAGGGTGTATAAATGCCGGGCCCTGAGAGGTTGTTGGTTGGCTGTTGATTGGTTGGAAGAAACCACAACAAGAAGAAATTAGACAACCTGGTGGTGAACATCAAACGTGTCCCAAGGAACTCGACGCCTCTAATCGGCAGGAAGTCGCCTGAAGATAACACTACCCCCTTTTCCCTCTATCTTTTTCCCTCCTATCTAGTGTTAGGAAGTTGAAAGGGTGGAAGAAAGGGAGTGGAGAAGGGTGGAAGAAAGAAGAACCCTCAAAGTAGACAAAGTAAACAAATGCTGGCTATATCTTACTGTTTGATTGCTGTGAAGAAGACGTCATGACATGGCTACTCTTCTGTTTGTTTAGTTTGGTTTGGTTTTTCAAGACAGGGTTTCTCTGTGTAGCCCTGGCTGTCCTGGAACTCACTCTGTAGACCAGGCTGGCCTCGAACTCAGAAATCTGCCTGCCTCTGCCTCCCAAGTGCTGGGATTAAAGGCCTGCGCCACCGCTGCCCAGCTCATGGCAACTCTTTTAAAGGAAAACATTTAATTGGGGCTGGCTTACAGTTTCAGAGGTTTAGTTCATTATCATCATGGTGGGGAAGCATGGCAGCATGCAGGCAGACATGGTGCTGGAGGAAGAGCTGAGAGTTCTAAGTCTGGATCAGGAGGCAGCAGGAAGAGAAAAACACACTGGGCCTGACTGAGCATTTGAAACTTCAAGGCCCATAGCAGTGACGCACTTCCTCCACCAAAATCACACCCCCGCAAGGCCACACCTCCTAATAGTGCACTCCCTATGGGGCTATGGGGCCATTTTCACTTAGACCTTCACAGCCCATAACTGTGTGTGCTGGCTAGGTTGGTGTTATAGCATGCAGGGCTCACTGGATAAGAGCACGGATGTCTTCTTCCCCCACGGCACCTTTTCAGTTCGAGGTCGATTTCTTCTTGTGCTGCAGCCAAAGTGAATTCTGTCTTCAGCAGTAGATCTATTTTATGTGTAAATGTTTTGCCAACTGTAATGCTTGTGCACTGTTAATGTAGTATTCATAGAGGTCAGAAGAGGGCATTGGATTCCTTGGAATTGAGTTACAGATGGTTGTGAAGCATCATGTAGGTTAGGTGATGGGAACTGAACCCAAGACCTCTGCCAGAGCAGCAACCATGTCTCTCCAGCCCACATTCCAGCCTCTTCACGGATATGTAAACACAAAAATTTCAAAAGTGAGCTGTGAGTTGAAAAATAAAAGCTCCATGTAACCACAGCAGGAGCAAATAAATACAGCGGAAAGCAAGCAGCAGTCAAAGTTATAGACGATGCATTCTGAGCAAGGGGGATTTAGAGATCAGCTCTTCCCAGGGAGGGGCTTTCTTCCTAATTGGAAGCTTGAAAAGGAGTAGACAGGAGCGACCTTCTCCGTGTAGCTGAGTGTTTTGTAGTCCTATTTGTTCTCAGGAATGCTTACCATCCATACATTCAACACATGGGAGTGCTGGTGTGAACTGTAAAGACAAACCCTCTTCTACTCAACTGCAGAAATCAGTTTTCTTAAAGTTGTGTTTGTGTAATTAATTAGCCATCTGCTCATAGACTCTATATTTTTTTAATTAAAATTTTAGTGTTTGTGTGAGTTTATGTGTGTGCATGTTTGTGTGTGAGTGTGCTTGTATGAGTGTGTAAGTGTATATGTGTGTATGTATTTGTGTGTGTGTGAATGTGTATGTGTTTGTGTGTATGCATGAGCGTGTATGTGTCTGTGTGTGCACATGAGTGTGCATGTGTTTGTATGTGTGTAAATGTGTGTGGTGTGAGTATTTGTATATTTGAATGTGTGTGTGTGTGTTGAGGTTTTGTCTTTTATTGTCTATTGTAATGTTAAGTGTGGCCCCTAAGACCCGGAGTCTACCCGTAGCTCCTGTGACTCCACCCCAAGTTATTTTGGATTGGTAAACAAAGATGTCCACAGCCAATAGCTGGGGAGGGGAGAGATAAGTGGCGTTTAGGTTTTGTGGGCTTGGGGTTTGAGGAGGACGAAAGAAGAAGGTAAAAGGAGGAGAGAGAAGCCACCGTTGGTTAGGTGAGCCATAAAAACATGGCCCTGAGGGCTGGCTGATTGGAGTTAAGAGCAGCCCAGATGGAACATAATAAATAGTAAGTAATAACTCGGGGTTATCCATAGGAAAGTAGATTCTAACAACATGGAGGGTAGGCAGCTGCAACAGCCATTGTGCTGTTTAAGACATACTAAAACTATAAAGGCTGTGTGTGTGCTTTTGAGAGAGAGAGAGAGAGAGAGAGAGAGACATGCGTACCACCCTGTACGTACGGGTGGACTCTCCTGCTACCCGGCTTGTTTAAGTCACCAGGCTTCACAGCTGCCTGGCTCTGCCTCTTCTTTACTTGTGTTCATCCAGCAGCCTTGCCATGGGACTCTGCCCCAATGACACAATGTAAGTGAGAAATAGCATGAAGTTGCTAATGCATTGAATCCATATAATCTACTGAGTGTCTCAGTCACATGGTCTGCTGCTTCCTCTCCTCGTTGCATAGCTGGCTGGGAGCTGGGGCTTGGGCTTCAGCCCAGCATCATGAAAGGGCACCCTCCCCTTCTATGCTAAAACCCTGAGGGATGCTTTCTCCTGACAGAATACCTTTTAAATTTCAATGTGAGGTGGAAAAACCTTGTTAGACTATTGCAAATGTTTGTGTCTAGAAAGTCCCTCTTAAAATATGGCTCTTGAGGATGGGGTAGATGGCTCAGTGTGCAAACGAGAGGCCCTGAGTTAGGGTTCCCAGCACCAATTTACAGAGATAGGTATGGCTGTGTGCTCACCTATAACCCTAGAAATCTGGTGGGGTATGGAGACAGGAGACTCACAGGGCTCACTGGCTACTACCTAGCCAGAGGGTCAATGAAAGTTTCCTCTCTGGCATTAAGCAATACGATGGGATACTTTTTTTTTTTTTTTTTTTTTTTTGGTTTTTCAAGACAGGGTTTCTCTGTGTAGCCCTGGGTGTTCTGGAACTCACTCTGTAGACCAGGCTGGCCTCGAACTCAGAAATCTGCCTGCCTCTGCCTCTCAAGTGCTGGGATTAAAGGCATGCGCCACTACCGCCCAGCACGACGGGATACTTAATGTCCTGCTCTGGCCTCAACGGTAGTGCAGGAGCACGTGCACCTGTAGACACACATGCACACATGAACACACAGACACATACACACAGAAGCACATTCACAGACACATAAATACACACACACATATGTACACACAGACACACCAATACACAGAGGCACATATATAGACACATGGACAAATATGCAGACACTTATATAGACACACACACGCAGAGACATACAGATATACACACACACAGAGACACAAAGGCACATACATAGACACTACATGGACACACATATGCACATGCATCATACACACAGACACACACACAGAGGCATATACACATACTCACATGAACACACTTGTACACACATAGACATAGATGCACAAACACACAGAGGCTCATATACATGCACTCACATGAACACAAAAATACACACAGACACACATACACACTGGGAGGGAGAGAGACACAGAGAGAAATGTGGTACTGGTCTCTTCTTTCCTTGAAAAACATTTTTTTTGGACCTTACTCTGTAGCCCAAGTTGTTCTAGATCTCACCATGTAGCCCAGACTGACCTGGAACTCACCATGTAGCCCAGGCTGGCCTTCCACTTGTGGTGATTCACCAGCCTCTGCCCTGATGTGCTGGGATTACAAGCATGAGTGAGTGTACCTGGTTCAGTTTTAAAAACCTGGCACTAGAGATTGAGCCAACAGGCTAATGCATGCTAGACGAGTCTTCTACTAATGAGCAACATCCCAAGTCCTTTTAAAAATTCATCTTGTAAACTTCGTTAGAGACTGTCTTGCCTTGAACTCACTCTGTAACTCCAGTGGGACTTGAGAACTTTGAGTCTCCTGGCTTCCGCCTCTGGTGTAGCTCGAATTTCAGGCCTATAGGCCTGGCTTCTTATTGAGAAATTGAATTGGCAAGTGCTACAGTAATTGGATATATTTTGGGGCACAACACGATGTTTCGATGTGTGTGTATGTTATAAGTGAATGAAGCTAATTAACACGCTCGTCTTACAAGCTTGCCTTTTGCACACGAGCTCTCTACAGCGCACACCTCCTGGCTGGCTGAAATTGTACCCTTTCAGTGTTCCTAGCTGTGGGACTGTGGCACTCGAGGGCACAGAGGACAGACACCTTGGAAACATCAGTGTCACTCACGGGGCCCTGAGGTGGTTGAGAAGATGAGCAGGTGCAGGTTTTCAGGGGTTCTATCAAGGGGACTGTGGGGGTTTGAATATGTGTGGCCTAGGGAGTGGCACTATTAGGAGGTGTGGCCTTGTTGGAGGAAGTGTGTCACTGTGGGGGTGGGCTTTGAGACCTTCTGCCTAGCTGCTTGAGAGACAGACAGCCTGTTCCTGGCTTCCTGCAGAACAAACTGTAGAACTCTCAACCCTTCCTGTGCCATGCCTGCCTGGATGCTGCCATGCTCTCACTTTGATAAATAGACTGAACCTCTGAACCTGTAAGTCAGCCCCAATTAAATGTTGTCCTTCTAAGAATTACCTTGATCGTGGTATCTCTTCACAGCAATGGAAACCCTGACTAAGATAGGGACTTAATAAAGGGGAAGGGAGGGAAAGAAAGGGGAGAACAGAGTAGAGAGGGCTGAGAGGAAGACAAAAAGACAGTAAGCTGCAGAAAGGATAGTATTAGTTTTCTGTGATATCCCTCTATATTACTCTTGTTGGCTAGTAGTGGGATGGCAATGGCCTAGCTTTTATTTGAAAACATATATGTTTTTTCACTTTTGAGTGCTTTCTGTTGAATCAAAGAGAACAGATTTTATTTTTAACATTAAAGTTAAAAATAAATTAAAAATGTATTTATTTTTTGTATGTGATCTGTATGTGTGGTCATGTCAGTATGTGCACATATGTGTAGGTGCATTTGCATGTGAAAGCCAGGAGTTAACATTGGACATGGTCTTAGTCAATGTTCTACTGCTGTGAACAGACACCAGATCCTATAAAGGAAAACATCTCACTGGGGCTGGCTTACAGTTTCAGGGGTTTAGTCCATTATTGTCATGGCGGGCAGCATGGTAGCACACAGGCAGACACGGTGCTGGAGAAGGAGCTGAGAGTTCTACTTCTGATCCACAGACAACAGGAAGAGAGGGCTGGAGAGAGGGCTTAGTCATTAGAGGCCAGGCTCACAACCAAAAATAAAAGGAAGAGAGAGACCCTGGGCCTGGCTTTTGAAACCTCAAAGCCCACCTCCAGCGACACATTTCTCCAACAAGGCTACATCTTCTAATCCTTCTCAAGTAGTGCCACTCCCTGATGACTAAGTGTCCAAATATATGAGACTATGGAGGCCATTCTTACTCAAACCACCACAGATGCCTTCCTCAATCACCTTATGTTTTGAGATGTGTGCTGGTTGGAAGGGCACACAGAAGTCAAGAGTGTTGCTTTCACTAAATATTGCTGTTGGTTTCATTGCTGTAGGGACTATGACTAAGAATGCACAGACCCTCCCTCCACAAAAGCAGGCCCTTAGGATGCCTCTGCAGAGACAGTTTCTCTCCACTACCTTGCCTACTGTGGTTGTACTGCAGTTCATCTAATAAATGACTTCTGCCCTTGGTGAATCTGTTCACAGCTTGCTTGTCACTGTCTGTGACCGTTACACTTGTTACGGGCTTCTCTGCTTTTTAGCTCTTTTGTTGTGGTTCTGGAGGTGAGCCCACTGCTTTTCTCATCCTAGGCAGGCCCTGGACCACTGAGCCCTGCCTGACTTCCGTTTCTCTTGCTTCCCTTATGGGACTTCCTCCCTAAATACTCTGCAGCCTCCTTCTCAGGTTCTGCAAATTGCTGGAAAGATCCAGTTCCTTCTGTGGAAAAGGAAAATGGGAAGTTGCACAACGGCTTCCCATGAGTTTCTCTAGGCTAGCCTTGAACTTGCCATGTAGCACAGGATGACCTTGAACTTCTGGTCCTTTGACCTCTTCCTCCCTGAATGCTGGGATTACAAGCATGTGCCACAGTACCTGATTCTATTCAGTGTTGCGGACTGAGTTCTGGGCATCATGTATGATAGTTAAGCACTCTACCAACTGAGCAACTTCTGCAGTTGCTGATGGAATCCCTGAAACTGAATGAGATACACATTCTCTGTAGCGTCACTGAGAAGAAGGCGGGGCACACCATTCACCTATGCTTCTGGATGAAGGCTGGTGACTGTCTTTTGGTTATGTGACGTGGGTAAGAGAAATCTCTTTTAGTTTCCCCACGTACGGATGCTGATGTTGACAGCACTTTATTACAGGGTTAAGAGGATTAAATGAAGCAATTCAAGCCTAGACCTTGGAAGGACACAGGGCATTCTGGAGTGAAGCTATGTTACATTAGTGTCATCTTCACTAAATACTACTGCTGTTAATTCCGCTGTTAATTCCACTGCTGTATTGAAACACGGTTAAGAATGAAAACTGCCTCCTTTCTGGAGAAGGATTTTTTTGTTTTGTTTTGAATTAAGAAACTTTAGTATGTTCACAGTCTTTCATTCAGTAGTTTCCAAGCCTAGGATTCAGCCTTAGGGGTTCATTTGAAATGTAGATAAGGTCTGATTCATCCATATTTCATGACATCATTTTCAATAGAAACAAATTTGAAAAGAGAAATAAGGTAACTATGCAGCCACAGGGCAGGTTGAGTTACCATGGACATCTACAGCATTTGCTTTCCTTGAAGTAGTTCCAGTGTTCCTGGAGGCATCAAAGCAGTAGGTAGGGAACAAGTCACTATAGGGAGGGGGTGATGGTCTCACTGTCAAGAGGGTCTGCTGTGTGAGCAGGTATTACACCACAGGTCAAGGTCTCTGACTCCTTGTCTCCAGACTCTCTTTGAGGCAGGGGCTCCCCTTAGGTCCCAGGCTGGTTGTGAACTTTCTGTGTAATTCAGTTTGGCATCAAGTTTATGATCATCTTCCTCCAGACTCCTGAGTGCTGGGATTACAGACTTGTGGCAGCCCACCCAGCCTTCTGATGTTACTGTCTGGATTGCCTGGGGAGGCAGACTATTGTCTCGTCTGCAAGACTGTGGAGGACTTTCCAGGGAGGCTGCTGCCCACTGAAAAAAGGACTTCCAGCCAGGAGAATCTTGGGAAAATCCCTGAAGCTTTTGATTTTCCATTTTCCATCCTGGCACTTGCCCAGTTCCTTATGGCTGTGCATAGCTGTGTGTATGCATGAAATCTTAAACAATTCTTTAATCTGAGTGTGGCAGCTCACACCTTTAATCCCAGCACTTGGGAGGCGGAGGCAGGAGGATCTCTGTGAGTTTTGACCCAGTTTGGTCTACAGAGTGAGCTCCAGGACAGCTAGGACTACATAGAGAGACTCTGTCTCAAAACAACAATAGCAAAATATCTTTAAAAATTGAAAAATATTCATTCAGGTATATAGTGTATTTTGATAATATCTACCTCTCTTTTCTCCAACTCTTCCTAGGTCTCCCTACTGTGTCCCTCTCCCAATTCACATTCTCCTTTTTCAAAAGTCACAATTATTTTAATGCTATGTGTATGAGCACACATGTGGAGGCCAGAGGGCAATTTTGGGCTTGCAGCAAGTGCCTTTACCCACTGAGCTATTCCAGCAGCCTCCCCATCTTACTTTTTAATAAGTTAGTGTCAGCTATAAACTTGACAAAGCCCAGAGTTATCTGTGGGAGTCTTGACTGGGGGACTGCCCAAATCAGATCAGCCTGTGGTCATGTCTGTGAGGTGTTGTCTTGATTGTTGATTGACAGGGAAGGCTCCAGCTCACTGTGGGCAATGCCATCCTTGAGCAACTTGCCCTGGGTTATATGAGAGATCCTGGAAGCCAGCCAGAGATGGAGGCAAGAAGCAGCAATCCTCCATGGTCTCTGCTTCAGTTTCTGTTTGAGTTCCAAACCCTTGCTGATGGCGTGTTCCCTAGAAGTGTAAGCTGAAATAAACTCCTTTCTCCCCAGATTGTTTTATAATAACAACAGGAAGCAAAACAGTCTAATTAGTGCTACCTGTATTTGCTGGAGTGTAGGACCGTCCACCAGAGCATGGGGAATTTATCAAGGGCCACACCTCTGCAGAACTGGATTCTTCTACCTCAGTAGTCTTCAACTGCCAGTAGTCCTTAGCTGTGGGTGGGACTTCACCCATTCTGGAATGTTGGCTGGATTGATCTTGTACACGTTTTGTTTAGGTAACCTCAGCTGTGAGTTCATGAACCATGACATGTCCTGAAGACACAGTTTCCCAGCAGTCTTCCTCAACCTTGGGCTCTTGTGGGCCTGCCATGGGTCTGTATGGCTTGTGTGTTGTGTTCACCTGGAAAAATTATTTTTTAAAAGTATATTTATTTGTTTTTCTCTGTGCAAACACATGTGTTCTTGTGTGACAAGACTTTTCCTGATGAGACATAACGCATACATTTACTTACCCAAGATACAGATCCCTTGACAGATCAAAATACAGATGCCAACTAAGTCCAATATAGTGAACCAGTGAGTTTTTCTGGGTTACATACAGGAATATAGGTGAGGTATTTTTATAGGAGCAGAAATGACTCAAAGATAGCTGCATCAACAAAACCGACCCCACATGGGTGGTAACTCATTAAAAGCTAGAAATATAGAGCACATTGCAAGGCTTGCAGGCAGCTCAACAGATTGGAGAGTATCCTTTCTAAGTGATGCAGTTTGTCTGTACTTCTTTCAGGCAGCTAGACTGGTTTCTGCTTCTTCCAGGCAGCTGGGCTGGTCTTTTCAGCTTGGCTGCAAAGGACTCTCAGTAGATTTTATTGTTTACTTTTGGGAGGGAGGGATCAAGAGAATCTGATCAGTTTCAGGGACTTCCTGAAGCTCTTTTGAGTTGTTTACCTTCTGCCTAAGGAGCTATCCTGGAAGGTGGAATTTTTTTTTTTTTTTATATGGTTTTTCGAGACAGGGTTTCTCTGTGTAGCCCTGGCTGTCTTGGAACTCACTCTGTAGACCAGGCTGGCCTCGAACTCAGAAATCCGCCAGCCTCTGCCTCCCAAGTGCTGGGATTAAAGGCTTGCGCTACCACTGCCAGGCTGAGATGGAATGTTTTAACATGTGTGTGTACACATACCTGGAGGCTAGAGAACAACCTTTGAGAGTAGTTTCTTTCCTTCCTCTATGAAAAACCTGGCAATTGAATTTAGGTTTGGCAGCAGTGTCTTTACCCACAGAGCAATCCACAGCTATGTGTATGATCTTTAAGAAAGATCTTATAGGCTCTAATATTTTGAGAAGAACTCTAGTTACCTCTCAAGTCTAGCTTTCTCATCACTATGGTAACCAACAACTTAAAGAGGGTAGGAGGAAAGATATTTGATCTTATGTTGCCTGGGGCTTGGCTACACCTTTTGATATTCTTTGAGACCCATCACCATCAGGATGTTAGCCATAGTGGGTTAATATTCCAGGTGATTGGATTCTACTCTCTGTTGTATGATTCCTGTTTTAGAAGTAGGAGAAATGACTGGAAATTCTAAAGCCATTATCTGAAGGTCATGGGAAAGCCACTATATCTATATGGCAGATGCTGTTTTCCAAAAGTGGCTATAACTGTGTCTCCTGTCTCACATGCTGTTCTGGAACTTTCTATCATTCCTAGTAGTTACACACTCTGTTCCCCTTGAGAGCCTGTGTGGACCCTGATGACTATCTCTGCTACTCCTTGAGTCTGGTGGAAGTAATAGAGTATGACTTTGAAGGTGAAGTCATAAATAAGCCTGAATCTTTGTTTATGTTTGCTCTTGAAAATTATAAGAAAATTATAAGAAAATTCAAGCATCTCATGGGAGGCCTGTGTAAAACAAAACAAAACAAAACAAGACAAGACAAGACAAGACAAGACAACCCCTCCCCGCCCCCCCCAAATTGAGATCTCTATCCTCTGCTTAGCTCAGGTCCCAGCTCACAGCAGGAATATCCTGTTAGGATGTTATCTCTTCTATCGACCCAATGATGACAGCCTGGACTATCTGAGCTGCTTCCACCAAGCCCTTCCTAAATTATATGCCTGTGAATAGATGGATCATTGTTATTGTAAGCCATTATGTTTTTGGAATAGTTTGTTACTTGGCAAGAGATAACCATAACTAATGAATGTCCTAACAAAGGTATTTTGTTTTGTGTGGGGAGACATCCACCTTTCAAATTTTCTGCCCCACTGCATGTACTTCTAATTCTGTTTTAAAATTAGAACTCCTTCTGATTCTAAATAGTTCTCAATGGAGACTTGAACAATGAGTTCAGGTGATGGATGATGGGAAAACATTGGAGGCGACAGGAAGTGAGTAGGCGGGCAGAGGAGCTGCATGGAGCTCATGGAAGGTCCTAGACTCTGAGATCTGGAAGTGGCAAGGATGTGAGAGGAAGGTACAGAGGAACAGAGGGTGAGGATGGGAAGGTCACAGGAGCCACATCACAAGGAACTATCAGGGGACTATCAGGGGAGCGGGTGAGTTGCTTCCAGTTACACAGGAAACACAACTGGGCCGTTCCTAACCCTGCCCTGCACTCCTGAGCTCAGCATAGAACCCTATGCACCATTTTTGGTTCTAGAATAAGCTGCTTTTGTGGTTTGAATTTGAAATGTCCCCAACAGGCTCATGTTTTGAATGATTCAGGTGGTGACCCTATCTTAAAGGCTCTGGAAACATTAAGAAGGTGGGGCCTGGTGGCAGAAATAGGTCACTAGAAGTAGGTCATTGAAGGTGACACATGCTCCTGTATGCAGATTGTTTTCTCTGTATCATGGTCTGTCACGTGAACAGCCTCCCCAACATGTTTCTGTCACCACGGATGTTCTTATTGGTGTTCTTACTGATACATCTTCCTCCTTTGAGAGACTGGAATCTCTCTAAAACTGTGAGCCAAGTAAAGAAAACCTCTCGACCTTTCTGTAGAGTAGCTGATAGAACTGGTTTTGGTGGTAGTTTAGCTAGAAGCCATGTGTTCAAATGTCAACTTCCTGCATGTTGACCAGGCACTGTACAGTAACTATACTGGCAGGAGTGAAGATATTCCAAGGGGAGATACTTTTGTCCTTCCTTTGGGCTATCAGACTTTTAAGACAATGGACCCCAAGAAATTGGAATTTTCCCAGGAATCTCATGCTGGGAGAAGGAAAAAGCTGAAGTCTGGTGCCAGCCAGAAAAGGAGATTGTCTCTGGGTCCAGGTTTCCTGGAGCTCTGATGACTTGTCAGACCATCTTGCCTGAGAGACTGGAGTTCAGGCAAGGATAGGTCAGAGATGGGCAGGACCCTTGAGCCTTAAGAACAGTAGTCTTATTGCTATTTGCTTTTAAAGCATGTTTACATTGTTACCAGTGCTTCAGAAATAATATTGTTTTAAAAGAATTACTTTTTAAAAACTTAAGGAAACCCCTTTTATGGATTCTTTGTAAATTTCACATGTATCCCAATCCACTCATCTCCTGTCTCTCCATAGCTACCCTCTGCCTTTGTAAACTCCCTGCAAAAGAAAGAAGAGAGAACAAAGAACAATCTTGTCATAGAGGCTATAGTGTAACGCAGTGTGTCTCACATGCCTTTACTTGCAAACGTTCATTGCAATGAGTCACTGGTCAGTTCCCAGGCCTCTGGCCTCTGCTCCACTCTCAGTACTGGATCCTTATATTCCTCTTGGATATCCTGTTGTTGCCCTGTATCATGGAGATCCTGCAGCTTTGGTTCTGTAGGTCCGATCCTTTCACCTGCTTCAGTAGTTCATAGATGGGGTAGATGTTGGGGTGCCAACTTAAAGCCCTGGATCTTGGCCTGGGTGGTAGCTGAGTTGGTCAGCCTGCCAGCTCTCCTGTACCTGCACTACTGGGGCAAGCTCTCTAACACTGCCCTGGATAGCTCACTCAATGCTGCAGCAGGCAAGGGGCAGGGCCAGTTCACCTACCCCCACATCACCAAGGCCTGATCTCTTGAATGCTGCAGCTAGTGGGCCTGCCTTCCTGCCTGCTGCAGATGGTAAGGGGCAAGGGAGAAGAGTATCACCCTTGTGCCCATACTCCCATAGCAGATGAGGGGTGGGGCCAGCTCTCCCACTCTCATGCCCTTAGGCCAGCTCACTTATTCTTCCCTCCCCCAAGGCCAGCTATACGGTGCTACCCAACGGGAGGTGCAGGATCAGCTCTCCTGAGTGCTGCAGTGCTGAGGGATAGGGACTGCTTTCCTGTTCTCATGGCCTCAGGGCCAGCTCAACTACTTGCCACAGGCAATGAGGGTGAGGGTTAAAATACTTAAAAAAATAATATTGCTAATACTGCATTTTTATTGTTTTAATCCTGCAATTTTGTTTTCTGCTCTTTCTCTTTAAAATTTTTGTTTTATTGATTCATGTGTGTGTCTGTTTTGTTGCATGTATATGTGTGTGCTGTGACTATGGAGGCCAGAAGAGGGCATCCTATCTCCTGGGACTGGAGTTATAGACAGTTGTGAACTTGCTGTGTGTGTGCTGGGAATTGAACCTGTGTCCTCTGGAAAAGCAGCCATCTCTCCAGCCCCTTCGACTGCTCTTTCGCATGTTTTATTTTGTTTGAGTCAGGGTTTCATTCTGTAGCCCGGTGTCTTCATGTCTTTTATTTTGCTGTGACAAAATCTTCCGACAAAAGCAACTCAAGAGAAAAAGGGTTTCTTTTCTTGAACGTTCATGGAGGACAAGCCAGGCTCACAGGACCTTGAAGTTCCTTTTCACGCCACATCCACAATCAGCAGGAAACTGGGGATAAATGCAAGCTTATGGCTGCTTGGCTCTCTTCCTATCTACATTTTTGGAGTCCTGGATCCTCTGCCTGGGAATGGTCCCTCCCACAGGGAGGGTCTTTCCTAGATAAGATAGTCCAAAACAAACACAGGCTAATGGTGGAGTCTATTAGCATACCACAGCACATCTGGTCTCAGGCTCTCTACCAGTTACAGAGTTCTCCTAGGCGGCCTGGGATCTCTAAGCTCTTCTCACCCCACCTGTAACTTACACTTTTTTTAGCCCATGAGCTTCCCTTTCCTCAGCTTCTGATTCCTATACCACCCGCCACTTAAGCCACGTATTTTCTTGGTTTTTCTTTTTTTTTCTTTTTTTGCAATCTTGGTTCTCTCTCTTGGTCTTCTCTTCCTCTCTCTTCTCTTTCTCTTTCACTCTCCCCTCTCCTCTCAAGACTTGGCTTAGTCTACTACCATAGCCAATGTACTATTTTCTTTCCCTGCTCTGGACCTTGCCTTTGGGTCTATTCTTTCTCACAAACTGTCTTAGTTAGGGTTTTACTGCTGTGAACAGACACCATGGACAAGGCCACTCTTATAAGGACAACACTTAATTGGGGCTGGCTTACAGGTTCAGAGGTTCAGTCCATTATCATCAAGGTGGGAACATGGCAGCATCCAGGCAGGCATGGTGCAGGAGGAGCTGAGAGTTCTACATCTTCATCTGATGGCTGCTAGCAGAATACTGACTTCCAGGCAGCTAGGAGGAGGGTCTTATAGCCCACACCCACAGTGACACACCTACCCAAACAGGGCCACACCTTCTAATAGTGCCATTCCCGGGCTGAGCATACAAAACTTCACATTCCACTCTCTGACTCCCATAGGCTTGTTCAAACATATGAGAGCATGAGGGCCATACCTAATCATAGCATAATGTAAAATACATTTACTCCAACTTCCAAAGTTTCTATAGTCTATAGAAGTCTTAATGATGTTAAAAGTCCAAAGTTCAAAGTCTCTTCTGAGATTCATCCATCACTTAACTGTAATCTCCAAAGCAAGACTGGAAACCAGCTGGGCAAACTCCAAAGTCTGACGGCAAAGTGGTCTTCAGATCTCCAACTCCTTTTTCATCTTTAATGACCGTAACAAACTTCTTTCTCCTGGGCTGGTTCCACTCCCTGTTAGCAACTTTCTTCAGCAGGTATCCCAGTGGCTCTGGCATCTCTAACATCTTGGAGTCTCCAAGGCAGCTTCAATGTTACAGCTTCTTGTTTCACTATCTGAGATCCACACATGAGATCTGGGCTCCTCCAAAGGGCTGGCACCACTTCTCCAGCTCTGCCCTCTGTAGCACTCTAAGCTTATGTTGATCCACTTCCCTGTTGCTGCTGTTCTTGGTGATCATCCCATGGTACTGGCATCTCCAATGCACTGGGGTCTTCCACTACTACTGTGCTTCACCAATAGCTCTCATAGGCTCTCTTCATGGTGCCAAGCCTCAAACCCTTTGCATAACCTCTTCAGTCCTGGGCCATCAACTGCAACTGAGGCTATACCTTCACCAATGGCCTTTCCTGGCCTCTTAAGAGTGTCAAACCTCAACTGCTCTCCATGATCCCTTCATGCCTTCAAAACCAGTACCACCTGGGTGATCTCTTACACATTACGAAGTCCAGTTGCAGCACAAGGTACAACCTTGACTATCTCTGGAACACAGCTTCTTTGTGCTCTCAGAAAACACTTCCCAGATTTCACCTCAGTGATGCTGGTCTCTTCTTAATCACCACTAATTTCTTAGCTCTAGTTAACCAGCATCAATTGTCCCAGTCTCCTTCTCCTCTTGACTATAAAGCTAGAGCCATGTGGCTGAAGCTGTCGAGTTCTACTGCTTGCAGGAGCTGGAACATGGCCCTTTGTTCTATTACTTTATCACTAGTTTCCTCTTTTCCAACTCCTTCACTGCCTAAGCTTGGCTGTTCTGAATCTTGCTCTGTAGATTGACCTTGAACTCAGAGATCTGCATGCCTGTTTCCTGGGATTAAAGGTATATATACCACCATGCCTGGATCTAAACTTAGCTGGGTAGGATCTTGCCCCAAAGTCCCACTCCCTTATTCTGCTATCTCCTTGAACACAGGATTCAGCTCCATTTCACTTTCTGGTGCCCCTTTAATACTTGAACCATATATTTGATATTTTTCCTTTCTAAGCTTGTTATGCATGTTTAAAAGCTCTTCTTGAGAACTGACCAGAGAACAAATCCTACGATGGCCATTTCTGAGACTTCCTTTGTCATTACAATTAATCTGAGTCTCTTTTTAGTGCCACTCCCTAGGCTGAGCATATACAAACCTTCACATTAACAATAAAAACTTTCTCCTTAACAGTACCTTAGAGCAGTCATGTCCTCATTTCATTCAAAGATGATCAACAGACATGCCCCCTTGCCATCTCTGAGGAGATTCTAGATCCTGTCAAGTTGCCCATACTCACCATCTTTTCCAAGCTGGTCTTTACATGGTGATTCTCTTGTCCCAGCCTCCTAAGTGCTGTCCTGGAGGCAGTCTGGTAGAGGGATGGCTCTTTGATTATTTAATCCAGGATGCACATGAGACACGAAGAAGGTTGAGATCTTCCTTTGAGCCTAGGAGGCCTCCTGCAGGGGAGTGACTTCTAAGGACATCTGTGTTTTAGGCTCTTTATCTAGCTGGAGGCTCTAATGGGATTCTATTGTCTGGACATGAATGGAATTCTTTTTTTTACAAGAATGGAGGTCTGATGCTTAATTCATGCCCTTTACTGAAAGACAGGGCCTTCTCTCGTGACTTCTGACTCCTGTAAGGACTGGAAAGGTGGGAAAGTATCCTTTAACTGTCTGTGGGTTCTTTTGTTACAGAAGGAATGAAGGAGAGGATGCCTGAGGGAGGAAATGAGTTACTAGGCAAGATGAGCTTCTTGTTTGAGCAGTTGACTTAGCAATGTTGGATCCTATTGTCATCTTAAGGCATCTCTAATTTTTTTAAATTTAAATTTTTTTGAATGTATTACTGATGTGTGTTTGTGTGTGAGTTGGCTCTGTACTCATCTTTGCATGGATTCAGAGCACTAGGCTTGTGTGGCAAGCACCTCACTCTGATGAGACATCTCACCAACCTTGTTATTAATTTTTTTTTTTTTTTGAGACAGGGTCTTATGTACTTAAGGCTGGTCTTGAACTTAAAGTTCTCCTGTGTCAGCCTTCTAGGCATTGGGCTTTCATGCATATGCTATTACACCTGGGTCTCTAATGCTTCATGTGCCTGTTCATGTGTGTGCAGGTACACATGTGTGCATGTGTACATAGAAGCCACCATCTTGCTTTTTAGAATGTGTTCTCTCATTGGGCTGAACTCAGCAAGGCTGGCTGATTCTGGAGCCCTGGGATTCACTTGTCTCCACCTCTCTAGCACTGGGATTTCAGTGGGTTCTGGGAGGTAACTTAGGTCCTCATGCTTGCATGGTAAGGACTTTACTGACTGGGCCAATTCCATAAGACCTTTTTTGTTTGTTTCTTTTTTTATTGTGGTTGTTGTTTTGTTTTTGTTGTTTATACAAGGTCTCTTTATGTAGCCCTGGCTGTCCTGGAACTTTGTCTGCAAACAGCTGGAAGCAGATGTGGCCCAAGGGCTTGTCATTGGCTGTGATGTCGAAGTACATGGTGGGGTTGACCATGGCTGCAGCAAGCAGCGAAAAGCAATAGCGGCGTCTGCAAAGCCTCTGCAGCTATTTCTTTGTGGCTGATATGAGTTCCAATGGAGAGACATTGAGAGCAATATATCACAAAGATCCCGAGGCTCACTGGCTCACACTGGGGATCCATTCGTCTAAAAAGGCCTGCATCTGTTAGGACTGAGTGTGAGCTCTGGCCCTACAGCCCCAGAAAGCTCCCAACAGCTGCCTGTGCTGGACAGCTCTGAAACATGTTAGCTAATGGAATATTGATTTTTTTTTTTTTTTAAAGAAACATCAAAAAAAAAAAATGCAGGTGTTGCTGCAATCGATAGCCAAGAAGAGAATGAGAGAGGAGTTGGGTGAGACTAGTTCCTTGAGATACTGAGTGCATCTTTCCTGCGCTCTCAGCCCCCTCGCCTCCTGGGGATAAGATGCTGGAAGGAAAGGCAGGAGGAATAAGAACCGGGATGTGCCTTGCATGCTCCAAGCTTTCCTACTAGGGCCTTTGTGTCAGTCCTGGAGAAGTCACCCAGGCTGTCTTATAGATCAAATCAGCAGGGTAATACCCTGCCCAGTGTCATGAAGCCACTACCATGTGACAAAACTGGGATTTAGGTCTGTGTAAACACATATTCTGAGCAATAGTCTGTTGCACCAAGTCAGCCGAAACACAGACTCTTAAGAAGTATCAGAGGGAAAGGCTCGGTGGGTGAAGTACGTGTCACATATGTAAGAGAACCTGAGATTAGACGGCTGGAATCTGTACAAAAGTCAGGCATGGAGATCGTATGTTTGTAGTCTTAATGCCGGGGAGGTAGACACAGGTGGATCCCAGAGTTTTCTGGCCAGCAAATTTCGTCTCACTCTTGGCTATGAGGATCTGAAATCTACTGTGGCGGGCAGCAGAGACGTTTCTAGTCAGAATCACTCCACAGCCTCTTCACCTCTGAGGTCAGTAATCCAAATCGGTTCTTCTCTCCTCTAATTCCATCCATTTGCCTTTTCTTTCCTTTGTTATATAAGATGAGATATTGGACTTGTTGGCTGTGACGGCTGAATTCTCTTCTAATTATAAGAAAAACAATCTCTTCTCTCTTCCATTACTCCTAATGGAAATTAACTGCATCCCTCTTCCGGCTTTGAGGCAGATCTCTGGGTCTTAAGCAGTGCTGCAGTGCCGGCCAATGCAGGCTTGGAGAGGAGGCTTGCCGAGACGGAGGCAGGCATGGGGTTTCAGGGTTGGGTGGATGGAAGTTTGACTCTGGTCATTAGGTGTGAGCTGCAGCAGTCGCAGCTTCTCACATTGGTTTCCTTACCTGAAAGATGAGTTAGTGACCTCTCCACAGGTGTCACTGAGGGGTCCAAAGGTTGTTTATTATTGTGAACTGAGTCTGGTGGTACAGGCCTGTAATCTTAGCACTGGGGAGACTGAGGCAATAAGATAGCTGTGAGTTTGAGGCTAACCTGGGTTACATGTGCTCTCCTTTCAGGAACCTGAGTGTTGCAGGGTCTGAGGAAAACATTTCTCTAGGTCTGACACACTTCTTGCTAGGTGCCAATCTCCTGTCTGGGAATCCTTGCAGTCCTGGTGCTTGCCAAGAGACAGGAGCAAGTTCTTGTGCTTGGTTCTGGTGTGCAGAGCTGGGATGGTGGGGGGAGGGGCAGCACTGAGCAGTGGGCACTATCTTTGCTATCTGTGCCATCCGTGCCCAGTGGACCTTTCCTAGTGAGTCATTTGGGAGAGGCAGACACAAGCTGGGCTGCCAGGGAGGAATGCAACTAGCTTTATTTCCAGCAGGCTTTGAGAGCTAGAACCTGGTCCAGAGCCAAGGGAAGAGCAGGAATCAGAGTCAGGCAGACCTGGGGCTGACGTCCCGCTGTGCAGCTGCCCAGCTCAGGACCATTCTCTCTGAATCCGGTTTCTTCATTTGTCAGACAGATTGAGCGTAGTAAGAGTGAATTTGCTGACACGTATGGGACCCTTAGTGCTTTGGGGCAGCTCTAACTCAATTACCACAGCTCATTCTAGTTACTTCTTGCTGTGAAACCTGGTTGCTTCACACACCAGTTTACCATTCTCTCCCAGGCTTCTGTGTGCTGACTGGGCTCAGCTGGGCTCTGGCTGGGTTCTCTGGTGAGCACTGCAGCTGGGCCTGGAACCGGCTGGGAGCTCAGTGGGGCGGGACATCCAGGATGGTTTCTGTATTTTTTTTTTCCCTCCTAAGGCAGGGTCTCATCCAGCCCAGATGGACTTTGAACACATTTTGTAATCCAAGCTGACCTTGAACTTCTCGTCCTCCTCTGCCTCTACTCCCCAACCAAGTACGAGGATTACAGGCATATCCCACCAGGCAGAATTTAAATTGTGCTGGAGATTGTGCAGGACTTTGCACGTGCTAGGAAAACAGTCTCCCAATTGAGCTCCACCCCCAGCCCTGCCCTCTGCTCCTGTGCACTTCAGTGGAGACACACTTGTCCTTAGGCCTTGAAAGCTGACAGCAAAAGGGAACGGTCCTCCTTCCCCAGCAGGCATGCCCAGCTGCAGGGCTGGGCTGTTCCCAGGCAGGGAGAGCTGAGAGAGCTGACAGAAGAATCAGCCTACCTCCTCCATTCATTGCTGGAGGGAGATGACTACTGAGCCATAAAGCACATCAGCCTGGTGGTTAGCTCAACCCGAGTCCCCTGACAGAAGACTCTACCATTGCTGTCTCCAGCATTCTAGTCACTCAGCCCTTTTGTCTACCATTTTTTTGAGAGCCCAGAAAATAACACCTCGAGGCACAGTGATTTGGCACTTTGAGTGCTTTGAAACTAAAGGAAACCCACATCCCCTCTGGCCTTCTCCTACTCTCTTGTCTTTTGACCTCCTGAAGCACACAAAGGCCTTTCTCTGACTCATCTGATGAATGGACTTTCTAGAAGCAGGAATGTAATCATCTTGTGTCTCCTCCATGGGATCCCATTAACCAGAGAGGAGCTTACATCTCTGGAAAGTTCAGGCTCTGGCCTGGAGAAACTTGGCCACAACCAGTCACTCATCCTTCTGGGACAGCTTCTCCTTGTCCCCTGGCCCCAGGGGGAGTTCTTCAGGAACTGTTAAAAAAGACCTTGAGTACATTTTGGCTAGTATCCACTTAATCAGTGAGCACATACCATACATGTCCTTTTGAGTCTGGGTTACCTCACTCAGGATATTTTCTAGTTCCATCCATTTGCCTGCAAAATTCATGAAGTTCTCACTTTTAATAGCTGAATAGTATTCCATTGTGTAAATGAACTACATTTTCTGCATCCATTCTTTTCTTTCCCCCTTCCCTTCTCCCTCTTGCTCCGGCCCTGCTTGCTCTGGCCCAAAGGCTTTTTATTTATTTATTATATGTAAGTACACTGTAGCTGTCTTCAGACACCCCATAAGAGGGCATCAGATCTCATTACAAATGGTTGTGAGTCACCAAATGGTTGCTGGGATTTGAACTCATGACCTCTGGAAGATCAGTCAGTGCTCTTATCCACTGAGCCATCTCACCAGCTCTTCTGCATTCATTCTTCAGTTGAGGGACATCTGGGTGGTTTCCAGTTCCACATGTTTCCTTGTGGTATGGTGGAACATCTTTTGGGTATATGCCCAGGAATGTTATAACTGGGTATAGCCTCAGGTAGAACTATTTCTGATTTTCTGAGGAACTGTCAGATTGATTTCCACAGTGGTTGTACCAGTTTGCAATCCCATCAGCAATGGAGGAGTGTTCCTTTTCTCCACATCCTTGCCAGCATGTGCTGTCATCTGAGGTTTTGATCTTAGCCATTCTGATTGGTGTAAGGTGGAATCTCAGGGTCGTTTGATTTGCATTTCCCTGATGTCTAAAGATATTGAACATTTCTTTAAGTGCTCCTCTGCCATTTGAGATTCCTCTGTTGTGAATTCTCTGTTTAGCTCTGTACCTCATTTTAAATTGGGTTATCTGGGTTTTTAGAAGTTATCTTCTTGAGTTCTTTGTATATTCTGGATATTAGCCCTTTATCAGGATATAGGCTTAGTGAGGAGAGACCTGAGATCATCCTTGGATGTAGTTCTTCAGGAGCCAGCCACTTTAAGTTTTGAGGTAGAATCTCTCACTGTTCCTCAACCTACCAAGTAGGCTAGGCTAGCTGGCCAAGGAGCTTTAGAGATCTGTCTGTCTCTGCCTTCCTAGTGTGGAGATTACAAGCATATACCACCCTCCTGGCTTTTTAAACATCAGAAATAAGAATTGAACCCAGGTTCTCCCTTTACCTATCCTCTCCAGTTCCTACTTTTTCTCCTAAGAAGAGGGTCCATGCCCTCCTCACATTCTCAGACCGCAAGGTTACAAAGGACCCTATATCCTCAGTTTCTCAGCTGATGTTTGCATAGTCAAAGAAGTGAATCTGGAAGGATGGAACTATGGCAGTGGATGATATCAAGATGCTAGTGTCTGGGACAGCCTAGAGCCTCCTCATCGTCTAGAGAGTCTATGCTTTCCTGACAGCTGTATTAATGGAGCTTAATGTGTAGTTACAGCTTTTATTTTATTATCCTGGAGTGGAAAAACAAAGTCTTAGAGATTCATGAAGGATTATTCAGGGACCGGATTTATTATGCTCTGAAAATTTAGAGAACGAAGAAAGGGAAAAAAGCAATTGAAAAATGAGATGCTGAATTAAGTGAACGAGAGAACAGGTTTAAAGAGAATCTTGAGACTTAAGGGTTTGGTGGGCTCATGTAGAATGCTTAAGATGACAACAGATGGGCAGGTGAGGTGGCTCAGTGCATTGAAAGGCACAAGCCGGATGGCTTGAGATCAGCCTTAGAGCCTGTGTGGGAGTGGGGGAGAGACAACTGACATCTGAAAGTATTCTTCTGACCTCCGCATGTGTGTGCAAGTGTGTGAGTCTGTGTGTGTGAGAGAGTGTGTGTTTTAGCACCACTGTGGCATACTCTTTCATACATAATAAGTAATGAGTAAGTACATCAGTAAAGAAGGCAAAAGATGGAAAAAGGAAGGTGAACACTTCTTCCTCTTTTTGTGGGATAATCCACTTTCTATCTTTAGGAGTCAGGAAATGTCTTGTTTCCTAGCAACACCATGTGGTCCAGCATTGGGGCGGGTACAACCCTGGAGGGTGGAATCCTCCTACCTTCCCTTCTTCTCCCTAGGTCTTTTTTTCTCCTTCTCCCTTCTCAGCAGTGGCCTCCCTGTTCTGTTTATTAAGCTGAGAGTGGTGGTGGTGGTGGTGGTGGGGCTTTCAGCATCCTCTCAAATCTGTGGCTTGCCAGAGAAGTGACTCCAGGCAGGAGACAATCTTGCTTTTGTTGTTGTTGTTTCTGGCCATAGTTGGGATTATGTGAAATTGTGTGAAATGCTACATCTCTTGCCATTAGCACAGCTGCTGGGAGTCCATTAATAAATGTGAGATCCCGTCCTTCTCCTTGTAACAGAATTAGCCAGCCTCTGAGGCCTCTAACTAATAAATACACATCTTAATGAGAGTTACTTGGTGAAGGAAGAGCTATGGCTTCCTTTGTTGCTTTAAGGTGGGCTCCTGGATATCAAAGTTGCACTTTTTATTCATTTAGTTTTAATATTAAGCAGGGATCTGATTTTTGTTTGAAGGTGGGGAGTAGGCAGAGACAGTTTTTGAAATGGAAATGAGCATTGTATTTTGGTGACAAAGACGGTATAAAGAAACAGAAACTCACCTTACTTCAGTGCCACAATAGACTTGCAAACAAAACAGCCCTACTTTCCAAGCTCAGATGGGGACAGAGGGTCAGAAAGGTAGAAGCTTTCTTACTGGGGCAGTAAGACAAAGACGTCTCATATCAAGTTTGAGACACTTTCTTTTAAACTCCTAATGTCTCTGAGATTAGAAGACTTTTTGTATGAATTCAATGTAGTTTCTCTTTGAAGTTTGGAGAAAATGTAATTCTGTGTGGGTCCATCTTAAAGGTATAGTGTCTTGGCATCTTAATAACCAAGCAAATGTGGCTTTTTCTTTTTTTCTTAAATATTTTATTTATTTAACTGTATGTGTAGGGTGTTTTGGGTGTTTTGCCTTCATTAATGTTTTTGTCTATCATGTGCATGACTCGTGCCCAAAGAAACCAGAGGAAGGCATTAGATCCCCTGGAATTTGAGTTATAGACAGGTCTGCGTTGTCATATAAGTGCTGGGAATTGAACCTAGGTCCTATGGAAGAGCAGCAAATGCTCTTAAACACTGAGCCATCTTTCCAGTCCCTTTTTTCCTTCCTCCCTTCCCCCCTTTTTCTTTATTTGTGTGTATGTTCATGTGTATGCACATACATGTAGATGTCAGAGGACAACCTCAGGTACCACCTGAAGTAGAAACTTGTAGTTTCTTTGGAAAGTTACTTATGTCAAATGATGTTTCACTGGGGCTCACAGGTAAAAGGATGTCTTGCTAAAGCAGACACATAAAATAATGTTTTCCTGAAGCAGACATGGGTAAAAGGATGTTTCCATATAGCAAACACATGAAAGGATGCTTGATGGAGGAGTATAAATATGACCCCACAGACAGTGGAAGACGAGCATTGAGCATTGGTTTGGTTTGCAAAGGGAGATGGGGTGGAACCCTTAGATTTTCCAGGGCAAGGATGAAAGAGCGACGGGGGGGGGGGGGAGATAAGAGGAGGAAGACAAGGAGGAGGAGAGGAGAATTACCATGTTTTGTGGGGGGGGGGATGAATCAGATTTAGGGCTGCAGAAGGAAAGTCATCCAAAATGTAGGTGAGAAGGAGTGTGGCCCCTGGAAGGACTGTCCAGAGGTGTCTTGGGCAGCAAAGACTAGGGGCCTGCCCAGAAGGAACAGGGCAGCAAAGATAGATCATAAATTTAGAGAGTGTTGAGTCAGGTGTTGGTATCAGAAACTAGTAGCCTCCAAATTCAGCGATGATGATGTCACCCATAGGCATCAGGGACCCTTGCATCTGTTGCCATGGCAATCACCATACATTCCCAGCATCCACCTGGTTTACCTCCCTCCTTTACTTGTGAGCAGTTATGTCACAGTCTAAATAAAAGGCAGGCCCTCTTGACCTTTGCTCTCTTTTCTCTCTCTTCCTCCTCCCTTCACTCCCCCCCCCCCCCCGTCATCTCCATCGTCGCCCCTTTTTCCCATTTCCCTAACACATAGACCTCTCTCACATGGAACCATACTGGCCTGGTGTGGTCTGTCGGGACACGAGCCGCATTTCTAACACAACATCAGGAGTATCTATGAAAGCTGGGTAGAGGATTAGCATTGCCCAGCCTTTGAGCTAGCCAAGGCATTTCAAAAATAAGCTAGTGTGTGGGTTTCTTTCATTCAAGACTTTGGGCTGGTGGTTTGGAAGTGTGTGACCTGCCAGGAGCACAAAGCGGTGTAGCTAAACTCACCGCCACAGAATCTTGCTGTGTAGCCCTGGCTGGCCTGTAATTTGCTATCTATACAGGCTGGTCTCAAATTCACAATACAGCTCAGACTGGCCTTGAACTCTTGGCAATCCAGCTTCAGCTTCCTGATGCTGAAATTCCAGGCATGTGCCACCAGCCTGGGCTTGTGGGTGTGGTTTGGGAATGAGTGCTGATGTCAGTTCAAATTGACTGGACATGGGCCCACCAGCTTGTCACTCAGTGCTATCTTGCTCCGCCCTTACTACCTACCCTTGTGATTTTGTGCTTCTGTCCTAAGGGCCTCCCAGACTAACAGCACCAATGTGTCAGGGTGTGAATGTGCTGCCCGATGTGGGAAGCTGAGCCATGTTTCTTACAACATGCCAAGAGTTCTCAGTGATTCTGTGGTCCTGTTTGCACAAGGGTCTTTTTATTCACATGCTTGACTGCCTGTCTCTCATTCCTGTCTCATTTTCCCACCCACCTCACTGATGCTTCCTTCTTGTGGAATCCTCTGACCCTGGGGCCCCATCCTGAGATAGATGGTCTTGTGTGCCACTGCAGGGGCAGGGGCTATAAGGTCTTCTCCAAAGCAAGGTGTCTTTGTCCAGTGATAAGCCTTTTTGCCTGAGAAATTTTTATACAACCTTGGGTATATTAACATAAGGAGCAATGTTAAACATGTGCTTATAATAAATCATACAAAGGTTTATTTAAAAGCAGTTCTTGGGGCTGGTAAAGGGCACTCTGGGTTAAGGCATTTGTTGTTAAGTCTGATGACTTGGGTTCGACTCCTGAACTCTATGGACTGACAGAATTGACCCAAATTGTGCAAATAAAAAGTGACGGCTGTGCGCAGCTTTAATCGCATTGGAGGCAGAGGCAGGATTTGAGTCGAGCAGCAATTAGAGTGGTTTAGGGCAGCGGCAACAAGAACGCTGTCTGAACAAAAAAAAAAAAAAAAAAAAGTTGAAAACAAAAAAACAAAAACCCCCAATCCTTCAAAAGCTGTTTGCACAATGGAAATAAATGTCAGGTATAGGAAAAAAATTTGTGTCATACCCTTTTATTCCCAGCACTGGGGAGGCAGAAGCAGGCTGTTCTCAAAGAGTTTGAGGCTAGCCTGGTCTACACAGTAAATTTTAGGATGCCAGGACTTCATAGAAAGACCCTGTCTCAAACAAAACAAAACAAAACAAAACAAAACAAACTAAGAGAACAAACAAAAAGAAAGAAAAAGAATGAAGTTATGTTGTTTGCAGGAAAATGTGTATAACTGAGCATAATCATTTTAAATGAATACAGTCAGTCCTACAAATACTGTATGTTTTCTGCCATATGTGGATTCTGGATTTTATATAGATATGTAACATTGTGGATGTTTATATAACATGCAAGTAACAACCCATCTATTGAAGGGAAGTTAATGTGCGAATGAGGGAAAGGAGGGACCTGCAGGGGATACACTCAATGCACAGAACATGCGTGTAACAGCACATAATGTACATGTGTGATTGTCCTTGTGCAGCTCAGCATCACGTGCTATGACCATACACAGTGGAATCTAAACACACAAACCTAGTACTCTACTTTGTACATAATTTTACTATTTATCAAAGACAAAAGCAAATTTATATGCTAATGAGATTGATGTACTTGTTTATTTTTACATAAAGAATTAAATCTTTGTTGAATATTTGATAATGCAGAATGCAATGTCTTCTAAGCTTTGTAGGGTTGATCAATATTTTGATTTAATAATCGTTTGTGTTGAGGATGCCACTTCACATAAATGCATAGTACAAATGGAAGAAAAGTATGTTTAGGGTTATTTTAGAAATTGTTGGAAATTCTGTCCAAATTTCAATCCAAAGTAATGAAAAAAAAAAGAAAAGAAAAAGAAACTCAAGATAACAACTCAAGTAGCAATTTTAAAGTCAAACACTCTCACAAAGCCAGTCAAAGGCACACTGATTTGATAGATGCTAAGTGTTAGCATTCCTTCTAGGCTCTGCCCCGGTTACCTGGCAACAGCCAGGTATGCCTGACTCAGTATAAAAGGGGCGCTTTGCCCCCTCCTCACTCTCTTGCCCTCTTACTCTCTTCCCTTTCTGCCCCTTCTCTCCCCATTCCTCTCCTCCCTCTGTCTCCACGTGTTCCTGCCCTCTGCCTTTCTCTCTCTCCTCCTTCCTCAACTCCCCTCCCCATGCCTATTCTATACTATATCTATAAATCCATATATACACTATATCTGTATCTATATATACTATATGGCTGGCACCTCAGGGGGCAGGGATGCCTCAGCATGGACTTGCAGAGGCACGCCTTTCCACATCACCGCACTGCACCTCTACAAACATATCCTGGTGTTTTCTTTCTTTTTTATAAAACACAACACTAAGGAGCAGTTGTAGGAAAATATTAAGTTTTGTTTTCAAACTAAAGGTGCATGAAAAAAACCACATGGAAGCCTACTAAGTTGCAAGTTAATTAAATGTAATAATAAAATATAACAAAAATGAGTTTGAATTGAGGCGCCCTACTGGATGGACAATGCTGCTCCCAGAAGCCTACAGTTGTTAAACAGAAAACTCAGTGGTCACCCTGTCAGTTGTTCTTAATTGTAAATGAATGCAGGAAATTAATATGGTAGCAGTTTTTCTGAAACCTAGCTAGTTCCCCAATAGCAACACAGAGAGACTAAGATTTATTTACAGTTTAGAAGCACAATAACTAGACATTATAACTATTCTAAGCTTCTAATCTAATCTTGCTACCTCCCAGTCCAAATCCCCAGAACACTTGCATTTAGGGTCTCCCGTGCTCCAGCTGAGCTCTCTGGATGTTTTGGTCCTCCTTCCTCCTGGCTGAATCCCCCTGCCTCACTTTCCCTCAGAATCCTTTCTCCTCCTGGATGTCGTGCCCTATTCTCTCTATTGTCTAGTAATTGACATTTCCAGCTTTTATTGACAAGACAGAGAATAAACGGTTAGCACTGTTTACCCAAACTCAAGACAGGAAATTCTTAACATAAGCATTACAAGGCCGAGTCTGGGGTTGAAACTGGATATTGGGTTAGAGAAATCAGCATTTGAATATACAAGGCCTACCTTTAGTTGTACAAAAACATTATGCCTACTGGTCATATGAAAAACAAAACCAACAACAAACCTAAGACAAACCAAGAGGCCTTGTCAGAAGGTTTAGGGACACTGGGGATCCATATGAAGCTCATGAAGAAGGAAGACCAAAGTGTGGGTGCTTCAGTCCTTTTTAAAAGGGGGAACAAAATACTCAAGGGAGCAAATACAGAGACAAAGCTGGGACAGAAACTGAAGGAGGGGCCATCTGGAGACTGTCCCACCTGGGTATCCATCCCACGTGCAGTCACCAAAGGTAGACACTGATGTGGATGCCAGGAAGTGCATGCAGACAGGAGCCTGATATAGCTGTCTCCTTAGAGGTCTGCCAGAGCCTGACATATACAGAGGCAGATGCTCACAGCTAACCATTGAACTGATCATGGGGTTCCCAAGGGAGGGGTTAGAGAGAAGACTGAAGGAGCTGAAGGGGTTTGCAGCCCCATGGGGAGAGCAACAATACCAACCAACCAGAGCTCCAGGGTCTAAACCACCAGCCTGAGAAGACATAGGGAGGGACCCATGGCTCCAGCTGTATATGTAGGGAAGGATGGCTTTGTTGGGCAAAGGTAGGAGAGGAGGTCCTTGGTTCCTTGAAGGCTGGATGCCTCAGTGTGGGGTAATTAGAGGGTGGGGAGGTGGGAGTGGGTGGGTGGAGGCACATCCTCTTAGAAGCAGGGAGGAGGGAATGGGATAGGGGGTTCCTGGGTGGGAGGGAAATGGGGAAGGGGATAACATCTGAAATGTAATAAAATATCTAATAAAACAAAACAGAGAGCTACTTTTTTTCTTTTCTTTTCTTTTTTTTTTTGTTTTTTTTTTTTTTTTTTTTTTCAGACAGGGTTTCTCTGTTAAGCCTGGCTGTCCTGGAACTCACTCTGTAGACCAGGCTGGCCTCGAACTCAGAAATCCGCCTGCCTCTGCCTCCAAGTGCTGGGATTAAAGGCTGCGCCACCACGCCTCGGCTCTTTTTTTTTTTTGAGACAGGGTTTCTTTTGTCTTACCTGCTGTCCTGAATCTCACTCTGTAGACAAGCTGGCCTCGGAACTCAAAATCTGCCTGCCTCTGCTCCAAGTCTGGGATTAAAGGCATGCCCACCATGCCCATCGAGAGCTACTTTCAATGCCATAGATCTTGCTGGATCGAGCGGTGCCCTTGAATATCTGCTGATCGCTTGGACACTGACAGTAGATCTTGATCATCAACTTGCTAGGATCTTAACTCAAGAATCAATAAACTTCTGGTGGGTCTGTGAAGTATTTCTAGGAAGATTAACTAAGGGAAATCCCTATTCAGAGTGGGAGCACCTTCAAGCAGTGGTGCAGCATAAAGGGTTGACAACGCATGCGCTGAACGCTGATCTGCTTTGCTGCAACTGTATCCATCTTTGCTACTTGAGAACCACTCTTGATTTTAACTAACACAAACTAAAAGATTGGTTCTTTCAGAACCTCAGGGCTTCAGATTGGGGCCTCAGCCTTTCCAGGTGAGGTTGCTCTCTCTGATAGAGTCTAGCGAGTGAGCTAGCTCAGCACATCAGCTTTTATTACAGTTATTCTATCTGTTCTGTTCTGCTAGAGAGCCCTGGGTAATGCAGGCATTTTCTTAAGCCAGTTTCCCCATTTCTCAGTAGGACCCATCTCTCCCTCACAGGGTCAGAGTTAGGCTCAAAATGTCAGTGCTTTTTAAACCTCAAAGGACTTTATGGATTGGAAGAGCACGTGAAGCTCTTTTCTTTTGCACTAGGAGTCTGGGGTGTTGGCTCAGTAGGCTCTTGTGGTGCAGTCTTGGTCCCTGGCAGGTGGCTGCCGAGAGGTGATTGGAACTAAAATATTTACCACCTTTACATAAAAGGTTTGTTGAGTACTATTTTACATTAGGCCCTTTAATTCTCAACTCCGTTATACCAGATGGGGCACAGAGAAGTTAAATCTCCTTGAGGTCTTGTCTGAGGTCACATAGCAACCCTGGGACCAGCACTCTGGCCACAGCTTGTTCTAGAGCCAGATTTCAATCATTTACTCCACCTTCTCCCAGCCTGGCTGTCAGAATTCACTTCTCAAGTTTAATTCACTTTTTATCTAGCACAAAGAACATAGGTACTGTTACAGCAGAAATAAGATCTGGTATCACAATGTTTTCTGTGACACTAGAGATGTGCTTCAGGAAGGAAATACAGTAGGACCAGAATTTTCAATATTTTACTTTGTGCTGTCCACATAATGGGGACTCTAGCAGCTAGCCCCAAATGGTGGATCTACGAGGCTGGCTGGTGTAACAGCAGCACACAGTCAAATGGGTCTATTATAACATTTGCTGCAAAGGCCAGACATGTTAGATGCCAGGTGCCCAAGACCTGGTCTGACCCTGAGTAAGGCTGATGCAAATGTTTGCTTTCTTGTGTCCATGGACAGAAAAGTCCCTGGCTCATGCTTGTAATCCCAGCACTTGGGAGGCTGAGGCAGAAGGATTGCCATAATTTCTTGGCCAGTCTGTGTTAAAGGTGAATAGAGTTATAAGGCACCTGACAAGAAGTGTCCAGATTCTTGTGTCACATGGTAAAGAACTGGACCAGGGACCCATGGTTAGAAATGGAGTCACTTTTGGGAATAGAGTGGGGTAGAGAGCCCAGAGTAAAGCTTAAAAGCACAAGGCCAGGAGCCCCATGACCCTCCTTACAGAGCAGCAGACTTCTACATGGCTAGCTTTTCTGGATGCAAATGCTCTATTTAATCCCAGAAGGGCTCCCGGTCAATCTCTCCCAAATGTTTCCTTTCTATGTTTAGCTTCATGAACCTCTCTGCAGTCTCTGTGCCCTGGCCACACCTGGTCTATATGATGGGCTGCCAGCCAGTCTGGACTATAGAATGGATCTGGTCTCAAACAAATAGAGAAGCAAGCAAACAAACAAGACAGACAAACAAACAACTGGGGTTACGGATGTAGCTCAGCACAATAATCACACAGAGTGGGCCAGAATGAAGGAGAGAATGAATTAAGGACTTTGTAAGGGAGAAAAGCCACAGCCATCCACTCTAGAATCCGGTTTGCATTCCTCCTGAAGGAAGAAAGAAATTGGTGTGAGGAGGGGTTGGTGAGGGGAGTGGATCCTGGGGACCTCCAGCTGTTTGCGTTGCGGTACAAAAGAGCAGAGTGTGGGTGAGGAGAGCCCCTTAGGTGAGGAGAGCCTTAGTGCTGATGGCATCTTGCCTCACATGACACAAGGGCTCTCCTGTGTCTGTCTGTCTTTTTATTTGCTTCAGAGTTCAGGAGCATAAACATCCTTGGACCCACAGATCCCCAGGGAAACCAGAATGTTAAACTCACTCTTTTTAACATAGAAGATAAAATGCCTATTTTCTTGCCTGGGAGTGGACTTTGTTAGTGACCTAGTGACCTTTTTGCTATCTTTAGAGGCAGACCTCACCCACCTTTTGCTATAGAGACAGACCTCACCCAAATTTATCCCAGACTCCTCCCTCCCTCGATAGTCATCCATCCTTAGGGGAGATGCCACAGGTACTTTACGGACCTGCTGATCCCTATGCTATCAGTCAGAGACCACACTAGATTCTAGGCCTTTTAGCTATAGAACACACCCTCATGGTCACGTGTACTTTGTAAAGGAGTTTCTATGCAGTCACACCTTAAGCGTTATTGTGCACCTGGAATTAGATTGTTTGGACTGATCATTGCCTGGAAACCGTTTCCCAAATTGTACTGTGTTTTTAAATATGCTGACAATGAGTGTCCTGCCATTAGACTCCCCTAAGTCGGATCCAAATTGATGAAGTCAGTCTGCACTGAATTTTCTTTTCTTTTTAAAACTAAATTAAAAATGTTTAACTTATTCATTTTACATTTTGCTCACTGCCCCTCCTTGTCACCCCCTCCCACAATCCTTCCCCCATCTACCTCCCTTTCTCCTTTGAGCAGTGGGGACCCCTTGAGTACCCTCACCCTGGCACTTCAAGTCTCTGTGGGGCTGGGCACTTCCTCTCCACTGAGGCCAGACAAGGCAGCCCAGCTAGAAGAACATATCCCACATATGGGCAATAGCTTTTGGGCTAGCCCCCTCTACCCACTTCTAGCTGTTCTGGATCCACATGTTTGGGACCAAGCTGCACATCTGCTACGTAGGAGTGAGGAGGCCTGGGTCCAGCCTCTGTATTGAACCGGGTTTTCATTCTTGTTTCTTCTCAGATCATCAGCTGCACAGACACCTATAGGGTCCCCTTCAGTCCTGAAGCTGGGCACTTTTCATACCCTAGCTACTTGTTCTAGTGCAGTGTTACTCAACCTTTGGGACTCGACCCCCAAAGACCATCGGAAAACACAGATATGCACATTATAATTCATAGCAAAATGACAGCTATGAGGTAGTAATGAAGATAATTTTACGGTTGGGAGTCACCACAACATGAGGAACTGTATTCAAGGGTCACGCATTAGGAAGGCTAGAACCACTGCACTGGTGTGTGTGGCATGGATTCCATCTTCAGTCCTGGAAGCAAGAGATGACTATGCTGTCATCTGGAGCAGAGCGGATGAGTCTAGAGGACATAGGATTCAGTAAGATAAACCAGATGCAGACACAACCCATGCCTCATTCAGTCATAGCCATCCTCCTGCCTCTGCTCCTGAGAACCACTCATTTGAGAAACCTAAAACAAACAACCCCACTGAAGTAGAGATGACCAGAAGCTGGGATGGTATTAAGGTGGATGAATGGGGAGAGGATTACAGATAGAAGAAATTAATGCAAATCTCCTGCTGCACAGATGGGTGACTATGGTTAGCAATTTTGAATCATTTACTTTAAAGAATCAGAAGAGAAACTTTCCCCTTTGTTTCAATTTATAAAAATGTCTTGTGTGTGCACATATGTGTCTTTATGCATGTGGGTATTGTTAGCATTTTGTCTAAGTTCCGCCCCACGGTTACCTGGCAACAGCCAGGTATGCCTGACTCACTATAAAAGGGGCTTTTTGCCCCCTCCTCTCTTTTTTGCCCTTGCTCTTGCCTTCCTGCTCCCTCTCTGTCCTCTTGCCCCTTCCCCCACCCCTCTCCCCATTTCCCTTCCCCCCTCCATGTGTTCATGGCAGCTGCCTCTACTCCTCTTCTTCTCTTCTCTCTCTCTCTTCTCTCTCTCTCCTTCCTCTTCTCTCTCTCTCTCTCTCCTTCTCTTCTCCTCTCCTCTCCTCTTCCCTCCCTCCCCTCCCTTCCCTTCCCTTCCCTTCCCTTCCTTCCCTTCTCTTCTCTTCCCTTCTTTCTCTTCTCTCTCCCTCTCTCTCTCCCTTCTTTCTCTCTCTCTCTTCCTTTCTGCCTTTCTCTGCCTCTACTACCCTCTTAACTCTCCTTCCCATACCCTGAATAAACTCTATTCTATACTATACTGTTGTGTGGCTGGTCCCTCAGGGAAGGGATGCCTCAGCTTGGGTCTGCAGAGGCACCCCCTTCCCCCACACACACCACACATCCACCAAAACATATCCTCCCTCTCTTTAGCTTTTATAAACACATGAGGTATATTTGTCACAGTGAGAGCATGTAGGTTACAGAACAACCTATGGGACTCAGTTCTCCCCTTCTATCATGCGAACTCCAGACACAAAAGCTGGTTGTCAGGCTTGGCAGCCATTCTGATGGCCCAGAAGAGAGGATTTTGAATGTGCTCACAGAAAGAAGTGAGGAATGTTCAAGATGATGCATGTGCCCACTTTGATTTGATGATCATTACACATATGTGCATAAAACAGCACACTATGTCTCATAGATGTGGACGAGTATCATGTGTCAATTAAAAACAAAATAGCCCTGGGCAGAGGGGGAGGGGGAGGGGGTGGCTCAATGGATAAGAACACTTGCTGTGCAGGCATGAGAAATCTGTAGCACATACACAAAAAGCTGGGCTGCATACATACATGTAACCACAGCGCTGTGGAGGGTGGAGGCAGGAGGATTGCTGGGCTTGGTGGGCTTCAGCGGAGCTCCAGGGTTAGTGAGAGACTCTGTCTCAAGGGAGTAAGGCACAGAGCCTGGGCACCTGATATCCACCTTTAGCCTCCAAATACAATGATTGCTTGAACAAGCACACACATGCAAATAACATCACACACACACACACTCCATTACTGGCTGGTCCTTATGTTGCTGTCATTATTATTTAATGTTCTCACTTTTACTTTGTAAGGCTCCATGATTCACTGAAGAATGATACCCTGACTCAAATAGTATGTAAACGCACAGTGTTTATTCTGCAGAAGTCCAGCATGCTGGGGTCTCCCATTACCAAGATAGAGAGACAACCAAGTGAGCTCGCAGGCCTGACTTAAAGCTCATTAAGGGATTCTGGGGTTGGAGACCTTAATCTTGCTCCATCTCTAGGGACATTTTATTACTGGGGTGGGGGCTGGAAACTGTTCCTGAGGAAGTGGCTGAGGGAGTCTAGAAACTGCTGCTGACCCATTGTCCTTGCCTCAGGCCAGGTGACAGGGCAGCCTCTGAGGCCTGGACTTGCCCAGCTCTGGGAAACAGAGATTGAGGCCCTGTCTCCTTAACTGCCGGTTTGAAGCCTGTCATGGAGTCCCTCTCACCTGGCGCCAATTATTACTGGAAAAGTTTTGTTTTTCCTTTTTAACATGTTTGTGTTTTTCTTCTGTGGCAAAGTCTGCACCTAGCATCATTAAAGGAGTTTTAAAGAAACAAAGCACAGTTCACTTCTGAAACCTTATCCCAACACAAGGAAAGCCCAGCAGGAGATGAAAGGGCTCCTCTTTGAGGCCTTTAAAGGGACTATATTATGACTGATCAGAGGAGAGCAAATGGTCAGGAGAGGGTGCTTTTATTAATTTACATGTTGTTCTGCAGGCACTTAGAGCTGGGGCAATGAGGGCCACACTTTGCTAGGCAGAGATGGAACCGTCTGTGAGTGGGGTCACTGGGCTAATGGTGGATCTCACTGAGCATAGCGTTTGTATGTGCTAGAGTGGATACGCATAGAGAGAAAATGGCTGTTGTGTTGGACATCCGTCCTGTGTCACCTGGTGGCCTTTCTAAGAGACATGTCCCTTAGAACCATTGACTGGGGACATAGTCTGGCAAAAGGGACTTTGCAGATATAATGAAATTAGGATCTTGGGGGCGGTAGGATAGATGGCTCAGCCGGAGGAGGTGCTGCCAGGCATCAGACTGAGTTCTGGGACATACATGGTAGAAGGGGAGGCCGCTCTCACAGTTTGTCTTCTGACTTCAGCATGAGTGCTGTGGCATGCACCTGTATACACTCGAGCGCACACACACACACACATGCACACACACACACATATGTAATTTAAATTTAAAAGTAAAACACTAAATTAGAAGTTAAAAAAAGGATCTTGAGATAAAAGCATCTGGGCTATCTGGGCAGGAGCTAAGTCCAATGACTGTTGTCTTTACAGGAAGAAGAGATGCAGAGGAGACAGTCACATGACAGCGGACCCAGATTTATTTTCAAACCAATGAAGAACATGGACTGTGGAGGAGCCCAGAAGATGGGAGACATTTTGTGAGTCCAGCGGCTATACTAGTGGAACCCATGAAGGAAGCTCATGGAGGGAGTCGCTGCAATTGCAAGAGGATTTAATTAGTCCATGCACTGGGGCCGCTTGCTTATGCAGGAGAAGAAGCGGCTGAGAATGCACTTGGGCAGAAGCCTATATACAGTTTGAACAGGGCAGGAGTTTTTGGTGATAAACGGTCGTTGGCATTGATGGGCTGTGGGGGACCCTCTAATGGGAGCTATCTGTTGTCAGACAGCTCCATATGTCTGATAACCCATGGTTTTTTCTTGGAACCATGTGTCTTTACCCTTTTTGGAAAGGGAAGGATCTTGTGATTTTTCTTGGGACCCTGTGGCCTCACCCTTCTGGGAAGGGAGGGGCTGGGGGTAATTTTCCACGGATTTTACATATCTATGACAGAACCTGGGAGGGAGGTTCCTTCCAGAGGAACCACTGCCAACTTGATCTCAGCCTTCTGACTCCCAGACTGTGAGGGAATACATTTTACTATAAACGTCTTTGCTTCTGGTAGTTTGTAATAGCATCTACAGGAGGCTAAGATGGCATCCTATTTGAGTGGTAGAGTTTTTCTCTAAACCTGTTTCTTGTTCTAATGGGGTGGAGAGGCCCTCAACGTTTAGTTATGAGTTGATTGGATTAAGGGATAGTATAAGTTGCTACTGGAGTAAGTGGCACTATATCTCTTAGGGACTTTTCCACAGAGCATAAACTGAGAAGCCAAGATGTTCTCTGAATGTGGGCTGCACCATCCTGTGTTCTTGGGTCCCAGACTGAATGAAAAGCAAAAAGGAGAAAGCTGGCCATGCACCTGCATTTCCCCTCCCTGCATCCTGATCAGCCAAGATGTGAACAAGCAGCCTGTTGTCACCATGGCCAGGGCCTGGTCCCACCACCATCCTTCCCTGCCACAGTCAACTGTGTCCCAAGAGCTAAGCGAGTGTTCAGTCCCTCAAATTCACTGTCCGGTCTCTTCCTGCGTTCGCCTTCGGCGTTTGTTCCTCCGTCTTCCATTTCATCCTCCCGTTTTCTTCCTCCCTCCTTTGCACTTTCGTTTTCCCTCAAAGTTATTCACACTGGCTAGGATAAACAGCAAGATAGAAATGAATAGAGCTTTGGATCGTGAGTAGCTGAGCAGGAAGAGCTTGTAGTCACAGGACAGAACCAGGGATGATCCGTCCTTGTTTCTCTTTGATGATGCAGTTATGGCAATAACTTGGATTCAGAGGGGCTGCTGTGGGGATGGAAGACACTGACTTTTGCTCCAGACCCCACTGACACGCCATCGGGAAGCTCACATCCTTGGGGAGGTGTTTTCCACTCCGGAAAAGAGACAAAGAGGAAAGAAACCTGCATCTGTGTTCCCTGTTGGGAGCAAGCGAGGTGATGCACGTGTAGACCTTCTGTAAATGGGAAATACCACGAGGATGCTGATGGCTGCTATTAGGCTCCATTATGTGAAATGGCTGGCATTACACCATTTTCAACAACAAAAATAGCAATTTCCATATGTGCTATATCCTTTTACCCACAGGGGATATTTCAAAACCCCCACTGGTGCTGGAATTGGTGACCACATCAAACCCTACATAGATTATGACTTTTTTTTTTTTTTTTTTTTAACAAAGGCGCCCACCTAGGATACTGTTTAATTTATAAATTTGACACTTTGGTGATTAACATTAACTGATAAGATGACAGAACAATTTTAAAATATGTTGTAATGAAAGTTGATTAAAATTTATGAGTTGTGTATTTCTGGGTTCTCCATTTAATGTATTTAAACCTTTATTTGATTTTTTATGTGTGTATGTGTGTGTGTGTGTGTGATTATATATATGCACACGAGTTCAGGTACCCTTGGAGGCCAGAAGAGGGCATCAGATCCCTTGCACATGGGGTTCTAAGGCATTCTGAGTTGCCTGGCATAGGGTCTGGAACCCTAACTCTGGTCCTCAGGAAGAGCACCAACTGTTGTTATCCACTGAGCCATCTCCTCCAGCCCCTTATTTAGTATTTTGGGGCTGAAGGTGCTGGGTGACTAACAGGGAGAAAATGGAAGTAAGGCAGCAAAGACATCTGGGTTTCAGTTCCGTTCTTGCCGGCGGTTTACCAGGAAGCCATTTACCTGGCTCAGCACAATTGAGGTGTTTTGTAATCGAACCAACATAGGGTTACCACCGACAATAATATTGGGATGGAAAAGAGAAATGCAAACAGCAAGACAAAAATCCAGTGTTTCCTTAAGTGTAGAATGTGTGCTGCTGTGTGCATAGAAAAACACTCATTGTGTGCAGCCTGTAAGGCCAATACCAGGTGAGTTGAAAGCTATAGTAAATCAGCCGCCTCCTGTTTCCTTTGAGCCCTCTGATGACTCAAAGCCACCATCCTGACCTGGTGTTGTCTGTGTTTGACTCTTGCTGACTTTTATTTAAATCAGACGATGAAAAGCCAAGGTGTCTTAGTGTCTGGTCTTCATGTATTTATTTTTACAGCAGGTTACTTAAAACAATGCCAAGTTTTTTATCTATCTATCTATCTATCTATCTATCTATCTATCTATCTATACTATCTGGATGAAAATTTTTATTACAAATGTTATCTGAGGGAATGGGGTTCTAGCTTGAGCAGGGGAGTGCTTGCCTCCTGTCCACGAAGGACTGAGTTCTAGTCTTAACACTTCTAAGCTGTGCATCCTACAATCCCAGCATATGGAAGTAGAGGCAGGAGGATCAGAATTCAAGCTCATCCTTGGTCCCATAGAGAGTTCAAGTCTAGCCTGGGGTACATGAGACCCTGTCTCAGAGAGAAGGGGGATTTGATGTAAAGAAAATATTAGGTAACCAACAATGACACAGATGGTGGAGGGACATGACTTTTTGGGGTTCAGGCCACACTGGAAGTGTGAGCATGCACATGTCCAGATCATTCAGCTTTACTCTTCTTATCACGGAGGAAGCAGGTCCTGTGAGGCGAGCCTTTATGAAGGAAGGTAAATCATTTTAAACAGCAAACAGCGGTGCAGCATTAAAATCCCTCAACAATTAAAGGGCAGAGCTGTCATCCGTTACGAAACAGGAGCAGGATCTAATAAAGCGAATGAATGTTACTCCAGACGGCGTCAGAGCTGTGTCAACAGCTCCAGTCTTAAACAACGTTTTCTCTCATCTCCAGGTAGTCAGTGGCCTGCGGATGACCTTTCCTTGACTTTGAACTAAACACATAAGACTCTTCTTGTAGCTGAATACCAGACTTAATGAGGGAAACCTTTAGGAAAGAATCGTGTGCCTTGGATTCTTCATTTTTGATATTTGGAATTGGAAGTTGAACCTAGGGGTTTGGACATGCTATGCAAATACGCTACTGCTAAATTACACCCTCCCATATGAAGAAAGCAAAAAGCAAAAAACACAACCCTTTTTATCTTGAGATACAGTCTTGGCCTAGCTAGTTCTAAACTTGCTCTGTAGTCCAGGAAGACCTTGAATTTTTGATCCTCCTGCCTCAGCATCTCTAGTAGCTGGGATAATAGGCCTTAGCCATCAGGCCTGGCTTGTTGGATCCATTTGTAACCAGAGTCAGAATTACATCTGATGTCCTGAGCACTCTCACTGCAGTCTCATCGTCACAGGCGGAAAGGGGGGGGGCGTTTAATGGTACAGAGAAATCCAAGTGGTAAATCACTCAGAAGAGAATGATGTTCTTCAAGAAGATAGGATCCCTTTGCAAGCCAGGTTTTCCCCTGCTAGCAGACTCGCTGGTCCCTTAAAAAAAAAAAAAAATAACAGCAAAGTTAAAAACCCAAAGCAATAGCTGTTCTAGATGGAAGGAAATCAAAAGAAAGACCATGAGGAGAATATGTGAGCTTGACCAGATCCTGGGTTAAACAAAGAACAGTTAGCTAAGAGCAGATTACCAGGGCCATTGGAAGATTTTTAAGATTCATTTTATTTAATATATTTATTTATTTTTGCTTTTCCAAGGTAGGTTTTTCTCTGTGAAGTCCTAGCTGTCCTGGACCTTCCTCTGTAGATCAGGCTGGCTTTGAATCCAGACATCTACCTACCTTTGCTTCATGAATTCTGGAATTAAAGGTGTATACTACCATGACTGGCTCCTATTTTATTTTTAATTGTGTGTATGTGTGTGTGTGTGTGTGTGTGTATGTATGTGATTGCAGTGCCTGCAGAGGCCAGAAGAGGGCACTGGATACCCTGGAGCTGGAGTTGTGAGGTACCTGATGCCCGTGGGTGCTGAAAACTGAGCTGGGGTCCTCTGCACGAACAGGAGGCACTATTAAAATCCTGGGAGATTTTGATATGGATTGTGTATAGGATGGTATCATTGTCTGACTTTGGATTATCTGCTTTGGATGTGATCACTGTATTACTTACTGTACAGTAGACTGTGCTAGAGAAGGTATTGATTCTTAGGAAACACAGACTGAAGACTTTAGGAAAAAAAAAATGTCATGATGATACACATTATTTAAAGATGTTTCAGCAGAAATATGTGCAGAGAAATATGTGCAAACAAGGTAAGGCGCTAAAAGCGGGTGAGCTAGAAGACACTCATTAGGTGTCTCTTAACTTCACCATAGGACAAAGTGTTCCAAAATGAAGAGTCGGGCAAACTTCCTCAACTGCATGGGCAGGATGAGGTACACTTGCCACATGGCTTTTTTTTTTTTTTTTTTTATTTCAACAGGAACTAGAAGCTGGCTAATTACATGTATTAATTAAACTCCATAGAGGTCCTGGGTTTAGCAAATGATGTCTTTTTAGCATGTCATCTGTAGGGACATGGCTGTCAGAGAAAGGCTTTGCTCTGTTTCAGTGGCATTAAGAGACCACAGAAGCTCTCTTTGTGTTTGGATATGTTTGTTTGTTTGTTTGTTTTGGTTTTGGTTTCGGAAGCAGGGCAAGTTGTTCCTGTTCTTTCTGCTTCTCAGAAATCTCAGACTCACGCCACCTCCTCTCTGTACCAAGGCAACAGTTGTCAGAATCTCCACATACAGTATATTCCTATTCTGTTACTCATGGAAGACATCACCAATCAATTTCAACACAATGCTCCAGGAAGTCACTACTAATCAACTTCAGAGCAGCATCTGGTTGATGTCTGGACAGTGCTTTTATTTCACTTCCAGAAATTTTGAAGCAAGACAAGAGTAAGTGAGGGTTGTTTTAAACCTTGTATAAATGGTGTTCTCTTTCTCAACTGTGCGTCTGTAGCCACTAACAGCACGACAAAAGTAGCTCCCTTCCCTTTACAGTCACTGGGAGCACAGACCACGGACATCCACGTGGTCCCTGGCATCAGCACCTGCCTCTGCCCTCAGTATGGTCTCCTGTGGCAGTACAGACCACAGACATCAACGTGGCTCTTTGCTGCTGCAAAGGCCACAGACCTCAGTGACAGCACAGCCCATAGGCTGCAGCACAGACCACGGACATTCCAACAGCTTTCAGTGGGCCACATGGGCCGTAGATATCAACACAGACCCACTGTAGTGGGATTATGGACCCAGACATGGCCCTTGTCGGCATCTGAGACTGGATATCACCATGGCTTCATGGTGCAGTGCAGGACACGTAGATCAATAAGGTCCCAGGTAGCAGCACGGCCCATTGACATCAACATAGCCTCAGGCGGCAGCATAGACCACAGGCATTCATCCGCATGTGCCTTGGTGGTAACCCGAGCCACAAAAATCAACAGTTTCTGGCACTGCTGTAGGACCACAGATCCAGATACAGTCCTAGTTAGTAGCATGAACCCGGACATCCCCATAACCTCAGATGGTAGCACAGGCCACTCACATCAATATGGCCCCCAGTGGCAGCACAACTCACTCAGGGCTCCACTCCTTCCTTTCCCACCTCCCCATCAGATTTTCGTTCGCTGTAGTGACATTGGAAACTGTAGTGGGTCACACAATACCACCCCTCTCCCACTTTTTTACCGATAGCTTTGCATGCCGGCGTTCATTATATTCATCGTTGTTGGACTGGTTCAAGATTTCTGGTCTCTGAAGCACCATAAATACTCCACTGTTGCTGAGACTTCTCTCCGACATCCTGCGGTTGCTCAGAGTCCGGGGTCGGGGAAATGATTGCAGCTAGGCAGGGGTTCCGGGGGCAGGTTCTCTGTGAGCTCTTGGCTGCGGTACACTTCTGTGACCTCGATGTTTGTCACCCTGAGGCTCGCCAGGCTCGCCCTCTGTGCTTGTAGCCTGTGAGTAGTTTTGCTACCATGTACTCTCTCTCAGTGGGGTGACCCGGCACAGGATGCAGTGGTACCTCAAAGCCAGCGAACCTGCTGAGCGCCCAGGGCTGCCCCACTCAGTGATAACTTGTTTCTGTATGAACTCCAGGGGCCTCACATCTCCCTGACATCCATGCTTTCAGCCCCATTGCTCATCACGAACGACTTTTGTGGATGAAGCTGGCTGAGACTTGGCAGCGAAGGGTATGGACATTCTCTGTGCACGGCTCTTCCCCCACTTTTCTTTCTGATTTTGTGAGTCCACATTTTAAAAGCATCTTCTCATAAGACCTGCCTATATTTTTTTCTTCTTAGCTGTTGTTGAGCGATTGCGGGCCCTGCAGACTCCTCCACAACTACGGCACTCCTTGGAGACTCCATTGGTCTCGCCGTCTCTGCGGCGCTCTGAGGTGGGTGCCAGTGGTCACCACCATCCTTCTTAACTCCTTTAAAGATTTATTTTATCTTTTATTATGTGCATGTGTGTAGGTTCCGTCAGAGGCTAGAGGCTTTGGATCCCCTGGAGCTGCGTTGCAGGGCTGTCAAGCGCTGCCTGAGCTGGATGCTGGGAATCAAACTCGGTTCCTCTGCAGAAGCAATGTGAGCTCTTAATGGCTGCATTATTTCTTCAGCCCCCTTTAACATGGGTCCTGGCGAATCTTAGTCAGGACCTTATGCTTGCAAGAACAGCACTTTACCACTGAGTCATGGTCATGTTCACAGCATCTGGAGGGCCAAAGCATCTGTCATGTTGAGAAAGAAGAAAGCTGTTCTGGGGCTTGGGAGACGGCTCAACGGTTCAGAGCTTTTAGTGCTCTTGGAGATGATCCCAGTTTGGTTCCCAGCACCCACCCGGTACTGCCTGTAACTCTGCAGGAGATCTGACATCTCTTTCTATCATTCAAGGACAAGTGATCTCAAATGCACATACCTACACCACCACTTACATAATTAAAAATAAATCTTTAAAAATAATCCTCTCTCACCAGCACCCTGAGGTGCTCTGGTGCTGGCAGACAAAACTTGCTGTTGGTTAGATGTGGCCTAGAACTCAGTTTCCCCGGTCATCAGCATCAGGCAGGATACTCTATAGTCCTAAAGGTTAAAACAAGATTTTGTGTGACTGTTATCATTGCCGCCCGAGTCAGAGAAGCTGCGACCTTGGTCCTGAGACTGGGTATCACTAACTTCTCTCACAGAGGCAGAGTGCACGAGATGCACAAGGCTCTGGAGACTCCCCTGCCTAAGGATACATTGCACTTAACAATGGCTGGAGGGAAAAAGGAGGCTCCTTAGTGGCGTTGCTGCCCACGCTTTCGTGGGCTCTGAAGTGGCTTCAGTGGAACACATTGGTTCCCCAAGCTGTACTTGAGTGGGATAGTTCCTTTGGACTATTCTAGCTCTTGCTATTTTGGGGTGAATAGAAACAATCCACAACACAAGACTATCCCACATTCATATCTGATCACAAACAAAACACGGACATTATCTTAGCCACAAGTTATCACGTTCCCAGCTTGTGGGTGTCCAGCTCACGTGTGGTTTTATCAACGGCAGTCATAGCCCTGTTCTCAGCGTCTTTATCTCTTGATAAAATTTACAGAGACACCCACTCACAGAATCAGTTACAACGCAGAACTTCTTTAAACTCTCCCCAAACTAAACACAAGACAAACCCTACCAGCCCTTTCTGAAACCTAAGACTCTGCTGCCTCCTTCCTCTTACATAGCTGTGCGACTCAAATAAAATATACTTATTTCTTATGGTTCTGTAGCCTAAGAGATAAAGTTCAGGGTCCAGAATAGATCAGTTCTTTTGGTTCCCTTCCTGGCTTGTAGGTGGCTACTTTCTTTCAGTGTTCAGTTGTCTGTCTCTCATTGGCTTAGAGCTCACCAGTCAGCAAGCTAGTCTCAGGGAGGACTGGCTCCTCACTTCCTTCTCAGGACTGAGGTTACAAGCTCATGCAAGCAGACCCCACTGTTCTTTTTCTTTATTTCTTTATTAACATGGGCTTTGGGGCTAGAACTCAGGTCCTGGTGCCTGTACAGCAGGCACTTTACCAACGGAGCCATCTCCCCTCCCTTGTCCTTGCCTAAGATCTCCTTTAACCATTTACTGCAACTTGACAAGGCTGTGAGGGCCACACTCGGGGACTCAACTTCCTTTGGATGAGAAATGTTTGGAATGATAATTGCATCTGCACCGAGTGTGTGTAGATATTTTTCTCATGAGCATCCCTAAATAATGTAATGATGGTTACATAGCTTTTATATTGCATTAGGTCTTATTAAGTAATCCTCGGGTAATTTAAAGTAGAAAGGAGGATCTGTGTGTAGGCTACACAGAAACACGACGGCACTTTATTTTATTGTGTTTTTGAGATGAGGTCCCATGCAGCTGAGGCCTTGAACCCCTGATTCTCCTGCCCGGATACCCTAAGCACTGGATTGCAGGTGTGTGCACAACCACAGCAACTTATACAGGGATCTGAACGACCACTGATTTTAGTGTCATCAGAGAATTGATGGGACTCACATGGATGAGAAGAGGGCAGAGAGAAGGGGAGGGAAGAGAACAGGGAGAGAAAGGGGAGAGAGATTTGTGTTTAGAGTGCTTTAAAATATGTTTATTTTATTTTAATTAATTATGTGTGTATATGAGTGTGTCTTTGTTCACATGAGTCAATTGCCCTGTGTCGGAAAGTGTTAGATCTCTGGAGCTGGAGTTACATCTGATTAGGAGGCACCTGGCATGGGTGCTGGGACCTGAACTTCTGTCCTCTGTGAGAGCAGTGTGCCCTTAACACTCGAGCCATCTCTTTAGCCTGTGGAATGTCTTATAAGGACAAAATCCTATCATCAAGGCTCCATCCTCATAACCAAATTACATCTAGAGGCTCTGCCTCCAAATATCATCAGAATGGGCAATAAGGAATCAACGTACAGATTTTGTGAGTTACACAAACATACTGTTTTTAACAGGGACATTCATGAAACACTTATACTCACATTTACCAAAAATCTGACCCATTTCTGTCTGGTGAGGTGAGTTGTTGATACAAAGAGGTTTTCTCCACAGTGTTATTGGGAGGTATATGTTTGGAATAGTGTTGTGAGGGTATATAGAAAGTACTATTTTGATATTATAGTACAAATATAAGAGATGTAAGGATCCATGATTGTGCTCCAGTAAGTCTTATTTGTGTCTAGCCTCTGTTCCAACTTCAAAGTGATGGCCATCCTTAGAGGTCATGGTGGAACGAGCCAGTCATCATCCCGGCCCATCTCTGTGAGCTAATGAATGGAAGCAGAGATGTGCTTAGGACTCATTTTACAATCATCACGTGGCTGGAATCTGCAGAAGGCACTGAGGCTGGCAGGGGGTGGTCAACAAGAGGTCCCTTTTCTCGTTTTCCTCTGGCCAGTTCTGCAGCAGGAAGGAGGCACTATAGCCTTGGCATGGAGATGGTGATGTGAGAAATACAGGAGGAATGCAGAACAGAAGGGAGCTGCATCCCTGAGGGGCCGTCATCCTTCCTGACTTGATTGCTCTCAGAAATAGGTTCTCATCACCTCATCTGGGACAGAGGAGTTGCGAAATGCTCTCCTGCTGTAACAGCACCACATGGAGGTTGGAGCCGGAGCTTGGTTGGTAGAGTTCTCACCTAGCATGCACAAAGCCCTGGGTCAGACGCTCACCATCGCAGGAATCAGATTTAGTGCTGCACACCTGTAATCCCAGCACACAGGAGGATCAGAAACATCCTTGAGTACTTGGTGAGTTCAAGGCCAGCCTGGGCTAACTAGATCCTGTCTTAAAAAATCCCCCAAAAGCACCATGTACAGAAACAATACCTGCATTTTGATGAAAAGCACAAGAAAAAGCCCGTTCTTTCTGTGGACCTCTCGAAATGCCAGTTCCTCTGGGAGGAGAATGTGGTGACAGCTG